>JAYESA010000008.1:18242269-18369769 GCA_036927795.1 Iris macrosiphon
TAATTAATAAATACTGTGCACGATGTTTACTAATTATTTAGAGGCAGGTGGGGTCATAATTTTAATACGGTGTCAATATACTAATTGTAGTATATTCAAAGTAGAATATTAACGTATTTTTGTTTGGGCAAAACAGGTGCAGGTTGGGCCTCAAATCTCTATTAGAACAGAGATGGGTACAAAGCAGGAAATTAAATAAAAAATAAATATGGACGTTTGTAACGATATTTGTGCGTCTCAAACGAAGCTCAAAATAAAGTATCTGGGAGTTGCACAAAATTCAAAAAAATAGACTAACATATCTAGGACAGGTATGTGAACTTTGTTTGGGGATAATAGCTATTGTAATGCTCTAATTAATTGGGTAATGGACAGGTGCAAAATCAATAGGATATGTAAGCAAAATAAATTTTAAAAAGTTGCAATAATTCTAATTAGCTAAAAATAATCCTAAATTACTGAAATCTGGTCGAGGGAGTTTACAAAGATAGTCTTCGTAGTCCTCGTACCCAGCTTCTGAAACTTTAAGTCCGGTAGCTTCACTTATGCCAGACACCCCTACACTCGAATGATATTCATGTTGGATCTAACCTTGAACCAGGGTTGATGAGTGACATCTGATGTTGCGTACGATACTATTTTCAGAATAAAAGTAGCCGTGAGTGCAGGTTCTACCCAGAAGTAGTTTGGAAGACCCATAGATAACAACATAGAGTTCATCATTTCTGTCAATATCATGTTCCTTCCTTTCTGTAACTCTATTTGATTGAGGAGAATACGGACCAGTCGTCTCATTTAAAATTTTATGTTCTTTGCAAAACGATACGAATTCAATAGACCTGTAATCTTCGTCTCGATCACTTCTGAGTCTCTTGAGTTATTTTTAAGTTTGACGTCCAGCCTCTGCCCTGAACTCCTTAAACTTTTTGAATGCTTTGTCTTTTGACTTGAGCAGATAAATGAGCGTGTACTTCGAGTAGTCGTCGATGAATGTAATAAAATACTTTATCCCGACCTTTACGGAGAATTATTTAAAGTCAAAGATATTTGAGTGCACCAACTCTAGAAGATATATGTTTCGGTTAACCCGCTTGAACAATTTTCTTATGATCTTTGTCTGTGCACAGACCTCACACTTATCCACCTTCTTACTCCCACATTTGGAGATAAGCCTTAGGCTAGACATTTTGTCTATCATTTTACAATGAACATGTCCTAGTCTATTATGTCATAACTCATAATAATAATCAGAAGAAGAGACCACATTAACATTATTAGCAGGAGTTACAAGCTGAAGTTAGAACATCCCTTCGGTACAAAATAATTTTTTGAAGTATGTTCATTTGTAAGATATCACAATCTGCCCAACATTGATGTACATCCGCCTACGTTACAGAGCAGGCTTTCTGAGACCAGGTTTACTGGTACGTGCTTTACATCTTGAAGCATCAATGACTTCCGCGAAGTCAGATTTGGTACCATCATTCTGGTCCCAAGTACTTTAATTTGTGCCTGGTTCGCCACCATAACCTTCTCAACTGAAGGCTTATAGGTGATAAATAACTCCTTTTTTGAGCAAACATGGCAGGATACACCAGTGTCCATCCACTAGTTAGTGTCGACACCAACCGTGACAACCTGCACAATCATAACAATCTTGTTAGGCTCATCTTGCTCTGTATGTTTGGGTTTGGATCAACAGTCTTTCCGGTAGTGCCCCTTCTTGCCACAATTGAAGCAAGTCATATCTGACTTGGGATTTGGCTTGAACGAAGTTGACTTTACCTTCAGATGGTTGAAGTCCTTTTTCTTATTGTGAGAATCCTTCTGCTTTCATTTGGAGTCACCAGTATGTACCATGTTGGCCTTGGCCAACTTCTTGGACAACATGTCCACCTTGTTTTGAGCCCTCAACTCATCTTCAACATGGATCCAATACAGTAGGAGATCAAAATTGACCTACATCTACTTCTGGTGCATGTCCGAGATAAAGTTGCACCATCCAGACGGGAGCTTTCCGACAATACCCCCCCACGAAAAAAGCGTCGAACATGGACGTGCCATAATCGTCAAGTTTTTGACATAACTTAAGAAATTTCTTTATTTAAGGTAACATCTTCTTGTCATCCTCAAATCGCATCTTCTAGACCTTTTCGATCACATGGATCTTGTTCAGTTTCTTATCAGCCTTGTAATACTTTTTTAGTGACTTCCAGAAGACCTTAGCATCGTTTGTCTTGCTGTATGACTCTGCTAGAATATCTTCCATGGAGTTCAGAATCAGCAACTTATAGAGGTTATTGTCTCTCCTCCACTTATCTGCACAATAATTGTACTAGCTATCGCCCGAACAGTAGCATCATCACCGTCCGGAATAATAGGATCAGGTTCTGTCAATATGTAATCTTCGTTTACTAGTTGAAGATTAAGGCTGACCTTTCTCTTCTAGATGTTGTAATACTCCCAATCAAACTTCTCAAGTTTATTAAAACTTGTGTCGAGAAGACTTGCAAGGTTGTTCTCCATCTTACTCAGATCTTACTTTAAGATTCTTAGTGCCGAGGCTTAACCAAAGATGGATGAACAAGACCAGGAACAGAGGTTATCGCCTCTATTAAATCCTGAAGAAATCGAGATCAAGGGTTCACCCAACGGGTTTCCTCACTGACTATCCACTATAATAAATCTCGATTACAACTTGCAAACCTGATTACAATAATAAAAAAAAACTTCGTTCTTCTTTACAACTACAATTTTAACCAGACAGAACAAATTATAACTTGTAGAAGAGAAAAAAATAAGAAGACAGAAAAACTCTGCTTGCCGAGGTGATGACGATCGCCGTTGCTCAAAGCAATATTCGCCCACACAATCTGCTTCTAGGAACCAGCAAGTTCTGAATAGAACTACTGGACCGCTCGATGTTACCTCTTCAAGAACTCGCACGAACACATCTGGACTCAAATGGCAGTAGCAACGACTCTCTTCGTTTCTCAATTTTGAAGCAAGTTCTAAAAGGGACTATGAAGAGAGTATTTATAGGCATAGAGTGTCAGTTTGATAGGAACGTATTAAATTCAAATTCCATTAAAATTAGATTTGAATTAACGATCATATTATTCCATAACTGACTAAATCTGCAATTAACGGAAGCGTGCGCACAAAGAAGTGCATACAACATCGAGCGCACAAAGTAGCACGCACAAAGTCGCGCGTATAAAGCAGCGCGCACTAAGCCACGCATACTCTGCGGAGCGCTCTCTGCCGCGGGAACTCAGCCTCACGCACTCTGCCGTGCACATACTTCCTCGTGCACAATATGTTATGCAGAATATGCGAGCACACGCGTAACAAAACGTTCACAAGCACGTCAGCATAACGCGCACAAGTGCCTTGCGATGATGTTGACGTACTAAGTGCAAAGTGGGCCAACAAAGTGCCACTTTACGCCATTGAGTCCGAGTGGGGCTTAGCTCCTAAGAAATTTTTTCCAAGAGAGTTAAAAAAGCATAAATGCTTACTTTGAGGAGTTATTTTTTTTCCTAGGAAAACAATCCCACATGACACCCACAAGTGCCCTACCACACCCCTTGCGCACATCTCAACACATACAAAGTATTATATTGAGATACCCACTTGGTGGTTTAGCTAATGTGGGATTATATTTTACAAGTCCAAAGGCAAAACACCAATATATATATATATATATATATATATATATATATATATATATATATATATATATATATATATATATATATATATATATATACTACACTACCCCCAAGAGCCGAGCACCCCCCCACCCCCGGTGCTCGAACCCCCCCACCCCGAATATATATATATATATATATATATATATATATATATATATATATATATATATATATATATATATATATATATACCATGCACATTATTTCTAATTGTCCATGTTAACCCTAAAATTTTGACTATTGTTGGAGTTTTTCCTTAGACTAGTGGAAGGTTTTCATCTTCCTTGGCTAGACAAATAGTCCCATATTAGATTAAAATACTCCAAGTGGGTATCACAATATAATAACATGAGGGTGTTGAGAGATGCATATGGGTTGGTGGCCCAAGTGGGTGCCATGTGGGATATTTTTCTAGTAGGATTAAGGTTAAGAAAGCATTTTTGCTTTTTCTCGCTCTCTTTGAATATTTTTCTTAGGTGTCTTAAAGGGGCTTAGCGACTCGGACTCGGACTCAGGCTCAAGCGCGCAAAGTGGTGCTTTGATGGTAGACTTTATGCATATGTTGTGCTCGTTTTATGCACGTATTTTTGTGTGGGTTGCATCCGCGGTTGCTAGCGCGTATGCATGCATGGGCGCATGAGATGGCACTGAGCAGGCTATGTTCACTATGCGCGAGCTATACGAGTCTATGCATTATATGCAGTATGCGCGTATGCGTGCATGAGTTACTGCACAGATGAGTCTATGCGCCCAGGAGCAGCTGCGTTTGTGCTGCTACGCATATAAGCTGTTGGCGCATAATTATACTGATTGCGGGATTTGGAAAATTATGGAAATATTGATTCAATTATTCAGATTTAATTTTTGTGGGATTTAAATTTAGTTGATTCCTATTTTTTTGTAATTAGTTGGTGGTCATGATTTGGGTTAGAGTTTTATCCCAACTCTATAAATACTCTATTCGTGCCTCTATTGAGGAAACACTTCAAAATTGAGAGACAGAGAGAGTATTGTACTGCAGGAGTCCAGGAGTTTGTGCGAGTCGGTGTAGAGGTGACGACAAGCTTTCCAGAAGTTCTTTTCAGAACTTGATGGTTCCTGGGAGCAGATCATTTGGGGGCAAATTTTTCTTTGAGAAACGGTGATCCTTATCACCCCAGCAAGCCCTTCATCATGTCTTCTTCTACTTTTTCTATACTTCTAGTTTTATAATTTTTGTCCCAATCGTCTCAGACAGGGATTCCATATTCACTTCTCACTTCTGGCAGAGCCTTTAGCAAAGTTTAGGCACCCATCTAAGGTTCAGTTCAGCATACCATTCGCAGACAGACGGTCAGTCGGAGCATACGATTCAGACCTTGGAGGATATGCTTCGGTCATGTACACTAGACTTCGGTGGTTCATGGGAGGATCACTTGCACTTAGTAGAGTTCTCCTACAACAACAACTTCCAGGAGAGCATTCAGATGTCACCCTTCGAGGCATTGTATAGCAGAAGATGCAGATCACCCTTAGCTTGGGATGATATTTGCGAGAGGCAGATGCTTGGTCTCGAGATGATTGCTCAGTCAGTTAAGGTTATCAGGTATATAAGAGAGCATCTCAGAGTAGTTCAGGATCGTCAGCGTCATTGGGAATATTCGCATTGACGACATCTTGAGTTCTCTATCGGGGACTACGTATTTCTTAGGACTTTGCCTACCCGTGGACTTATCAGATTTAGAGTACGGGAAAAGCTTAGTCCTAGATATATAGGTCTTTTCGATATTCTCGAGCACGTATGAGATGTCTCATATAGGCTAGCTCTTCTATCGTCGCTTCGCGGGGTACATAATGTCTTTCACGAATCTCAGTTGCGTCGATGTTGGTCGTTGGTACCGACCAATTGTATGAGGAGAGGCCCATATCTATTTTGGACCAGAGGGAGAAGGTTCTCAAAAACTGGGCTATCTGACTAGTTCGAGTATCTTGGGGTCATCATTCACCGGGTGAGTCAACGTGGGAGCGTAAGGACGATATCCGTGCTCGTTACCCACATTTATTCGACTTAGGAGGTATACTTATTCGTAATCTCCATATCTTGTCCTATCTTGGGTGTTAGTTGTTTACAGTAGTTAGTTGCTTTTATGTTCCTTGGTTCATTTACTTGATTGGATTTCATAGTTATATGAGTTTTCTGCCAAGATCTTGATAGCATGCTTTTCTGGTTTTTTTGTTGGATTTTTGGAGCCTTATTGAAATTCAAAGGACAAATTTTTTCTAAGGAGGGGAGAGTTATAAGAATTGTCTCATAGTATCTGTATTGATATATAGATATGTATTTCATATTGTATATATATATACTGTATTTTATCGGGTCTAGTGGAATCTCGAATTTTTTTTAGAATTGAAACTTTTCTCACTGACCGGATTACCGTCGGTATTCTGCGACATACCGACGAAAAATCCGTCCGGCGGATAAAGTTTCACTTTTGAGATATTTTCGAGATTTTTTTGAGATTTTTTCATTTAGATATTTCGTGAATAGTGTCTAATACTTCTTATTATCCATTGGTTTCTTGATTTTGTTTTGAGCGGTCGAGATTGATTTAACTCGTGACGAGGATCGCTAACGTGACAGATCAGACGGTCATAATTAAATCACCTCTTCTATATATACCGATATATTTTCTCTCTCCTCTCTCTTTTCTTTCTTTCTCCACTTCTTTATTTTCTCTCCATTTCTCGCTGTAACCTCCCCTAATTTTCTAGGATTATATATATATATATATATATATATATATATATATATATATATATATAATAATAGGAATAATACAACGTATAATGACAACATACCTATAATTAGTAATAATGATATTAATAATAAATAAAATAATAAGGGTAATAATAATAATAATGATAATAAATAAATAAATAAACTAATTAACTTATGGTAGGAAAAGTTTTATATATATATATATATATATATATATATATATATATATATATATATATATATATATAATGTGTGTGTGTGTGTGGTTATAACTCTATACCATAAAGAAAGGAAAACAAATAATAATAAAATATAATACAATACCCCAATTGCAACTGAATAGAAACAACAGCAGTAGAAATTCATCACCCCTCCCCGATAGGTCAAGTCCAAAAAGGACTTGGAATCCCATGACCAGGAACCGCGCGGAAACCTTCCCCCCATCTCGATAACTATATATATATACACACACATATAGTTATTCGGATACCTAACCCTAACCTTCATCTCCTGTTCCCTTCGTCGACCTTCCCCAGAGCCGCGTCAGTTCCCCCGACCACCTGCTCGACTGCCGCTCGACGTTGAAAGCCGGCGCACGACCGTGGGCCCCGCACATCCCGCGCGGCAATAAGCAATCCGCTTAGAGGTACCCCTTTTCTCGCGTAATTTCTCTCAATACGTTCGATCGTTTTTTGAACTTTAATTTTTTTTGGATAGACCACCTAACGTAGTTTAAACCAGCAAGAAAAATATAATTTAGTTTTTATTTATGATTATGCAAGAAATATTATGCAATCCACGTAATTTCTGTTTAAACCAGCAAGAAAAATGCACGAAAAATCATTAAAAAAACATATTTTTGATGTGTTCTTGATTCACAGTTTCTACGTTGAAAGCCATACATTCGAAGGCCATTTTCTTTTAATTATGTAAATATAATTTAGTTTTTATTTACCCTTCTGATAGCCTATATTACCAGGATCACAACGATATACTACTTGCATATTATCGACCATTACTTCAGTAATTAAAACTGCGTTAAAATTAAGAAAAACCCACAAATTCTGTTTTATATATAACTTGAAAACTTGTGATATGTAGTGCGTTCCGACAAATCGTACCACCACATCACGTACCAATTGTTTTGAAATGAGCATTTGGTATACCCTGACGTACAAACTTTTGTGGAATTTGATTCGGACGCGTGTGCGCGTCAGAATCAACCCGTATCGTAAAAAGTTCTCCGTATCACAATTTTGCAAATTTCCCCACTAGTTGGTGCATGCTTGTCGGAACACGACAAAACTTGAGCCATTGGATTCATGGTATCAAGCTGGTCTTGTGACCTAGATTTTACGTGATATCAAGATAGTTGACCGAGCAGCCTATTCGTAGGCCCCACGGTTTGACTTGATGGGTAAAATTATGATCGACTCACTAAAATTCAAAATTGGATATACCGTTGAGTTCGTATCATCGTTTAAAAAATTTTGACCTATAATTTGTTCTATTTAGAGACCTTATCCCTGGCACGCATTTTAGTGCAAAGTGGGCCATATATGGACCCCGCTTTGGCCCGAAACTACCGTTTTGCCCATGTGTCCAAATTGGACAAAATGGTAGATTTTTCTGACTATCTTACTGATTTCGGAGACGTTGGTGATATTTATTTCTTTATCTGAAGATGCTCTTTTAGAGCCCCCACTTTTTGGTTCCTTGTGCTTGTCGTCTGGACGTCTATATTTTATAGATTGCTTGCCAGGCAAGTATACCTTGTCATATTACTGTTTAGTTACATTTATTTGCTGCATAATTATTTTATGTTATTTATTTGTATTATTTTTCTATATAAAATTGCACGTCCAAGAAGACGGGTGCAACGACAATTACGTCGTCCTTTGTCTTTTATTTATATTATACATGTTGACCTAGTTTTATGAGACCATCCCATGATTTTGAGGCATTATTATATTTTATTAGCCGTAACACCTTTTTATATGAGTTATGAGTCGCATATAGGACACAGACTTGCGTGTTAGGCTGGCCACCTATACGTAAAGGTCGTGGGACGATTAAGGAATAACTGCCAATAGAAATATCATGTTTAGCAGACTTGGCAGTTACTGGAGGTGTTGCATGTTATGGATGTGACACGTTAGTAGCATTGGGTGGGAAGAACAATGAGTAAGCATATGTGAATCATTTATACTTTTTTATTTTGGTCGTGAGCTCCGTCTGAGATGCGAGTCATTATGACCCCACTGTTTACTGTAGGCCTATGACGTCCACGACGTTACGCCCGTGGCTCCTGGTTCTCCAAGAGAACTATGTTCATCCCATTATTTTATCCATATAAGTCAATACGCAGAAAAGTTGTTCTTAAACTGCATTCACATAGACCGGTTAGGCGACCCTCTTGAATGTTTACTTTTAGTATATTATGATATGCTATTTTCTGTATCTTGTTACATCCCTCTGAGGACCTGGTCCCTTTCCAGGTATAGACGATCAGGAGTATTCGCAGGAGTACGAACCCGGACCTGATGCTTCATTCTCTGTCAATGAGGTCTTACCTTATGAGTACAAGTGATAGTTCATTGCTGATGGATATCTTAGTTGTAGTTTCTTTTATCTGACATTATTTCATATTGGGGTTCTGATCTTCTCTATCATTTTAGTAGATTTAGTCGATTGGTAGTGGATTTGTCTCCACCCGACTATTATTCTTTTACTACTTAGTACTTGAGACTTCTTCAGTTATTTATTTTGATATTCATTTACTTGTGCACGTGGATGAGATATAGATGCCTGTGACTTGTGTTGACAATATATGTACCACTTGTGAATTATTTATTCGTAAACAGCGTACGTGCGTGTTATATTCTAACATATTGGAGTGTCATATACATACGGTCGGCATGCTTACGTATTCTTAGTCCTACATATTTTGGGACTGGGGCATGACACTCGCGGGAGCTAGGATCTTGGTCTTAAGGGCTAAGAGTGTGGTTTCTGAACCCGACACTCTTGGTGGTAGAATTGAAGGTTAAGGCTGGGAGCTTGACTTGAGGCAAGTACATCTTGCCATACTTATGAAAAAATTATATTTTTTTGCCGATTTTGTTTTTGGCCCACAAATTTTTGGCCCACAAATTTGTACCGACGGATGGTCCAATTTTTGAAGGTTAAGGATTATACCGACGGATGGTCCAATTTTTGGTCCACAAATTTGTTGTGACAATCGGATGAGCCGATGATGATCCGTGACAATCCGACAGATAATCCAAATTATTGCCCATTAACTTGCTGTGAAAGATCGTATAATCTGACGGTGATACGAGGAGATCCGACGGATAATCCGAAGGGCCCTAATTTTTCCTATTTTATCTTTTCTTGATTAGTCGCTTGGCCGTGATACTTTCTTAGCGTGACCATGATTTTCGTCACCAATCTCTTGTATAGCTAGGGATTGACTTACACCGTAGATACACTTGACCAGGTGACCTAGTATGTTAGGGGATTGATTGACACCCTAAATAATCGTGATAGTGACTCATAGCAGTTCACGTATGGTCATTGTATATGACATGCGTGATAGTGACTCGTAGCAGTTCACTCGTGGTCATTGTATATGACAAGCATAATAGTGGCTCGTAGCAGTGACTCGTGTTCATTGTCCCTTACATGCGTGCAGTGACTCCTAGTAGTGCACTCATGATACTTTCTTAGTATATTATCTGTTTTGGTATGTTATAGCATATGCTAGCCGCGTCTATAACCGTGTGGTTATATTCTTTTCTTTTTCATGCGTATGTTTGTTAAAACAGTGACTTGTCTCGCATATCCTTGTGGGGATCATCATGTGTAGTACTAAAAAAATACTGTTAAATAACGACCGATCTCAGCGACGGAAACTACTCCGTCGCTGAGTCAGCGATGAAAATTCGACGAAATAATGACTAAGTTATTTATGTAAAAAAAAATTATATTTCGCCAACAACCCGTCGCTAATCTGTCGTTGTTTTTACACTGACGGATTAGTGACGGAATTATCCGTCGCTGAGAAAACTTAAAATTCCCAGCCACATTTTATTTTCTCTCTCTCTCTCTCTCCGACGACCCTCCCCCCGTCCTGACCCCCTCCCCCTCTCCTGCGACCTTTCCCTCTCTGGAAACCCCTCCCCCTCACTCGCCCTCTCGAGAATTGACCCCTCACTTGTCCTCTCCTCCTCCGGCGTCCGACCCCATCTCCTCCTCCTCCTCCTCCTCCTCCTCCACCGACTCCCGACCTTCCGACCCCCTCTCCCCGTCCTCCTCCTCCGGTGTTCGACCCCCAATCCCTCCTCCTCCACCCCGACCCCTTCCGCCTCAGTCAGATCGCCTTCTCCTCCGGCTAAGGTAACCCTAACCCTCATTTCGGTTTGGTTAATTATTGTATTTGGATTGTGGGGGTCTGGACACACGTAAAGACATGATACGCTAGACAAGGACATGAAAAAAAATGGTTTGGTATTTTTGATACGCTGGACACAGATACGTACAGACACGATACGATGGACACAGACGCCATATTTAAATTTTATTAGTTATAATTATAAGTTTTTCATACTAGAAAAGAGTCGGGATTAAAAACATATAAGATAATACATTTTGATATATGGAAACACAATCCATAGCATATTCTGACACGAACACAGACACGACACCCGACATAGACAAATTATAGCCCTAGTTATATAAAAAATATTAGATTTAAGGATTTGGAGTGTGTTAGTAAATTATTGTGCGCTTGTATACAAGAATAGGTTCTGGATATGTTGCTATAAATATATGACCATTAAAATGAACTAAGCAAATATGGACTTGTAAAAAATAGAAAGAAGATTTCGAGCAATTATGAGGTGACAAATATATAATGTGATATATATGACATGACATGCTTTGGGGTGTTTGAATTCCTCTATATTAAAGTCATATTATTATGTTACACATAAACCTCACTAATCATAGATCGGTATCGGGCCATTACTATGAGTATCGGGATCGATGATATCACTAATATCGGTAGTATCGGACATGAGTATCGGATTATTTGGTATCGAAAATAATAATTGTTAGTTAATTATTAACATTTTATAAAATATAGATATTTATACTTTAGGCATAATTTAAGTATTTCTAGTGTTATTTTTTAGTATTTTTGAAATTGAATGAAATAGTAGTCACCCTTGTCGATTGATTTATATGCGATAGATAAGTTTTACTCTTTTATATCTTTTAAATTGTACCATGCTTTTACACTCCTGCTACTTGGTATTTTTTATTCAAATTAGCGACCAATTTGGTATTTTACATGGGTAAATTTTCTTATATAGTAGATTATACATAGGTACATATATATATAATCTTACTATGCTTTTACAACCTTACTATAGATAAAAAAAATTCTATAGTTTTATGTTACATAGGTACTCATAGTATACACTAGTCCATGGTTCAAAGTATCAGTATCAAAATTGGTATCGGACCATTACTATAAGTCACCTTTGTCGATTTATTTATATGCAATACTTGGTAACATTTTAGAATATATATATATATATATATAATGTATAATTTTAATTATTTCTAATGTTGTTTTATATGCGATAGATAAGTTTTTTCCTTGTATTTGCTTTTAGCTAGTATCCTAACTAGGTACTCATAGTTATTTATATTTTTTCTTTTGACATGGTACGTGCATAATCATTCACGTCTATAAGAAAGCAATGAGTCGATACTTAGTTGACCGATCGTGGATGTACAATCGATGACATAACAGTAGGATTGGTTTGACAGATGATTTCAGGACGGACGTTAGTAAATTTCTCAAATACGCCAGTAGTCAACCTTATTTCATGGATGATATGCTTATCAAATGCCCTTGTGTCAAATATCATAATATATCATTTAAAGAGGTGAATCTCGTGAGAGAGTATCTCTACAAGAAGGATTTTGTACCGAACTACAAGGAGTGGACGGCTCAAGAAGAACCTTTATTTTCACAATATCATTCCTCCTTCAATTTGGAGGTAGAAGAGTCAACTCTAGGAGATAAATTTGAATATCGACCATGAAACCTGGCGCGTGAGTTAGTATTTGATGCAGCCGGTCCAAGTTTTGATTTGGAGGATCCGAATCCTGATGCGAAGGAATTCTATGATATTATCAAGAATGTCGATACTTTATTATACCTGAATTGTGCTTTTTATTATGTTCTATTGGTGGTGATGCGGCTGTTGAATCTCAAGTCTGATTTTAACTTGACAAAGGAATGCTACGACCAGATAATTTAGTTTGTTAGAGAGTTATTGCGAAAAGGATCGAATAAGTTTTCTAAAAACTTCTACAAGTTGAAGATGATGATACATAAACTCAAATTAGGCTACAAAAAGATAGATTATTGTCGAAACGGCTGTATATTGTACTACAAGGAGAACAATAATAAAGATACATATAATTTCTATCATGAGGACCAGTACAAGCCAATTCGGAGCAAAAAAAAGTCAACTGTTCGAGCAAGGTTGTGTCCCTACAAGTACATAGAGTTTTTGCCGATCATAAAGAGGCTGCAGAGGATGTATATGTCCGTAAATACAGTAAAACATATGACATAGATGTAGAAGCATGGAAAATATGCATCCATGCGTCTAACAACCATGGGCCCCAAAGTAAAACTAAGAAAATGTTGGGCCACAGAATTATCCCGCGGCCCAATAAGGCAACATCCATGCTTCCCAATCAGCCGAAGCAGCTTTTGCCGCAGATGGACCAGACATGGCATCCTAGCAACAGGATCGTCTCTAACACAGAATCCTGACAAAGAGAATTTTTTGAATACCTAAAAAGACGTGAACACACTAAATGACAGAGGGCTCACGTTAGCACATAACTTCACTCTTGATAGATGTGTAGCTCCAAGTATACAACACAACAAGGACCCCATGCGTTACAGACTTCATGCGTTCAATGTATCTCTGGCCCCGTGCTTCCTGGGCTCCATGCGTTCCATGCGTCTCTGGCCCCTTGCGTCCCATACTCCATGCGTTCAATGCATCTCTGACGCTATGCGTTTCAGACTCCATGCGTTCCATGCGTCTCTGGTCCCATGCATCCCAGACTCCATGCATCCCATACATCTCTGGCCACATATATTTTAGACTCCATGAAGACCAAATCTTGCTGTTACGACAAGAATAATTCTCTCAAAGAAAGTGCGAACCATGTGTCAAGCTGACCAAGTCATGCCCACAAAGGACGAGAACCACCCAGATCTTCAGCAACAAAAAATTCCAACAAGTGCCCATGTGACATCCTGGCCCACTCACCGTTACAGCCGTACCCTATTATAGAGACACACGTGGCCCCCTCTAGCATCCATGCGGCCCAACATATATGCCCCTCAGGATGACTAGATATACCCGGGTGGCCTGCCCAAACAGGGGGGGACAGACACACAGGGGTCACCAACAGAGAGAGAACATACATGGACGAGCAAAGAGAGAACATAAGCTTCTTCAACCTGCATCAGATCGTCAATGGAGCAAAAGAGTCGCTGCACTTCTCAACCTCCATTGTCACACCTCAGATCAAAATATTGTACTTAGATATGTCTGTTTAGGATTCTTTGTACTCTTTTTCGTTCCTTAAATACAAAGTTTGCAAGAACTCATTTATTAGCGAACAAGATGGCGACTATGCTGGAGAACGTCTTTCTCCTATGATGAGAAAGTTGTGATGCAATTCGATGCAGCCAAGCTCAGATTAACTCAAAGAATGTTGGTGGTCCGCTTTGACCAATGGGCTTTCGAGGAGATGCTCTCGGAGGGAAGCGCTAGTCCTTCGTTAAGGCTAGCAAAGCCCAAGAAGACCCGCATAACGTAGGTAGCAAAGGCTACTGTGCCTCACCTAACTGTGGAGCATGCGCTCCATGTCTCTCTCTGATACTGAAGACGCACAACATGCGTCCACTCAGGCAGTCCCTGCTCATGCGGCCTCCTTGCTTGAAAAGAAGAATGCTCAGCACCCGAACTCTGGCAGGGAAAAGTAATACGATGCCAAGAGTTTCAGGGTTAATGCACAGGCCATATGACCACAACGAAGGATGTAGAGAAGAAAGCAGTATGCAGCTTCCATCTCAGCCGCATGAGTCTCTAACACCCCCAGAAGCTCAGTCTTTGACAAAATCTCATCCGACCGTGCTTCCATGTGCCACTTTGAGGAAAATCAAAACTTGGACTCTTTGTACTATGCGCCTGTGCGTGCTAAGTCGATAAAGTATAGGGCAGTGCGAGCTCATAAAGCTCAAACAACTGCCCATTTGGCTGGCTATCAGCGGGTACTGCTAACAATTATTCGGACCCCTGATGGAAAGCTATATAAGATCGCCCCGTGCGTCCAGTCCACAGCAGCAAATGGGCAGGGCCTGTCTTAAAATTCTTCCACTGATGATCTGGAAAAAGTTTTTGTACGAACCCTAGATCAGGGAGAAAAGCAACACCTACACACCCGTTCGCTCGGTCTACCCGTGCACAAAAAAGGGTACAATGGTGAATCAGCCCTTGTCTGACTTGCGCAACATGATCAATCACAAGTGCAAAACGAGAAAGAAAACTATGGCACGTAGAGTATCCTCCCCAGGATATCACTGTGCCAAAATTATCATCAATTGTTGCTGTAACAAAGTGGCAGTATCCACAAACAGCCAGTCGGTATTCCAACGACTGCATCTGAAGGCACCTAGCCGGCAAAAATCTAAAATTCAGGTACAAAGACTAGAGGAGGAGGAGCTACCATTTTCCTCATGTTACTCTACTCAGAAGGATCCTTCCACCTTACGAGGAAGGAAGCCCAGCACCTCCAGTCCGTCACTCTCAACCAGCACATTGAGAAGGCGACTACTAGGAGGACCAGCAGCGGGACCTGCAAAAGGTATTTTCCAAGGTACCCGCTCGAAGAAAAAGCTATCAGTCTCTGGGGATAGTTCTTCCTCAGGATCCCTGGGGGTTACACAAGCTTGGGGTAGTAATCCCTCGGACCTATACAATAACCAAGCTTTTCGAGAAGGCGGTGATTCCTAAGGAACAGACTCTGATATCTTGGGGGTGGCCACCCTCGTCAAGATGACGTAGCCTCCTACGTTGGGGGTAGTATTCTCTCCAAATCTGAGGAGGGGGCAATATAGAGATATGTGTCATACCTGCCTAAGTACAAGTCCTTTAACTTGAACCCATTCGACGGGAAGACTTCCTCCGTCAATACATGACTTATTTTGAAATAGCAACATGGCACCTACCTCGCAGTGACGTAGTCCTCACCAAGATCTTTATGGAAGCATTATCCGGGGTAGCATTCGACTGGTTTTAAAGATAACTGTATCTCGTCATTTGACGACCTCAAGAGTCTTTTTCTTAAAATATTTTATTACAGAGAAAGCAACATGACGATGTCCTCCCTGATGGATGTTACCCAAGGGAAAAGGGAAATCGCCCAAAATTATATCAAGCATTTCCAAATAAATAGCGCTGAGGTTGCCCCCAGGCAATCCTGAGTCAACAATGATGGACATGTGTCACAGAACCTTACTTCCAGCAGCCAGCCTTTGGATGGGCGATGCTCAGTTTAAAGAATAGATGGCGTTCATCATAAGCATTGTCAGCACCGAGAAGAAGGTCAGTGACGCCCGAATCTTGGGAGTACAGATCCCTGTCGCCGATGACATAGAAAAATGTCCCAATAATAACAACAACAACAACAACAACAACAACAACAACAGTGACAACAACTACCACGATGGAAAAGGGAAGCAGGCCCTGGTGGCCAACTTAACCAAGAAGTCCGAGCAAAAGTCGGCTGAGGTTCCAAAGCTAAAAGAGACTTACTCCTTTGAAGATGACGATGTCATGCCCATCTTCGACATGCTGATGAAGGGTGGTAAGCTCTAGCTCCCGGACGTCAAACCCTCTAACGAGGCAGTCGACATAAATAACCCAAAGTACTGCCACTTTCATCGGTACATCCACCATACGATGCGAGATTGCTACACACTCAAGCGATACATCCAGCGCCTTCTTGACACCAAGGCCCTCACCTTAGACTTCGACGACAAAACCGTCGTCGCCAATAAGTTGTCCCTATAATTCGATAACTTTTCGTCAAATGGAGGCACAAGATAGAGTAATCCCTATTCCTAGAGCAACAATGGAGGTTGTTAACCACCCACCAGCTCGTGATCAAATAGCCGGGCTGATACCTATCACCACATCACGAGGGAAGGTTATGTGAAGTCATCCAGACCTTGCTCCAGATGTATTGCAACAAGTAACACCTTCTGCTACCAAGTCCAAGGGTAAGAAGTTCAAGTCCTGCTACACGGTTTCCCTCCCATCTGAGGAAGCTATAGCAGAAATAACGAGGTCAGACTTGATATACCAGTGCGAGTATAATATCTCTAACGAGTGTGCACTGTAAAACTCCTCACCCAAAAATAGGTATTTTGTG
Organism: Iris macrosiphon; assembly: GCA_036927795.1. Lineage (NCBI taxonomy): Eukaryota > Viridiplantae > Streptophyta > Magnoliopsida > Asparagales > Iridaceae > Iris > Iris macrosiphon. Next base: position 18,259,283 of record JAYESA010000008.1, read on the forward strand.
TGTATTCTATATTTATTGTATTTATTTAGATTATTTTAAAATTAATTTAAATTCAATATTTGTTTTAGGATACTTTACCGTAGTTTGAACATTAATGACATAGGACGACCCCAAAATCTATATCGTCCTTCGTAGGAAGTATCCTACATTGGAGACACTACCCGTAGGATCTTTGCGTGACACAAAATTCGATCATTTAGTATTAATATGGCACTAGTGTAACAACTGTAGTTTTTTGTGTGCAATATTTAGATATTTTTATATAAATAATTTATTTGTGATTATTTTCCAATCCAACCTTCTTTAATAAGCAACCCATAATTCCTCTATTCCAATTTAGGTTACTTTCCACTTTTGTAGGATTTAATTATTTATTTTTTATCCTTTAGAATCCTAATTAAATCTTTATTATTATTATTTCTATTGGATAAGATTGACCAATTAGTTACTAACAACCAAATTAGGAAACCACCAAATTAGGAAACCCCCCAATCATATTACTAACCCACCTCAAACCCATACCCCCCAATACCATGCACACCCCCTCTTCCGGCGACCTCTCCCTCCCTCTCTCTTTATCCATCCATATATATATATATATATATATATATATATATATATATATATATATATATATATATATATATATATATATATATATATATATATATATATATATATAACAACCTCTAATCTTAAACCCTAATCTAAAATTCTCTTCACCTCCTCCCTTGAAGCCGCCGACCCCATCCCCCACACGGACACCCCGAGGCTTCCTCCATCCAAGTACCCTAGTTCATCTTTCACCTTCACTTTCTAGTAAGTTCTTTCTTCAATCATCCTCTTCTCCTTTCACTTAATCATCTTTATATATATATATATATATATATATATATATATATATATATATATATATATATATATATATAACAACCTCTAATCTTAAACCCTAATCTAAAATTCTTTTCACCTCCTCCCTCGAAGCCGCCGACCCCATCACCTTGCCGCCGACCCCATCCCCCACACGGACACCCCGAGGCTTCCTCCATCCAAGTACCCTAGTTCATCTTCCACCTTCACTTTCTAGTAAGTTCTTTCTTCAATCATCCTCTTCTCCTTTCACTTAATCATCTTCTCTTCATAGATTTATTATAAAAATCTAAATTGTATGTTGATGTAAAAAAATCTAACTTGTATGTTGATGTAAACTCTAATTTGTATGATTGATGTAAATCTTATTTTCCATGTTGTAGTGAATCCCTAATTTGCATGATAATATATATAGAGCCAAACCCTAATCTTCTTTTGGTTAATGATAAACTAAGTTTTCTATGATGTTTCAAGAATCAAGAATTATATAGTATTGTGGATATATAAATGTATTATATGTTTAAACCTATGTTGTTGATTGTAAAGTTGAACCCATGAATGCATGTATGCACCCCTAGGTAGAAACCTTGATTAAACTATATTAATAATAGAGATATATGATGATTAAATTATTTTTATCCATATTTTTACTTCTTATTTTAGAATATTAGTTAAAAATTTTGTTTAGGAATAAATTGCATGTACAACGTATAGGGTGGCCTAATTTAATGTTTTACCAAAAACCCCGCATCGAAACCTTCTAAAAAATTGTATTAAATTATTTTGTTATTAACCTATATTAAATTCAGTTTTTAAATTATTTTTTCATAAATATTACATTTGATTTAAATGAATTTTTATGCATAAAAAGTCACATAGTTGACCTAATTTGCATGTAAACTTTTTGTAACATGTTCTTTGGCCATATATGAATGTTCTCCCTATTATTTTATAATTAAAAATTAATTTTCCAGAACTAAATATGATTTAGGTTTTCACAGCAAATCATAATAGTAGGGTTATAATGACAAAATTTTGCCAATACTATTGCCAGAAGACTAATATGTGTCCAACGGAAAGACTAATAAGTAGAATTGATAATTATGCATGTAGGAACTCATTAAATATTTTTCTAGTATTTTAAAATTATTTCCAGAATTTAGCTTTTCTTATGAATTCATCTTTTGAGAACTTGCATGTCGAGAAATTCCTATTTAGCAACCATAATTGCATGACTAGTTACCAACCTTCGTAGGAACCCCTTGTGAGTTGAAAACCATTATTTGCTAAATTTTTAATAATTAATTCCAGAATTAATAATTTAATAAATAATATTTTAAAAATGATTTTTGGTAATGTTGGATGGCTAGTAATAATTTGGTGTAGTTACTTGCACATGCAACCAACGTATGATTAATTACTAGATGATAACCTAATGTAACTAGAAAATAAAAGTCTAATTAGAGTATTAATTAATTGGTAGGTGTTCGCGACATTTTTGTGGAGAGCTCCAGACCAAATTTGTTGTGCTCGCAGCTTGGTTTGGAAGGCAAGTACACCTTGCTTGGTTTTATTGTTCAGTATACATATGCCTAGTTTTTATTTGCTAGTTGTATGCACGCTTCTTAGAGTAGCAGACTTACCTGGTATATTATAAAGGTACATGGTATCTTCTGACCTGACACATGTTCAACACGATCACTGAGTGAGTGAGTGCATAGACTAGCGTGTCGACTGATCATCGATATGTCAGTTCGCATTTGGTGATGGTAGTTAGTGTTGGGCTACTTGTCTGTATTTATTAACGTCTTTGCATTATGTCTGTACCGTGTATACGGTTTGGATACATGGGGAGGAAAGAATCTACTAGTGAGCGTATGGGATTTCTGTTTCTTACTGTGTATATGGTGTGACTGGCGTACCCCCAAGTTTTATTGGACGCCTGGTGGGATGACTGTTCTTCTATTTCTTCTCCCTCATGCGCCACTAGAGATGTCTCGAGTGCATATCACATAGATGGTTAGTTAGCCTATTTATTATTTACTGCTTTACTTTCATGCATGTCGATTTCTTGTGTACATGTTACGTCCTTCTGAGGACTTGGCACCTTTTCTAGATCCAGACGAGCATTTGTACCCGACGGACTACGGAGTTAAAGATTTTGCAGACGAGGACTTTGAGATGGAGCCATAAGAATTTTCTTGAGCATTCATTGACGAAAGTTTCTTAGTGTCTTGGGTGTCTTTATCTAGTTAGCTGACGCCGGACCATTTCTTTATTGCTTAGTTGTATTCTTTCAATATTCTTTTGTACTCATTTTTTATGGATTGTTCTCCCCTAGATTTTATTTTGTATTTGATTCTGAGACTTATCTATTCATTCCGTTCTTACTCTGTGATATTTGTGGATGAGACTAGATTTTAGCTGCTTGGAATACTGTTACTTAGATATATTTTATAATGTACTACGACTGGTTAGGTCGATTAAATTGGGTTCCTATACTTGTTCGTATAGTTGGCATGTCTACGTATACCTAGTCCTACGTATTTTGAGACTGGGGAGTGACATGCACTCCCGACTATCAAACCGACCTTCTTTGATCTAGGTCCATCCAAGCCTCCGCCAGCGGGCAAGTCTATGCAAAAGAAAGTTAGCTTCGACAAACTGCTGCACAAGGATGCAGCTCTGGGGTTGGAAAAACCCTACAACTTCGACATCTTGGCCCAACTAGCTAACACTTAAGCAAAGCTGTCACTATTTGAGTTTTTGCGTCTCTCCAGAGATACTCGGGCCGCTCTGAGTGAGGCATTATAGAATGCAGACATCTACCTGGCGCATGTCAAACCACCGGCTGAGGATGCGACTGCTTGCCCCCACTGTAATAATATCATAGAGGCAATATCCAATATTATATTTTTGTAACAAGACATGTTGCTAAAGAATAATCGGCATGATCGTCCCCTGTATTACACAGGGTATATTAGTGCCATATGTAGAAACATGGAAAATATGCATCCATGCGTCCAACAACCATGTGCCCCAAAATAAAGCTCAGAAAAGATTGGGCCATCGAACCACCCTGCGACTCAAAAAGACGACCACCATGCGCCCCAAAGTAAAGCTCAGAAGAGATTGGGGCGCAGAACCACCCTGCGGCCCAATAAGGCTACATCCATGTGTCCCAATCAGCCGAAATAGCTTTGGCCATAGATGGATCGGATATGACATCCTAGCAACGGGATCGTCTCTGACACAGAATCCTAACAAATAAGATTTTTTGAATGCCTCAAAAGATGTGAACATACTAAAGTCAGAAGTCTCACGTCAGCACAGAACTTCACTCTCGATGGATACACAATGTCATGTATAACCCATGCGTTTCAGACTCTATGCATTCCATGCATCTCGGGCCTAATGCGTCCCAGACCCCATGCGATCCATGCGTCCCAGACTCCATGTGATCCATACGTATCTGCCCCTATGTGTCCCAGAATCCATATGTTTAATGTGTCTCTGACCCCATGTGTTCCATGCATCTCTGGCCCCATGTATCCCAGACTCGATGCGTCCCATGCGTCTCTGACCACATGTGTTTTAGACTCCATGAAGACCAAATCTTGCTGTTATGACAGTAGTGATTCTCTCCAACCAAGTACGGACCATGTATCAAGCTGACCAAGTCATGCCCACAAAGGACGAGAACTACCCTGATCTTCAGCAACAAAAAATCTCAAAAAGCACCCACGTGATAGCCTGGCCCGCTCACGGTTACAAATGTACCCTGTTAAGAAGGCACATGCGGCACCCTCTAGCATCCATACGGCCCAACTTAAGCGCGCCCAAGGATGACTATATATACCAGGGTGACCTGCCCAAACAAAATAGAATGGCAGGGGTCAAAAACACAGAGAGATAACACACACAGACGAGCAAAGAGAGAACATAAGATTCTTTACCCTACATTGGATCGTCAACGGAGCAAAATATTTGCTGCACTTTTCAATCTCCATCATCACACCTAGATCAAAATATTGTACTTAGATAATTCTGTTTACGATTCTTTGTACTCTTTTTTGTTCCTTAAATACAAAAGTTTGCAAGAACTTATTTAATGGAGAATAAGATAGAGACTCTGCTGGGGACTTCTTTCTTCTCTGATGAGAAAGCTGTGACACAATCCGATGCAGCCAAGCTCGGATCAACTCAAAGGTTGCTAGTGGTCCGCATAGACCAGCAGGCTTTCGAGGAGATGCTCTCAGAGGGAAGTACTAGTCCTTCGTCAAGGCTAGCAAAGCCCAAAAAGACCCGCTGGATGTAGGTAGCAAAGGCTGCTGCGCCTCACCCAACTGTGGAGCATGTACTCCCTGTCTCTCTCTGATACTGAAGATGCACATCATGCATCCACTCAGGTTGTCCTTGCTAATGCGGCCTCCTTACCTGAAAAGGAGAATGCTCCGCACAATATGATGCGAAGAGTTTCAGGGTTGATGCACATCCCATACGGCCACAACAGAGGATGCAGTAAAGAAAGCATTATGCGGTTTCCAGCTCAACCGTATGCATCTCTGACACCCCCAGAAGCTCTGTCTTTGACAGAATCTCATCCGGCAGTGCTTCCATGTGCTGCTTTAAGGAAAATCAAAATTTGGACTCTTTGTACTATGTGTCTGCACGTGCTAAGTCGAAGAAGTCTAGAGCAGTGCAAGCTCGTCAAGCTCAAGCAAACTGCCCATTTAGCTGACCGTCAGCAGGCACATCTATCCGTTATGCGGGCCCCTGATGGAAAGCTATATAAGACTATCCCGTGCGTCCAGTTCGCAGTGGCAAATAGGCAGTGTCTATCTCAAAAGTCTTCCACTAACGATCTGGAGAAAGTTCTTGTACGAACCCTAGATCAGGGAGCAAAGGCAACACTCACACACCCGTGCGCTCGGTCTAACAGTTCTCACAAAAGGGTACAAAAGTGAATCAGTCCTCGCCTGACTTACACGACATGATCAATCACAAGCGCAAGACGAGGGAGACAACTATGGCACGTGGAGTTTCCTCCCCAGGATATTACTGCTCCAAATTATCATCAATTACTACTGAAACAAAGTGGCAGTACCCACAGACAGGCAGTCGGCATTCCAACGACTGTATCCGAAGCACCTAGCCGACAACAACCCAAAAATCAGGTACAAATACCATCGGAGGAGGAGAAACTATCATTCTCCTTATGTTACTCTACTCGGAAGGACCCTTCCACCGTATGAGAAAGGAAGCCCAGCACCTCCAGTCCGTCACTCTCAACCAGCACATTGAGAAGGCAACTACCGGGAGGACTAGCAGCGGGACCTACGGAAGGTATTTTCTAAGGTACCCGTTCGAAGAAAAAGCTATCAGCCGCTAGGGGTAGTTCTTCCTCAGGACCCCTGGGGTTGTACACGCTAGGGGTAGTGATCCCCCGGACCTATACAATAGCCCAACGTTCCTAGAAGGCGATGATTCCCAAGGAACAGACTCAGATGTCCCTAGGGGCGGCCTCCTCGTCAAGATGACATAGCCTCCTACGCTGGGGGTAGTATTCTCTCTGAATCTGAGGTGGAGGCGACGTTACCTAATGACTACTCCCGACAAGAATCTGATAAAAAAAGTGTGGTGACCCCTACCCCGTCCATCTCTTCCCATGTGAGGATTGTAAATATGGCAGGGGACGATCACGAAGGCCCCAACGACCGATAACTCCTCGAGGCTCTTGAGGCCATGATGCAGACGGTGAGTTCATCAATGCAACCCCTGACCCATGCAATACTGAAAATTAAAGCAAATATGGCTTCCCAATTAGCAAGGGCTTCTGGATATGTAAGCTTGGACCCTGGGACCAACGCGAACTCTGACGTAACCGCTCCGCCCATAGGCGATAATCAACCTCTGTCTGGCTCATCTTCCCCTTCCGCCGGAGACGAAGCCAGAGAAGCAATGAGGGAAGTCCGGGCTCGCCTAGATTCCATGGGAAGCCGGGACTCACTGCGCGAGCTCAGGATACTACAACCATAGCCCCGCGAGTGGAGAGATGTGTCGTACTTGCCCAAGTACAAGCCCTTCAACATGAACTCATTCGACGGAAAGACTTTCCCTCGTCAATACATAAGTTATTTTGAGACTACAACAGGGCACCTACCTCACAGTGATGTACTCCTTACCAAGCTATTTGTGGTAGCATTGTCCGGGTAGCATTTGACTGGTTTTACAGCCTACAAGATAGTTTTATCTCGTCGTTTGATGACCTTAAGATTCTTTTTCTCAAAAGATTCTATGATGGAGAAAGCGACATGACGATGTCCTCCATGATGGATGTTACCTAAGGGGAAAGGAAACTCGTCCAAAATTATATTGAGCATTTATGGCAAGCAGCGCTGAGGTTGACCCCAGGAAATTGTGAGTCGACACTGATGGACATGTGCCGCAAAAATTTACTTCTAGCAGTCAGCCTCTGGATGGACGACGATCAGTTTAATGACAGGATGACATTTATCATAAGCGCTGCCGCGCTGAGAAGAAGATCAAGGACGCCCAGATATTGGGAATATAGATCCTTTTGATCGATGATTAGGGAAAATATCCCAACAATAACAACAGCGGCAACAACAGCCACGATGGAAAAGGAAAGCAGGCCCTGGTGGCCAACTTAACGAAGAAGCCCAAGAAAAAGCTGGCCGAGGTTCCAAAGACCAAGGAGACTTACTCCTTCAAAGATGATGATGTCATGCCCATCTTCGATGTGCTGATGAAGGGTGGTAAGCTCCAGCTCCCGACGTCAAACTCTCTGTTGAGGCAGTCGAGGTAAATAATCCAAAGTACGGTCATTATCATCGTTACTTCCATCATGCGATACGGAACTGCTACATATAGAAGTGGTACATCTAGCGTCTGCTCGATACCATGACCCTCACCTTGGATGTAGATAACAAGACGGTTATCGCTAACACGGTATCGCTCCAGTTCGGCAAATTTTTGGCGATAGAAGCCCAGGACAGGGTAATCCTAATTCCCCGAGCAACGATGGTAGTCGTCAATTTTCTGCCAGCTCGTGACCAAACGGCCGGGATGATACCTCTCACCATGCCACGTGGGAAGGTCATGTGTGTTCACCCCGATCTTGCTCCAGAATTAATGCAGCAAGTAACACCTTCTTCCACCAAGACTAAGGGCAAAAAGTCTAAGTTCTTCTACACAGTCTCTCTCCCTCCCCAAGAAGCTATAGGAGGAACAACAAGATCAGGCTTGATGTACCAGCACAATTATAATATCCCTGACGATGGTGCACTCTTGACTATAGCAACCACAATATCTGGTCTGAGTCCATCTCATCATCTAGCAGCGGATAAGTCCAAGCAGAAAGATACTCACTTCGATAAATCGCTGTACGAAGACACAGCCCAGGGGTTGGAGAAGCCCTACAACTTTGACATCTTGGTCCAGCTCGCCAACACTCTAATGAAGCTGTCACTATTCGAGCTTCTGCGGCTCTCCAGAGACACTCGAAACACTCTGAGTGAGGCTTTGCAGAATGCCGACATCTACCTAGCGCAGGTCAAATCTCTAGCTGAGGATCCGGCTGCTTGCCCCCACTACAATAATATCATGGAGGCAATACCTAATATTACATTCTAGCAACAAAACATGCTGCTAAAGAATAATTGGCATGATCATCCCCTGTATTACACAGAATACATTAGTGCCATCATGGTGGACCAGATGCACATCGGTCACAGTTCGTCAACCAGCTTCATCCCGTGGAGTTTGCTTCAGATTTTGGGCATTTCGATGCATCGTCTGGCAGCTAACAATACTTCTATCACTGGCTTCAACGCAGGAATAAGCTATCCTTTGAGCAAGATTGACCTGAAATATCAGATCGACGACTTGAAAATAGATGTCACTTGCTATGTCATTGACATAGATGTATCCTACAACATCTTGCTCGGACGCCCATAGATACATGAATATATGATCATGCCGACAATCCTGCACCAGTGCCTGAAGTACATCGACGAGTATGGCAAAGCCAAAACTGAGTTTGCTTATGTCGATCCATTCAAAGGGATCGAATCCTATTACTTTTATTCGATCCTTTACAAATAGGTCTACCAAGATGAAGATGGAAATGATGCCGATGATGAGGCAAAGGCTGTGGCAACACTAGAAGAGCCCTTGAGAGTCCGTCTAAAGGTTTACGCTCCCGACATAACCTATCCCCTCACCGTAAAAGTACACAGGAAGACACCAGAACCTCGGTCGTCCGCCTACGTAGGATGAATCGACCGCCAAAAGAAGGTCCGGCACCCCCCACCATATTCGAACCTCTGGTTCGCCTTCACAGGCCGAGTCAACCTCCGAAGGTTGCTCCACCGCCTCCTACAATATCCGAATCTCTGGTAGTAAAGCTGCACAGGAAACCTTCATAGTCGTCGCTCGCACTCAGGGTAGATCTCGGAAAGGACGACCTGGAGGAGTACGTAGTTTCTCACACAAACTTCCCTTCTCTAGACGATATAATTCTTAGAGAAAAGATACCTTATTTTGTGAATAAAGGGCTATCTTTGAACTACTCCAAAGTTGCACACATAGGCACACTGTATTCCATGGAACACGGTCTAGGCCTACGCATGCAGAAAATAGGTGACTACTACCTATGCAGTAAACCAGATCCTCCCTAGCCAAGTTTTATACTTCACGATTCCAGCAAGGAGGAGGAAAGAAAAACCCATTATCTTCGGCAGGGTTGAATGCCCCCAGTCCTTCATCCCGGAGGAACAAGAGCGCGAATCTGATACCGACAAAATATAACTCTATAGGTTCAGTGGTCAAGCCAAACACATCATCCAGAAGATGTGTTATGATCTTAAAAGCAATCGAGGTCTGAATTATGGCAAAGGTCGATGACTGCCCTTGCACCTCACCGTTCCGACAGGAAAATTCGAGGATTACTACCATAAGATCAAGCATGGCTTAGGGTACGTTATGCCTCCCACAACCCCCGATGGATCAGATAAAGAAGATGAGTTACATTCTCACTCTTCAGAGTCTTCCTCTTGGGACTCCTATATCAATATCGAGGAGATACTCAAGCAAACATTGTCGGTCAACATGGTGTCAATTGACCCTGAGGAAGACGATGAGTATCCGCCAGAACTCTTTAAAGTAGAACCATGGGCCCAACGTCTAGACGCACAATGGGAGATACGGTTCGAACAACGAGAACCTCCTACCGAGGAAGAAGTCGTTCAAGTTAATCTGGGCGATGAATTCTCCCCTAAACCTATCTTCATTAGTAAGAGTCTGAATGATGAGGATCGGGTATCCCTGCTACAGCTCATCATGGAATACATTAATATCTTTGCCTGGAGCTACAAAAATATGCTAGGACTGAATCCCCAAATTAAGGTCCACAAGCTCAATATCTCATCGAACACTAAGCCTGTCAAGCAGTAGCAACGACAATTTTGGCCGAACATTATGAACGCTATCGAAGCTGAAGTAAACAAAGATAGCTAGTGGCTTCGTCCGCGAAGAACAACATCCAGATTGGGTAGCCAATATCGTACCCGTCGTAAAAAAGAACGAAAAGATCCGGATCTTTATTGACTTTCGTGATCTAAATCGGCCTGCCCTAAGGACGAATTCTCCCTTCCGACCATAGACATAATAATTGACAACACCTGTGGCTTTGAGTGCATGTCCTTCATAGATGAATTCTCAGGCTACAATCAAATCAAGATGCCTTCTGACGATCAGAAATATACATCGTTCTGAATGTTGATAGGAGTATACTGTTGCACAGCCGTGCCCTTCGATCTGAAGAACGCAGGTGCTACATACCAGCGAGCTATGAGCACCATCCTCCGTAAGCATCGACGGTCGAGTGTTACATTGATGACATCGCCGTTAAGAGTCGCTCCAAAAATGATCACCTCAGGGACTTGAAGACTGTGTTCGACCTCATGCATACGCACCAGCTCAAGATGAACCCTATAAAATCTTTCATAGGAGTCACTACTAGCAAATTCTTGGATTTTATCCTAACTTCGAAGGGTATCCTCGTAGACCCTAACAAGACTAAAGCGATCCTTGAAATGCGCCCACAGAAGAACCTTAGAGAACTTTGTGGCATTCAAGGAAGACTGGCCTATATCAGGAGGTACATAACAAACCTCTCTGGATGTTTTTAGCCATTCATGCAACTCATGAAGAAGGAAGTCTCCTTTGTCTGAAAAGAAGAATGACAGCACTTCTTCGACGATTTTAAGGAATACCTCATGAGCCGTAAAGTATTAGTAACCCAATTATGGGGAATGTCACGTCCCGGTCCCGCAGGGCCGTTCGACCTCACTTTGGTCTCTACAGAACCGATCATCCTTGCTTGGGCGCGATGCCGTGCAAGCCTAAAATACGTTTGCACAAGGCCAAAGCTTGAACAAGGACAAGTAAGCTAATCCAAATGGAAGCAGCGGCATAAATTATAGAAAAGTAAAGAACATAATGGCATAAGAAAATATGTCCTTTAATGATAATCGAAAGTGTTACAAGCAGCGCATGATCGAGGTTACAGTTCACTCAAGCACTCTTTCTCTCAATTACAATGACACTATTCCATATAACATGTCCCTCTATACAAAAGCAGCTCAAACTCGATACGGCTCAAGGCATCGACTCCAGATTTCCGGTTCCTTGGGAAGAGGCCCGACTATCGCTTTCTCGGACGAACAAGAACCTGAGAACAAGCAAACTATTGGTGGATCAGCACTTTTATAAGTACCGGTGAGTATAAATAACTGAACATAAGCTGCACCCCCTGAAACCCACACTAAGTAAACATGTGGCAAAATATTGCATTACTAGTGATCTTGCTACTTTTACCTAAGTTTATTTCATGTATCTCAGGATTATAGTCAGATTATATCGTTTTGAAAACATAGCTATGAAACCAGTTTTGCATATTCAAACATAAGAAATTAAGCAACTAAAGGGGCTGTATTCTTATTGTGCAGTGCGCAGCATGTATTGTGTATCATAATCTAACTCATTGGGGCAAAGCTTATCTAGCAGACTGATCATCTCGAATCAAAGCAAATATATCAAGTGGTCTATCATTCATTCAAGCAATTAAGGTAACATATATATATGATTTTGGTCCCCGAGCAACTCAGGATCGGTAGTAGTAATCCAGCTAACCAATGACTCACATTCTGGTACTATTAGCAGCTACGACCAAGGTTCAGCTCTGCACTAATAGTCATTGTCCAACCAATGCGAATGCATGAAACACTATCAGATAAACTATATGATGCAGACTAAATAAACAAATAGGCTATACATAAACTCATTGCATTTCTTATCCACGGCCGAACAGTTATCCCTGCAGCAGACACACAAGTTACCCACAATTTGCATATGAATAACCTATGAATCAAAAAAGGCATCAAGTATTAGGTATGCAAGAAGGTAAACCTAGCATGCATTCTAACTTATATGATGGTCTATGGGTAGTCCCATGATTAGCAGCAGTTGCCCAAGGTTCAGCTCTGCACTAGCACGCATGGGTATCGGCAGCTGTGACCCAAGGTTCAGCTCTTCACCAACACACCTGTATACTAGCAGCTATGACATCATGGGTTCCGCACAACACTAATAGACATATACCGTCCCACTAGACCCTTGCGAGCCGTACCCTCAGGACGATTCAAAAATCTGTTCTGGACCGAGCGGTTTCCAGTGCCCCAAGAACCGTTCGAGAGACAAAATCTTGTGCACAAGTTAGTCCGAGACCAATACAATGACATGAAGTATCTATAGTGCAAGCAAAACAAACAATCAAGAAAAATATATACGGTCTAGCAAAATATATCTTGTCAAATAAAGCACATCTCTCATATATCTAATAGTACACCCCACTAGACCCTTGCGAGCCGTACCCTCAGGGCGCACTATTAGGCACATCTTATACGAATCAAAGACTTATAGCCGATTGGCTTAGCAAAACAGACAAGCGAAACATAATTGCAAGCACGATTTCAATTTCATATCTAACATGCAAAAATCTATCTCTTTCTTAGCATGTTACAAAGGGGCATATTCAAACGATTCATTTACTTATCTTTCTTAGCATAGCAATGGTTCATTCGATAGCTGTGTCGATGTAACTAAGCATACGATGATTCTCATATCTTATTTGCATATCAATGGTTCTATCTTATATCAGACAAGCATTTCTAGTTCTTTAGTTAGGCAAGCAACCAAACAGATTCATTTCAATGACAAGCTATGTGAGTTCTCTTATTAGCATGCTGAGTCGGTTCTAATCATTCTTCTCTATGAAACTTATCTTCTTAAGCAAACAAGCATTCAAAAACTCAGATTCATTATTAAGGTATGCGAGAATCAGAGAATGCAGTTTTGCCCACTCACATTGATCAATCGATTGAGAACTCTCCGAGAAGACTTCCGCTCGAGCAAGCAAGGCGATATCACTTGTATATAGTGCCTATGCGGAGCGGGGTGCTACATACTTACCCACCAACAAAGAGTTTCGTCCTCAAAACTCAAGAAGAAACTCACAAAAATCTAGAGCAGTGATAGTCCTCATCCCTCACCTTCCTCAATCAAAACACAAACAAATCACAAGCACAAGGCACAACTCTCAAGCAATAAATCAAAAAACTTTTGTGCACATCTTTGAGAATATCTATGGACTTATTGTATGGAACGTTCATTGCAGCACAAATATAACTCAAAGTCGGAGGCAACAAAATGGGCAAAGAATTGAGTCGCTCTGATACCATTATGTCATGCCCCGGTCCCACAGGGCCATTCGTCCTAGCTTTGGTCCCTAGGAACCGATCATCCTCGCTTGGGTGCGATACCGTGCAAGCCTAAAATGCACTTGCACAAGGCCAAAGCTTGAACAAGGACAAGTAAGCTAATCCAAACGGAAGCAGCGGCACAAATTACAGAAAAGTAAAGAACACAATGGCATAAGAAAACAGGCTCTTTAATGATAATCGAAAGTGTTACAAGCGGCACATGGCCGAGGTTACAGTTCGCTCAAGCACTCTTTCTCTCGATTACAATAACACCGTTCCATACATCATATCCCTCTATACAAAAGCAGCTCAAACTCGATACGGCTCAAAGCATCGACTCCAGATTTTTGTTTCCTTGGGATGAGACACGACTATCGCTTCCTCAGACGAACAAGCACCTAAGAACAAGCAAACTGTTGGTGGATCAGCACTTTTATAAGTACTGGTGAGTATAAATAACTGAACAGAAGCTACACCCCCTGAAACCCACACCAAGTAAACATGTGGCAAAATATTGCATTACTAGTGATCTTGCTACTTTTACCTAAGTTTATTTCATGCAGCTCAGGATTATAGTCAGATTACATCTTTTTGAAAACATAGCTTTAAAACCAGTTTTTCATATTCAAACATAAGAAATCAAGCAACTAAAGGGGCAGTATTCTTATCGTACAGTGCACAACATGTATTGTGCATTATAATCTAACTCATTGGGACAAAGCTTATCTAGCAGACTGATCATCTAGAATCAAAGCAAATATATCAAGTGGTCTATCATTCATTCATGCAATTAAGGCAACATATCTATATGATTTCAGTCCCTGAGCAACTCAGGATCGGTAGCGGTAATCCAGCTAACCGATGACTCACATTCTGGTATTATTAGCAGTTGTAACCAAGGTTTAGCTTTGTACTAATAGCCATTGTCCTACCGATGTGAATGCATGAAGCACTATCAGATAAACTCTACGATGCAGACTAAATAAACAAGCAGGCTATACATAAACTCATTGTATTTTTTACCCATGGCTGAACGGTTATCCCTGTAGTAGACACATAAGTTAGCCACAATTTGCATATAAATAACCTATGAATCAATAAAGACATCAAGTGTTAGGTATGCAAGAAGGTAAACCTAGCATACGCCATAACTTATATGATGGTCTATGGGTAGCCCCATTATTAGCAGCAGTTGCCCAAGGTTCAGCTCTACACTAGCACGCATGGGTATCAGCAGCTGTGACCCAAGGTTCAGCTCTTCACCAACACACCCGTGTGCTAGCAGCTGTGATATCATGGGTTCCGCACAACACTAATAGACAGATACCGCCCCACTAGACCCTTGCGAGACGTACCCTCAGGGCGATTCAAAAATCTCTTCCGAACCGAGCGGTTCCCAGTGCCCCAGGAGCCGTTCGAGAGACAAGACCTTATGCACAAGTTAGTCTAAGACCAACGCAATGACATGAAGCATCTATAGTACAAGCAAAATAAATGATCAAGCAAAACATATACGGTCTAGTGAAACACATCTTGTCAAACAAAGCATATATCTCACATATCTAATAATACACCCCACTAGACCCTTGCGAGCCGTACCCTCAGGGCGCACTATTAGGCACATCTTATACGAATCAAAGACTTATAGTAGATTGGCTTAGCAAAACAGACAAGCAAAACATAATTGCAAGCACGATTTTGATTTCATATCTAACATGCAAAAATCTATCTCTTTCTTAGCATATTACAAAGGGACGTATTCAAATGATTCATTTACTTATCTTTCTTATCATATTAATGGTTTGTTCGATAGCTGTGTTGGTGTAACTAAGCATGCGATAATTCTCATATCTTATTTGCATATCAATGGTTCTATCTCATATCAGACAAGCATTTTTAGTTCTCTAGTTAGGCAAGAAAGCAAACAGATTCGTTTTAATGACAAGCTATATGAGTTCTCTTATTAGCATGTTGAGTCGGTTCTAATCATTCTTCTCTATGAAACTTATCTTCTTAAGCAAACAAGCATTCAAAAACTCAGATTCATTATTAAGGCATGCGAGAATCAGAGAATGCAGTTCTGCCCACTCACATTGATCAATCGATCAAAAATTCTTCGAGAAGACTTCTGCTCGAGCAAGCAAGGCGATATCACTTGTATATAACGCCTACACAGAGTGGGGCGCTACAGGAAGCCCTTTCTGCTCTATGTACGAGCAATAGATCATTCTCTTGGAGCTCTGCTAGCCCAGAAGAGTGATATAGGTTACGAGCAGGCCGTCTACTACCTCAGCAGGATGATGGTCGGTGCGGAGCACAGATACAAACCCGTTGAGAAAGAGTGCTTCGTTCTAGTCTTTGTTATTCAGAAGACCCGACACAATGTGACAGGGCAAATGATCCATGTGATCTCTCGGGTCAACCCCCTCAGGGTCCTCATAACTAAACCCGGGGCGATCAACTCCCGCCTAATTACGTGGGCAATACTGTTGTCACCATATGACATGGTATTTGTTTCACAAAAAGCTGTCAAGAGCTAAGAATTATCTGAATTCTTGGCCACCCACCCAGTGCCAGAAACTTTGAAACTCTATGAGGAGATCCCCGACCAATGTGCAGACTTCAATACCGTGACGAACACAGAAGCCGTTTGGAGTATATTCTTCGACGGTGCTTCAAGAAAAGGGCCCAAAGGTGACATCGTCGCTGGAGTGGGGATAGTGTTGATCTCTCCATATGATCTGATTATCAACCGCGCCTACTCCCCCACTAAGACATGCTCCAATAATGTGGTAGAGTATAATGGTCTCATCATTGGACTCCAAGAGGGCGTAAGCCAACGTTAAACAAGTAGGATTTGATCACTTGGAAGCCTACAGCGATTCCAAACTGATAATCAACCAAGTCCAAGGCGAGTACGAAATTCGGAACGAGGACTTGATTCCCAACCACCAAGTCGCGCTTGGATTAATCATCACCTTCGAGGGGTGGTTAATAGAGCACGTCCCTCGACTACGAAATATCGAGACGGATGCCCTAACAGGACTCACAGCCTCTCAGGCTGTTCCATTCAATACCCATAAACTGATCACCATGATCGGTCAGGAGCTGATCTGCCCGAAGAAGAACCTCTCTCAGTGCCTGAGCTACTCAGTCAAGACGAGCACTGACTTACAAGACTGGAGACTTTCATTCATCGGCTACGTGGTCTATAGAATTCTCTTCGAGAACCCAAAGGAAGCTACTTCGATCAGAAGACGTTCCCCCAGGCTCTATTACGATACGTCTATTAAAATACTGTATCGTCGCTCCTATGATGATCTTCTGCTACGATGTCTATCGAATACAGAAGCAAAGTAGGCTCTTTGTAAGGCTCGTAATGGGGTTTGCGGTGCCCATCAGCCATGGCCCAAGCTACAGGACCGCCTTCGTAGAATGGGTTACTATTGGCCGAAAATGGTAGCAAACGTCGTTAACTATGCAAACAAGTGCCAAGCGTGCCAAATCTATGATGACTTCATCTACCAACATATAGAGTTTCTACACCCGACTATTGCATCCTGGCCGTTCGAAGCATGGAGCATGGATATTATATGGCCGACCAGCCCGTCTTCGGCTAAGGGACATCGGTTCATCTTGGCTATCACCGACTACTTCTCCAAGTGGACGAAAGCCGTACCACTCACTGAGGTCAACATGTCTAACATGATCAACTTCGTTAAGCATCACGTCATATACCACTTCGGCTTGCCACAAAGGATCATCCATGACAACGGTCCAAAGTTCGCAAGTCAAGCATTCTACCGGTTTTACGATAAAAATTGGATTCAGAATATTGCGTCAACTGCCCATAACCCGACAGAAAATGGTCTTGTAGAAGCCTTCAACAAGACCATTATAAAGATATTCAAAAAGTTTGTGTCATCTAACAAACACGACTGGAATTAGAAGCTGGGTGATTGTCTCTGGACCTACCGTATAACGGTCCAGACAGCTACTGGTAATACACCATTCTCCTTGGTCTACGGGAGCGAAGCGGTCCTCCCGCTCGGGATCCAAATCCCTTCACTCCGAGTAGCCCTCTCCAACACCGTCGATAATAATCACTGCCGACGGCTACAAGAGTTAGAAGCACTCGACGAGAAATATCTCTTAGCTCAGCAGCGTATTGAGCTATAACAAGCGCGTCTCTCGGGAGCCTTCAATGAACGGGTGAAGAAGAGGACCTACCAAGTGGATGATCTCATCCTGACCATAAGGAGGTCGATGGTTATGACCTACAAGACGACCGACAAATTCCAACCAAAATAGGAATACCCGTTCGTCGTGGAATCGATATTCACCAACGGCGCCTACTATCTCGCGAAACCCAACGACGACTTGCTCATGATGTCGATCAACGAAAAGTTCCTAAAAAAGTACAATGTCTAAGATAGACTTATATTCCCCTTATCCCCAGTCGGAC
This sequence comes from Iris macrosiphon, assembly GCA_036927795.1. Taxonomy (NCBI): domain Eukaryota; kingdom Viridiplantae; phylum Streptophyta; class Magnoliopsida; order Asparagales; family Iridaceae; genus Iris; species Iris macrosiphon. The sequence continues at coordinate 18,277,463 of JAYESA010000008.1, forward strand.
AATCAATATATATAGTCCTTAAACTCTTGGTTCTTCATCCCCAGCAGGTGCCTATGTGCAACATTTCTCCTTCTTTACAAATTTCTGTAAAAGCCATTATATGTATCCAGGAGTCCTGAATACACAATAGATGGTGGATCCTTAAAGGCTCCCCAGCGAAGCAGTCCTCAGGTCCACAGGCACACTCCCGCTTGGACCACCCGAAAACTAGTCTCGTTAGACTCTAGTCTCTCCAGCGGAGCAATCCTCAGGCCTATCTTCATTTTTGGATAGACCACACTCAGCAAGCCAATCCTCGGCGGGTTTTTCAGATATTAGTTCAAGTCTATATTACCTCTGAAATAATATCCTAACATTCCTCTCCGGTTGATTTTTTTATGTCTATATTACCTCTAAGCAAACCTCCTGGATCTTGGCTATCTATCACTACATCCATATTACCTCTGATATCGGTTCTCATCTCCACTTATCACCCGTACTTACTAGGGTACGCCAGCGGTATTAAGTCCACAAAATCTGCCACGTTCATATCACCTCTGGTAGGACTTATTCCAAATCTATTGCTTGCACTCAGGTATGAAGAAGTAATGGGTCCACAAAACCTATCACGTCTATATTACCTCTGATAGGGATTGTTTTTGAACTTATTATTTGTACTCGACGTACTTAACAAATAATAGGTCTACCAAAGATCTCTAGTGGGATGTCCTCAATAACTATGGTATTGTACTACGTCCATATTACCTCCAGTACAATGTCCAACAGACACAAAATGTAATCGCTCAAACCACAGAAATAAAATGAATTTCTCCTTTGAAAGAGGGGGAAGCACAAATTTTAGGAGGAGTCAGAATCCTCCAAATTATTCATGAACATTGCAAAAGCATGAAAAATAAAAGCATTCGAAGACGCGAACAATTGCCGGGAGCCGTCTACGCCGGTCTACTACTCATGTCTCTTCGAACTAGTAGGAGGTCCATATGACGGGGAGCCAAGGAGCTCCTGTAAGATATATGCATTGTATACCCAAGAGGTAGACGCATCCCATATCTTTCCGACAGAAAGCGGCTTAGGCACGCCAGGGTGGGGATCAGAAGCAACCCTAGCCATACTGGGGAACGTGGTTTCCTTGATGTCCCTCGAAACATCCTTGAAAGTTATCGCGCTGAATAAAAACTTGTGTGAGGAGTCTGAAAGTCGTCTGCTACTTATAAGCGATGAATCGATGGCTTACTTCGCGAGTCGTAACAGTTTACTCTGCAGTACGCGATGATTTATTCCTACACAGCCCAAGATATGACCCTAAGGAATCCTCTTAGGGACCAAAAATAACACAACAATGTGAACACATCAGGTGCACGTCAGTACGTAAAGCGTAGGAAGTGGTCATATCTCTCCCAGGATGGAAATTAAGTCAGCCAGACAATTGCAACAAAAAGGAAAACTTTTATTTCATCTTGCCAAAGTGATAGAGCAAACTACACTTAAGGGACTATCTATGCCCCAACCATGAAATTAAAACCAACTACAAAATAAAAACAAAAGATAGTTTTAAAAAGTGAAACACAAACTGATGCTACTGCTGGTCAGAGCACAGCTCCGCTATCCGCCCATAGAGACGGGCAATATGGCCATCTAGGCGCACTTTGGCCCAACATTCGACCTCTCTGGCCATGACCTCGGGATACTCGTAGCGAACGTAGGACTCGTATCGGTTATCTATCTTTTGCACCACGACTTCAACACCAGCCGTGTTCTTCGCTACTCGACTTGTCTCGATGCAGATGGCCCCATCTTCCTTCTGGGTCTCTCAGAGTTTGTTCCCCAGCAAATCAAGCGTAATTTGGAGTTGTCGGATCTCTTCGGTCAGGTTCTTCTGCCTGGTGAGACATTCCTCCCAAAGGTCATTCAGCTGATCGTGCTCCTCTTGCAACTTTCGGAGGTCATACTGCAAGCCTTCCTTAGACGAAGCAAAGAGGGCATTCTCTACCTCCAGCCACGTTGAGAACTCGTTATACTAACGGTATATCAGTATCCCCATGTCTACCTGCTGGTGCTGCCGTAATTCTGTTTAACATTGCTCCACTTTTACCACTTTCTGGTCCAGGAGGTCCGCCGTCGATTCCAAACCAAGGATGCTCCTCAAAGAATTTGTCTTTCCCTCGGCAAAGCATTTTACCCAGTGAAAGGATCTGTTCCGCTCTAATACAGTCTGAACCACCTGCCTCAGAAACATGTAGAAACTCCTAAGGGAGATCTTGACATTTTCATCAATCTCCTCTAGCGTTATCGGAGTCAAAGGCGGCTGAATGAAGGAAGAAGCAACTACAGGAGAAATAGACTGCACGACAACGCTCGATGACCTGGAAGGTAAAGCAGTAGCGGAGAAGCTACCGGTGGTATGGCTCGCGTTCCAGTCCTTCATGGCCACATGAAAGGCCCGAAGACCCGGCAGCTGAGCAAGAGAAAGTTGGCAGGTAGTGCGACTTGTGGTGGAAGTACTAGGGTGCCCCACTGCTTAGACACCCGCTTGTGCATCAACCACGGACTACGTTATAGCTGCTTCGGCGGATGACTCAGCGACCGCAGTACAAGAAATACCGAGGACAGCCTCCTCAGGACAGCTCAGAACCCCACCATCTAATGGGGCTTCGACAGCAGAGTACCCAACAACAATAGGTGGGGGAATCAGCTACGCACTTACGGGACCAACTACAGATTCCGCAGGGAGCCCCTCGCCACCAGAAAAGCGAAGAAGGGACTTTGACCTCCCCCTAACGAGCTCACTAACCCCTTCTTCCATAGCGCCTTTCTCCGTAGTCACATACACGATCTTCAGGGGAGAGGTAGGGTCTATAGAAACAGAACAACCAACAATTAACTTCACCCGGAGAATGGAAAACTGAAGCTAAAAAATCTCTTCTCTAAAAAATTGGCAAAATAACATACCCGGAGAAGACAACGGGACCTGGCGCTCGTCTAGTGCGGTCCGAACATCCTTCGAATCATCCAAGTCATCCACCAAAATAGGAGAGGTGGCCGGTTATACCAGCGACTCCCCTGAGACATAACCACCAGAGCCCTCGAGAACAGGCTCTATGGCCCCGGACCCAGAAGAATGGATCTCTTCATCCAATTGCGCATAAGAAACCTTGACGGTCGTAGACCATTGGGGTCGGTTCCTCCCCTACCGTGTCTGCAATTTTTTTAAACAGAACAGAAGAAAGAGATTTATAGAGGGGACCGGGAAGAATTAAACTAAAAGGTCGCACGAATATCGCCTCAGCGTCTGGAATAAGCTTTGGGTCAGAAGCAACCAGAGCCAGGGGTCTTACCTCATACTCCTCTTCTTTTGGTCCTTCTTCTTCGTCCCCAGCCGGCAAAGGGGCCTTAACAGCAATCTGCTTCCTATAACACGGCCTTGTAGCCATGGATGGTTCCTGCCTCCTCTTTTTGGACGTAGTGCTCCGTATCGGGGAGGTCCTGCACTTCATTGGAGAGTTTATTGGAGGCGAGGGGTCATAGAAAGCATTCTCTTCTTCCAACATTGAGTCAAAATTGACAAGCACAACCTTCCCCTTACCTTTTCTCCGACCTTTCTTGGACTCCCTGCATCGGGGCTTCAGCTTAGTACATGCGATGAAGCTAGTGTCCCGGTCAAAGCCAGGTGGAGGCACATTCACTGCTACATAAAAGAGAGCCGCTGCATGGAGGATATTTGCAGGGACTTTAGCATCGATCAGGATAAACTGGACCTGAGTATTGATGGCAAAGTAATAATTTTGGGCTCAGGCTCCATCAAGAATATTACCTTCAAAAGCAAGACATGGACTTGGATTTCTTAACATGAGCTGGCTATATCCAAACTAACGAGCAAACCAACTCGGCAGGTAAAGTTCCAAGAAGACGAGGTTCCAGTTCTGGTATACCAAATGGGAAGGCCGGACGAAAAGTAACCAACAAAGGAGCTTTGGGGACAGAACCTGACGGTCAACACCACCATCACACTTGTCACGCCCCAATCTCCCGCAAGCTCGATAGTCCCCGCTGAACGTGAATCACCACGTTTACAGCTCTCCCGCAGGACCATCGTTCTCATCGAGACGTGATGCCGTACGAGCCTGGAGTTGCGCTCGTACAAGGCGATGTTGTCAAACACCAAATGTTATCATTGAAATAACCAAGTTGCAGCGGAAGTCAAGTATTGTGTACCAAGCACACAATCAGAGTAATACGCAGTGAAGCTCACGATAGGGTCAAATGAAATACCTCATCGAAGACAAGGCCACGAAGGCGATGCCACGAAGGCGATGAAATACTCTTGCTCTTTTCTCTAGCCCACAAAGGTACTTACAGTTCATACATCATGTCTCGTATATCCAAGCAGCGCCACTATGCTTGCGTACTTGAAATATTGCCCACAAACGTGGGTCAGTACACAACCGTACTGGTGAGCGGGGTAACCCACTCGCCTAAGCCGACACTAAGTAAAAATAGTGAATGCAAACAGTTATATGGTGATCTTTCTAGTTGAATCCTATATTCATTTCATGGCATAGGGATGACATGTTAAGGAAAGCTGTAAAGCAGTTTAAGCATGCAAGCACTCAACTCAAACCAAACGACAAGCAAATATATAAGCAACTCGAGGGAAACTAGCATGCAAACCGTCCTGCTCAAGTCCAAGCAACACGATAACATATCGAACCATCAACCAAGCCTCAATATCCATCCTCAACCAACACTTACAATCCAAATCTCACGATGCACACTCTTGCCGAGGCAAGGTGGCCGCGCCTACACGAAAGCCAAACCAACAAAAGAAAAGCAAGCCAACACTATACTATATGAAGTCACTGGCCAAGCCATAAAGGACTTTGATCGGACTGATCAAATGCGGTTCTCCTCGAAACAGCGCTAAGTAGCTAACCCACCTGGATCGATTCCAACCGCTGGCAACGCGCCCAAGATGCGTTACCCAATTGTCTCCTCCATGGTCGAACGGTCCCGGTGCCCCGGAGTACCCGTTCGAGGAGACCAAACCCTGTGCAATACAGGTTGTCCGTGACATGCAGACACCAAGTAGGTATGACGAGAGGATCGAACATTCTCGCCCCACCAAGCGATCCTAGACTCGTTCCGCCAATAATCCAACCAACACATCCATAACCATTCTTCCAACATATAGCCCAAGGCACCATTCACAAGTTATTTCCATAGGCACAATGCCTCTTCTCAACACAGTATTTCCAATGGTGCAACACCCACGCTCAAAGCTAACCCATGGCACAATGCCATTTCAGTGGAACAATGCCCCATTCGTGGCACGATGCCCCATCAAGCGGCACAACATCCTCGCCGATGCAGTTGTTCGGTTTCGAACCACAACTGCTCGCTTTGTAAGACAAAGCGACCAAGTGATACCCGTGCACGGATGCACGCTCGCTCGCCCAAATCCCAATGTTCCCAATCTCTCAATGCATCATTCCAACTGTCCAAGCATAATCCCAATTATCCAACCAACTGTCTCAAATGTAATATTCCAACTCTAGCTCCAACTATCCAACGCACAAACTAAATTAAGCCACAATCCTACCAAGCCAATGGCGTACACTCTATGCACGCCTCAGTGTAGTGATTCCCAATGTTTCAGCCCAAGTGTTCAAGCCATTTACGTGTTTTCCATATTATTAGGCATGAAGGAGTCGAGGAGAAGGGAAAGAGCCCACTCACAATGATTGATCCCGTTAGGCATCATGTCCTGCCGATACGGCCAATCCCTTGAACCCGTGGTCCGATGCAAGCGCGATCTACTCAACTGGTATGACCGTGCGAGCAGGCCGTGCTCTACAAATCATCCGACCGATCGGACTAAGGAAGATGGCATTATCATTCCAACTCAGCTATCTCAGTACTGCTCTGAACGAACACCTGATTTCCATCGAACCCGCTAGCCATCTGCACATGAAACAACTCAATCAATACTTATTCCCAAAATCCAACAAATCAAATGGAACCAGCATTTGTTTCATTCAATCCGACTCAGCGTAACGCACCGTACGGTTGCGGGACGTTACATAATATACCACTTAGAATCAGGTTCGTCCACGAACCGTGCTGGTACTCATTCCTATCACATGCCACAATCCAATTCCATGGATCTGCTCTATGCAACTCACATTATCCTGATCCAGACTCAGCATCTCGCTCTGTTGAATGCTCGTACAAATTCTATATTCCCACATCCTCCTTGCAGCTCAATACGAATTTCTCGTATCGCTTAGTTTTGGATCGATACACATATTTAAGGCGTCCCTAAAATACATGTATTTCAGCCGAGCTTTGCGATAGCGAATTTGGATAAGTTACAAGGGTATCTTTATGTCCGAGGCATCCATTTTCTTTACTCCCAATTGAACCAAACCTGATTTCCATTCCAACATATTCGCTTGAGCACTATTTTCAATATGATAATTTTCCACCGATCAATCAGTCCGAGTTCCAACTCAATCCATCCAACTATTTCTGAATCCGTACTAGCAACATCTCCAAATATATCTCATGCACCGAACGATCAACTCAAATGATACTACCCCATCTAGGCGACTTACCCAAATATCAACTTTGCTTTCATCAGCTCAGTCCAACACCTCTTCCTCAATCTCAATACCTCATAGGGTGAACATCTATATTGAGGTTTGTGTGATCCACGAAGATCTCGTCGCCACGCCAAAGGGATAGTGTCGCCACGATTTCAACGTGGACACACTCGCCACAATTCCTAGGTTGCGCATGGAATAGTTCTTCGCGCTGCTTCCACTGCCTCGAAGCATAGGATATCACCTTCGCCTTCCGAATGAGCACGCTTCCCAGACTAAGTTTCGAGATATCTTGTAAATCTGAAGCACGTCTGTCCCTTCCAGAGCACGATGAGTCAGAGGCGATGCCATCTACAAAAATCTGTGACTCTGAATCTCATCAGTTGACTAGGCTACTTCACCATCGCTTCGATCTTCTGGCTGCATCTTTAGCTGAAGACTATCCCAAGGGTCTCTCAAATCCAACACTCAGTCAATAAGCCAAATCATATTGTTCACATCTGCCCTCGACGCATTCCCAAATACGCCGCCTCAAGGGTCGTTCTATGGGTCAACCATATTCAATCTCTGATCTGCGGGCAAGTCACTAGGGTCAGCTGTCCCGAAGCTACGCTCGATAATTGTAATCATCAAGATGGACAGTTACTAAGAACCATGCTATATCTCATCTGCAAATCCGAACCATAATTCCAACCATTCCGTCCGAACGAACTTTCAAATCCGAGAAATTTTATGCACTACCTCTGTAGATCTGTCAACTAAGAGCCGCTTAACCACCTAGAGTCTTGCTATCTATCCAAGTCACAGTTCGAGAACTACGCTCGTTGAAACTGTCTTCCATAAATCCGTCGTTCTGCCCTGAATCCATCAAATTTTTGAATTGCCATGTTCGATTCTTACACGTCCAACTTACTCGAGCATCACAGTAATTTGTTCCGACGTTGCTCCCATATTTAGCTATCTTCAAAAGTCTGTCCACCATAATCTTTTTGCCTTCTGTTGTTGCCATAATTCGTCCACGTCTTCCAGAGAATCAGTCTATGCTTGTTGTACCATCTTGCCCAGACTTCCACTTCCGCTAAACCTGAGTCAACTTATCGAGCAGCAATATCCAAAATCTTCCAAGTTTGTGTGAATCCATCTCATTGTCCCTCCAAACCAAATCGTGTTTCATTGCTCAACCAACAGCTCAAATGTGTTGCCCAAAATCATAGTCCGTGCTCGCTATCCTTTAATTAACCAATCGCTTCACTCAAGCGTCACCCATCTGTTTGTTCCTCATACTCAACTCAATATTTACTTGCTCCATTTTCATTCTTCCCAACTCAACCAACGTGAACCAACCAAATTATATTTCCAAATATCCGAGTCCGTTCAGGCAATTCCCATTGATGTCCAAACCAAAATATTTTCAGTACCTTGCTCAATATGTGGTATCACATATACCACTCCGAATCAAGTCGCTGCTCGCATTACGATTTCTTGCACTTATCCAAGATCCGTTCGAACCATCCCTCATATATGATCATGCCTTTCCCAACTTCAGTCTGACACAAAAATTCAGCCAATGTAGGAACCATCCAACGATTTCCATCAATCTCGCTAGGCATGCTATATTCTATTCTCAATGCTTCCAGCTATTCTCAAAGCCGTCTGATACTTTCGCAACACGAACAATCGTGCAACGATTATCTTCTAAATATTCCAATCCAATACCCAATGGTTCCACACATTTGCTGTACGAGCAACTCGTGCAAACTTATCCTGATATTCTCAAGCCAAACTCAAACATGCTCAACCGATGCGCCACAGCCAAAATTCTAACTTCTATCCAACATAATCGCTAGACGAGCAACTCGTGTAAGGATTCATTCTCATCGAATGTTTCTACTCAAAACATGCCGTATAACCAAATCTCGTATGCCAACCAACTGATCCACTGAGGCAATCAGAAACTCCCAGAACGATAAGCCAAGCCAACCCAACGAAAGCCCACACTTGTTGCACAAATGCAATAACGCCTAACGAGACTAAGCGATCCTACGAAAATCAACCAAGGCAACCCAACAAAGAATAATATGCAGCCACAACTAGCAATAAATAGACTTATTGCATGAAACATCTGATGCGGCACCGAGTAGAGTCAAGAGCTAGACGACACGCGGAAGCTATTTAGAGTTTGTGATGAAGCGAAGGACCAAGTCCGAGAAAATAAACCAGGCGCTCTGATACCAATTTGTCACGCCCCAATCTCCCGCAAGCTCGATAGTCCCCGCTGAACGTGAATCACCACGTTTACAGCTCTCCCGCAGGACCATCGTTCTCATCGAGACGTGATGCCGTACGAGCCTGGAGTTGCGCTCGTACAAGGCGATGTTGTCAAATACCAAATGTTATTATTGAAACAACCAAGTTGCAACGGAAGTCAAGTATTGTGTACCAAGCACACAATCAGAGTAATACGCAGTGAAGCTCACGATAGGGTCAAATAAAATGCCTCATCGAAGACAAGGCCACGAAGGCGATGCCACGAAGGCGATAAAATACTCTTGCTCTTTTCTCTAGCCCACAAAGGTACTTACAGTTCATACATCATGTCTCGTATATCCAAGCAGCGCCACTACGCTTGCGTACCTAAAATATTGCCCACAAACGTGGGTCAGTACACAACCGTACTGGTGAGCGGGGTAACCCACTCGCCTAAGCCGACACTAAGTAAAAATAGTGAATGCAAACAGTTATATGGTGATCTTTCTAGTTGAATCCTATATTCATTTCATGGCATAGGGATGACATGTTAAGAAAAGCTGTAAAGCAGTTTAAGCATGCAAGCACTCAACTCAAACCAAACGACAAGCAAATATATAAGCAACTCGAGGGAAACTAGCATGCAAACCGTCCTGCTCAAGTCCAAGCAACACGATAACATGTCGAACCATCAACCAAGCCTCAATATCCATCCTCAACCAACACTTACAATCCAAATCTCACGGTGCACACTCTTGCCGAGGCAAGGTGGTCGCGCCTACACGGAAGCCAAACCAACAAAAGAAAAGCAAGCCAACACTATACTATATGAAGTCACTGGCCAAGCCATAAAGGACTTTGATCGGACTGATCAAATGCGGTTCTCCTCGAAACAGCGCTAAGTAGCTAACCCACCTGGATCGATTCCAACCGCTGGCACCGCGCCCAAGACGCGTTACCCAATTGTCTCCTCCATGGCCGAACGGTCCCGGTGCCCCGGAGTACCCGTTCGAGGAGACCAAACCCTGTGCAATACAGGTTATCTGTGACATGCAGACACCAAGTAGGTATGACGAGAGGATCGAACATTCTCGCCCCACCAAGCGATCCTAGACTCGTTCCGCCAATAATCCAACCAACACATCCATAACCATTCTTCCAACATATAGCCCAAGGCACCATTCATAAGTTATTCCCATAGGTACAATGCCTCTTCTCAACACAGTATTTCCAATGGTGCAACACCCATGCTCAAAGCTAACCCATGGCACAATACCGTTTCAGTGGAACAATGCCCCATTCGTGGCACGATGCCCCATCAAGCGGCACAATACCCTCGCCGATGCAGTTGTTCGGTTTCGAACCATAACTGCTCGCTTTGTAAGACAAAGCGACCAAGTGATACCCGTGCACGGATGCACGCTCGCTCGCCCAAATCCCAATGTTCCCAATCTCTCAATGCATCATTCCAACTGTCCAAGCATAATCCCAATTATCCAACCAACTGCCTCAAATGTAATATTCTAACTCTAGCTCCAACTATCCAACGCACAAACCAAATCAAGCCACAATCCTACCAAGCCAATGGCGTACACTCTATGCACGCCTCAGTATAGTGATTCCCAATGTTTCAGCCCAAGTGTTCAAGCCATTTACGTATTTTCCATATTATTAGGCATGAAGGAGTAGAGGAGAAGGGAAAGAGCCCACTCACAATGATTGATCCCGTTAGGCATCCTGTCCTGCCGATACGGCCAATCCCTTGAACCCGTGGTCCGATGCAAGTGCGATCTACTCAACTGGTATGACCGTGCGAGCAGGCCGTGCTCTACAAATCATCCGACCGATCGAACTAAGGAAGATGGCATTATCATTCCAACTCAGCTATCTCAGTACTGCTCTGAACGAACACCTGATTTCCATCGAACCCGCTAGCCATCTGCACATGAAACAACTTAATCAATACTTATTCCCAAAATCTAACAAATCAAATGGAACCAGCATTTGTTTCATTCAATCCGACTCAGCGTAACGCACCGTACGGTTGCGGGGCGTTACAACACTGAACTCTATTCACTTCGTCCTCTATGAACTTTTGGACCGAGACAAAGAAGGAATAGTCCGCTACGCGGTCGAGTGCATGCCGACTGGCAGGAACCTCAATATGAACCCAGGGCATCCTACCATACTGGTGAATAAAAGCATCAGCTTTTGTCATTGTCCTCTCAAATCCAGGATGCATCAAAGACGGGTAATGCATTTAACAACCAACTTATTAGATAATGGTAAGGCATCTCAACCCGATTAAAATCCTTAGGGTCTCCACGAGCTATCACTTTGCTCATAAAAGTACGGAGCCCGCGATAGATACTGTAGACCATCGCTGGGTGTAAAGATAGCTGATGGCCAAAAATTAACTTTACAACAGGGAGGATAAAATTGCGACTAGCCCTCTCGATCGACCCGGAGTCCCCCAGGACTACACAAGTTCACAACCATATCATCATGAATCCATCCAACACAGCCTTATCAGACAGTGGCTGGGTGTCTTGGTAAAAGTAGTTGAAGGTATCACCGGAGCTACCAAACCCCTCACCAGATGTAGTCATTCTCTTAGTACTGCACACTAGGTCATCGACACTACTCGGGGTTTGAGGGCTCAGAACGATGACCCGACCCGAAGCTTCAATATTGAAGAGGTAATGGATCTAGGCTTTGGTATGGTGTAACCTCCCCTCTGTGCTTCTGTCCATTTTCTTCAAAATTTGCTGGCAAGTGATATGATGGCATAACAATTCTCGGTACACTACGAGAAACCCTGGATGATGTTTATCAAACTCCTCAAATTCTGCATTATCAGACGTCTATATCTCATACGGCTCGTTGTCCTAGTCAACCGCAAAATATCGTACATCTCATGGAGGGCAAGTCCTTTCTTCCCACAAGGAGTAAAGAAGGTCCCGGTACAACGGTTGTACATCTCGGTCAAAGCTACGAACAACTTAGGGTTCTTCTCCAAACTATAACCGGAACCCCTTATGGCTAAGTATAGGTTGGCCTCCTTCAGGGGCTGCTTGTACTTTTCTACCACCCACAGGGTCAAATTAACCCAAGAAGACGAATGATGCACCCACTTAAGCAAGCATATTTTCCCCTTTAGATAGGACCCCTTGTCTGCGAGTTGGTTCAGAAAAGTTTCAGCTCCGTAGATACGAATATTCGGTCCCATCTCACTCGTGAAAGCCCCATGTTCCAACCCTCGAAGAGAATAAAAAAATGATTCCTTAGTCGCATCTTCTCTCTTCGGTTTAGAGTTAAAACGAATGAGGCCAACTTGGGATCCATTTTGGTCTGGGGTCAGGGTGTCCAACATCTTCCTTGGGAGGAATACCATATTGAAGGCCGACAAAGGCAAGTGGCGCACCATCGTAGGTATATGTATCTTCATCCCGCCAGAGGAAAAGGTCCAGCTCTTTTTTTCTACACTACCTTAGCATCCAAGATAGTGAAAGCATCCCCAAATAGGAAGATAGGCTTCAAATGAGAAACGCCCTTCGAACCCGCAATCAGACCAGAGTTTAACTGGCTAAGAAGAAAGAACGAAGACTGGTCCATAATTAACATCATTCTCGCCTCAGATTGACCCTTGTTTATCTGGGCCTAGATATTTGCCACTATGTGGTCGAACTTACGTCCAGTGCGGCCTGAGAATGACACCCAAGCACTCCTCTGACGGAGCCATGGGTAAAGTTACTACAAAAATTGAAATAAGAAGACGGTTAGAGTCCTCGGGATGTCATGCCATTAGAAATAAACTTGAGCGCATAAAGGGATGCATATGATACATGCGGCCTAGTTACAAATAGGACCTCCATGCGGTCGAATCACAACATGACTTTCATGCGGTCGAGTCACAATAAGACCTCCATGTGGTCGGGTCACAACAAGACATCCATGCGGTCGAGTCAAGACCAGCACTTGCGGTTAAAGTAAGACCCGCACATAAAATATACGACATGGTCATAAGGATGGGTTCACACATGTTCTAATCATGCAACAGACTGTATACGAAGTATCCAGACATCTGTACTCCTTTTCCTCCCTAAATCTTACCGGGGATGGGCGTCTGAATATCCTCCTAAAAAGAGAAAGAATTCTCCTTGGTGCTAAGTGCGAAAGTCGGGCGCTTCCCCTTGTCGATCTTCTTCGCAAGAGCAGAGGATGAAGCATTGGACGCCATGATAGATAGTCAGAGAAGGTGATCAGAGCAGGAAAAGAGTCACAGATAAAGGGAGAGGAGAACTCAGCAAGGCAAAAAAGTTCTTCTCTCTCCCCTATGACTCCAATTTATAAGCTGCAAAAGAGATAATAGAAGACCCTCAATTCCTGCGTCGAACTGTCAGTCTCTATGGTGGACGGTTGGGTTCTCGAGACGGACCTACCTTCGTGACCGTCAGCTTGGGATCCGTGTGAAGAGACGAGTCAGAATCTTAGGAGATCTACTCCAAGTCAAAACAAATATGTTAGTTAATGCATAAGTGACAGCCTGAGAGCACTCATCCATGCGGTCTGCGATCAAGTAGTCCCAATGTCTATGCGACATAATATCCATGCGACCAAAGTGCTTTTACTCCATACTTCTTATTCAAAGTATTTCAAACATGTCAGTTTAAAACCTTTGAAGGAGATCTTGTAGGAGCATAAAAAAAATATGCTTTCAAGCATCAAACAACCATGCGCCCAAAAAATATTGGGCCACAGAATCACCCTGCGGCCCAATAAGGCGACATCCATGCATCCCAATCAACCGAAGAAACTTTGGCCACAGACGGACCTGACATGGTATCCTAGCAATGGGATCGTCTCTAACACAGAATTCTGACAAAGTAGATTTTTTGAATACCTCAAAAGACATGAATACTCTAAACGATAGAATTCTCACATTAGCACGGAACTTCACTCTCGATGGGTGTGCATCACCACATATACAACACAAAAATAACCCCATGCGTCCTAGACTCCAAGCGTTCTATGCGTCTCTGGCCCCATGTGTCCCAAACTCTATGCGTTCCATGTGTCTCTGACCCCATGCATCCCAGACTCTATGCATTTTATACGTCTTTGGTCCCATGCATCCCAGACTCCATGTATTCCATGCGTCTCTGACCCCATACGTCCCAGGCTCTATGCGTTCCATACGTCTCAGGCCCCATGTGTCCCAGCCTCCATGTGTTCTATGCGTCTCTGGCCATATGTGTTTTAAACTCCTTGAAGACCAAATCTTGTTATTACGACATGAGTGATTCTCTCCAACCAAGTACGGACCATGTGTCAATATGACCAAGTCACGCCCACAAAGTATAAGAACTACCCAGATATTCAGCAACAGAAAATCCCAACAAGTGCCCACGTGACAGCGTGGCCCACTTACAGTTACAACTGTACACTGTTAACAAGACACACGTGGCACCCTCTAGCATCCAAGCGGCCCGATATATTTGCGCCCAAGGATGACTATATATACTCGGGTGGCTTGCTCAAACAGGAAGGACGGACACATAGGGGTCATCAACAGAGAGAGAGAACATACAGAGATTAGCAAAGAGAGAACACAAGCTTCTTCACCCTGCATCGGATTGTCAACGGAGAAAAAGAGTCACTACAGTTCTCAACCTCCATCGTCATACCCCAGATCGAAATATTGTACTTAGAAAATTCTGTTTAGGATTCTTTGTACTCTTTTTCGTTCCTTAAATACAAAGTTTGTAAGAACTCATTTAATAGCGAACAATGACATAGCAAGGAAAGAAAGATGTATGATAGGAAATTATCTCATCCTTCCGATAGAGAGGCATTGAAGCATTTTGATCGGTGTCATCCTAAATTTGCTATAGATCCCAGGAATGTCCGGTTGGGTTTATATTCTAGTGGATTCACTCCTTTCGGACAGTCTGGATCTCAGTACTCTTGTTGGCCAGAAATTTTAACTTCTTACAATCTACCAGGGGTGGATGTGCATGAAGACTCCTTACATGTTCTTGACACTTATCATATCTGGTCCAAAAAATCCAAAGAAGAACATCGATATCTACTTGCAGCCGTTGGTGGATGAGTTGAAACAATAGTGGCAGTTCACGTTCAGACATATGATATATTGAAGGAGCAAAACTTTCAGATGAGAACATCACTCATGTGGACCATCAATGATTTTTTAGCATATGGGATGTTATTAGGGTGGAGTACTTATGGTACTTTGTCTTGTCCGGTATATATGGAAAAGAATAATGTATTCCATCTCCAGAATAGAGGATAAGGAACAAAGATGGCTTTAAAGCAGGTAAACAGGAACTTTCTTCGCCCCCATTGAGACTGACAGATGATAAATTTTGGAAAAAGATAGATGGATTGCCGACTGTGATAGAAGATCTGATATCGGCCCTTCACTTTGAAGGGTTCGGACATAGACGTATTGGACTAAGCGGAGTATCTTTTGGGACTTACCTTATTGGAAGGACAATCTCATAAGACACAATCTTGATGTCATGCATATCAAAAAGAATGTATTCGACGACATCTTTAATACGGTGATAGATATCAAGAAAAAAATGAAACACAATTTCAAAGCAAGAAATGAATTGGAAATTATTTACAGATATTTAGATTTGTACCTAAAACAAAGTACAAACAGTAATTGGGTCAAGCCTCTAGCACCATTTACATTGAGTAGGGAGAAAAAATTGATAATATGCAACTGGATTTCAAAGTTAAGATTTGCTGACGGCCACGTGTCAAATCTGGCAAGATGTATCGATCTCAACGAACGCAAGCTGACAGGGATAAAGAGTCATAATTTTCATGTGTTTATGGAGAGGTTACTACATATTTCTTTGAGAGAGATGTTGCCTTATCAAGTATGGACTGCGTTGGCCGAATTATCTATATTCTTTAGAGATTTGTGTTCAAGCAAGTTGGCGGTACAACATTTAATAGAACTTGAGGAGAAGATTGTATCAACATTGTGCAAGTTAGAAAGGGTGCTACCCCCCCTAATTTTTTTGATAGTATGGAGCATTTGTCGATTCATCTTGCATATGAAGCGAGTGTCGGTGCTTCCATTTATTATCGATAGATGTATCCATTTAAGAGGTATAAATTAATTAGTTTGTACTATTAATTTCTTTACTTAAATAATTCTAATATTTAATATATTATATATAGGTATTTACATCACCTAAAGAAGAAAGTGGGCAATAAGTCTCATGTAGAAGCTTCGATATGTGAAGCATATATCATTGAGGAGGTTTTATTTGGATGGATCGATGATTCATTTGGCTGGATATGCTGCGGGTATGTATAATATTTTTATTTAGAATAATATATAATTTTTTGATTAAAATTCTAACAAATATTTTTTTTAATTTGCAGAAAAAGTACTGGTGGCCGGATCATAGAGAGTCTGTGATCCGAAAGTGCTAAAAGACCATCGCCAGGAAAAGGTTCAGGAATATGACCAATGATCAGAATGCGTTGGCGTCACATTTAGGGGATCTTCGTAAGGAGTGGCTCAAGGAGGAGTTCTGGGAGAAGATGAAGGAGAAGATGGAGGCCCTGGCCTATAAGGCCAAGTGCGAGAAGGAGAGAGCATTCCGTGCTAAGGGTGGTCTCCACACTGGTGGATCCATTCCGACCGTCCATCATTTTTGATCGATTGTCAGTATTATAATTTTTTGCTTGATCAATTTTTGATAATTATTATTTTTTTATTAATTAATTACTTAAATTTTATAGTACGAGGAGGCCATCAGAGCCGGGGGAGACCCGAAGACGATCGAATTTCCCGTAATCTTTCAGCGGACACACAAAAGAAAGAAGGATGGGAAGCTCGTAGATGAGCGAGCAGCAAAAGCATACGTTAGTTGTGTTTATAAATTTTTGCATATATAATTTAACTATATTTGTTTACCCTAAAAATCAAACTTTAACTTTAATATTTTTACCTATGATATCTAAAAACCATAACTCTAAATCTTACCTACGATATCTAAATTTAACTCTAAACCCAACCTTAGTTATAGTCAATAAAAAGATTAATCCTAACATATGATGTCTAAACCTATTTACATATATAAATATAGGAGACGTATGAGACGTTAGAAGGTGGGGCTGAGAAGAGTATTTTGACTGAAAGAAACGATCGGTGGGTATAAGCTATCGGGGGAGGGAAAGGCGGCAACGAGTACGAGACTGGATCGTTGGCAACCCAACTATCAATTTTTTTAGATCTCCTCTGACGGCTCTTCCAGCTCAATCAGAACCCGCCCCCGGCGTTCCTTCTGCTGCTATGAGTTTGGATCAGATCACGACGACTCTGTTAGAGGTCTAGAGATAGGTTAGACAACTGACCGATTCTCATGATTCTGCAGCTCCGGCTCCTTCGACGGCTCCAACCATGGCTACTCCAGCTCCCCCGACGGCTCCTCCGAATCTATCTCCAATTTTTTTCTTTTTTTTGCCTGTCGTTCCTGAGGATCTATAACAGATCACCGCTGCGGTTATGACGCTGTACATGGCAAACCGACAGCCGCCTCCGCCTCCACTGTCGACTTGATATATATATTTTTTGATAATTTGATAGTTTGTTGGATGTACTATTTATATAACTTTATATGTTTGGATTATGACAGTGTATGATAATTTATGGATATGCACTTGTATTTAAGTTCTATTTTATTTGATGTGTTTGATTGTATTTAATTATATTTGAATCTCTGATTGATTTTGTATAATGTAACAGGAATAGGAAGTAAGTGATTATATTCTGTAAAAAATATATTTATGTTTAGCGTCGAAAAAATGACAGATTAGCGACAAAAAATGGAAATTTTTATATTCGCGACGAATCTGCAACGCTTTAGTGACAAAAAATATCGTCGCTAGATATGTCTGGTACCAAAAATGGGGCAAATTTATATCATAAATAGTCACTAAATCTGTCACTATGTCCGTCGTTGTTAGCGACAGATTAGCAATGAAAATTCAGTTGGTGAGCTTCTAGAAAATTTGGTAAAAATGAGCTTAGATTTTTTGTCGCCAATTCTTCGTTAATCCATCACCAAATACAGCGACATAAATAATACGTAGCAAATCCATTGCTGAGTTACCGTCGCTAAGTTCGTCGCTAATCAGTCGACATAATAATGGATTAGCGACGAAAATGTGGAAGCGACACTTAAATTAGTGATGCCATATTTTCGTCACTAATCCGTCGCTATATTAAATAGACATTTTAGCGACGGAAATAGATATTTTAGCGACAAAATTTTTTGTCTCTACAACTCTGTATTTTTATAGTATAGAATGGATTCTGTGGAATGCCATACCCAAAATTCTAAAGAATATGATAAGGATTAAATAGCGTGAATAACTAGATCATTGGGAGAGAAGAATCTCTAGGTTGCATGCAATCCAGTTGTCTAGCCACCTTATTTCGTGGACTTGTTGCTCGTTGCCATGCAGGGCACATTTCCAGCTCACCGTCGTGTGGAGCATTATGTCTATGTAGAAGTTTATTAGCTTGCCGTCGTGCGGGGTATATTAGGCTTACCGCCATGTGGGGCCACTAGGATGCATGCTTTGAGGTTGGATAATCCACTATATTTATTAGCTTAGTTATGCTTGGGCTTATCTTGGATAGTCTGCAGGGTATGTGAGTGATAGAAAGGTTCTCAAGTGTGCATGTGTTAGTAATTAGGTTTTATGATAACCCTATTTAGCTAATGATAGCAAGCCATAGACATTGCTTGGCCGTACTATATTGATTATTACTATTGCTTGCCTAGTGCCTTTTCTTTTCTCGCATGGTTACGCTTCGGTAAGTGACGATATACTAGGTTCGACTCGGGAAAAGAATCATAATAATGGTCCTTGTTTGGTTTAAGGGTTATGGTTCCTATTTTGATTAGTTCTCGTATCTTCTTGTTATTTGTCGACTTATCTTTTCATTTTCATGGTTATTGTCTCATACGTATTTCCTTTTCACTGGTTATTATCGTTTACATGTTTATTGTCTTTACCTTTCTGTAATCTCGTGCATGCCACCTTCACTGGACATGACGTGTACGTGTTTACATGCTCAGTATTTTACATCATCAATTTATTTCTATGTTTAACAGTGTTTCACATCAACAGCTTATTTTTTCATTTTATGGTATTTTTATATGTTGGTGGTTATATGTTGCTTAGTATATTGTAGTTGAGTTGCATACTAGTTTTAGTTCATAGTGTTTGGCCACCTTTGCGGTACTTTCTATTTGGGGTCTGATCCTACTGGTTTTGCTTGGCCAGATCCGGTAGCAAAGCCTAAGGATCTTCCATTTTATTCCCGTGGATGGTGAACACACGGAGCAACAGACCGATTGGGTGGGTTTCTATTTTCTTCTCCCACTTATTATACATATTCTTTTGTTTGGCTTTATTCCCGGGCCCCTGTTTGCTCATATTTTGTACTTGATACGTCACCTACTAAGCATGACATGACCAGTATATTCTAGACCATGGCTAGAGCTAATCATATATGACTATTACTCTTGCTAGTTCTTTATTTTGTATTACTAGCTTCATAATCATCTATATATATTTGGTTTTGTACGCTTTGCTATCTTGCTTCTGATGATCATATATCTTGTATGTTGTGGATTCCTGATTATAATTGAAATACTAGGATTGCTTGACCTAGGTTGACTGATGGCTTGCAGTATTAACCCCCATGCCTATTTACAGCCGGGACCATATCTCGGGATACTAGAGTACTCTGGTATACGTAACTATTTTTGTCTCTCCCACTCTCCAGTATTATGGTTCTGGGATATGACATTTGTAGACGAAGGAGAGAAGAGACAACAACCTTTGTAAACTGCTGATTCTGAACTCCATGAAAGATTCAATGGCGGAGTCATACTTCAGTGATGCAAGCTGGTGCTCAGAAGTAAAGAGCGAAAGGTCCACATGAGGATACGTCTTCTCCATGGGTGGAGCTGCTATATCGTGGAAGTTAAAAAATAGACAATGCTTTCTCACTCCTCCATAGAAGTTGAGTATAATACACCAGTGTCTGCAGCAGATGAAGTAGAATGGCTTTTGGAGCTCATGTCTGACTTTCACTAGTTGGTGCGTAGATTCTGGCAGTAAGTACCGATCTACTGCGACAACCAAGCGACTATAGAAATGGCATCAAATGATCTCTTCATTGATAAGAAGATGATTGTGCAGCTTAGGCACAGAATCGTGAATGATCTTATCAAGAATGGATTCATTGCTGTGATTGATGTTTAGATCCAGGAGAATTTGGCGGATCCATTCACCAAAGGCCTCAAGCGCCAGCTATTCGAGGACACAACAAGTAAAATGGCTTGAAAGCATTCTGATATTGTGTCTTTGTAATTCTACCATAAAGTTCTATGCTATTAGTTTAAAGAGAAATCTTCTAGGCATCTAGTTTTTGGTTCAAAGAAGGATCATTGACTGGGAGAATATCAGGTACAGTGGGTAGTCCTTTGAGAAATTGAGGGAATACGGACCCTGAACCACTGTTGTCTACTATTTATTTTTTGAATAGAACAAGTCCTGTGGAATGATGGCAATGGACCTTAATGAGTTCTTGGCCATTTTGAATGTTCGCCATAATTTACAGAAAGCACGAATGGCTCGACACTACAAAGGGGACAATAACCCCTATGCTACAGTGGCGTGACACCACGATAAGGCGAGAGCCTCGGCCTTGGGATATGTCATAGAGGCAAAAGCAACGCATATAAGTAGGTAGCCTAATATCGAATAAGTAGATAATGGTAGCATAATACTACAAAGAGGCCAGTGACCTCATGCTACAGTGGAGGGACACCACCAAGAGGTTGCGGACCTAGTCTTTAGGCCATGTCATAGTGACATAGCACCGCAAAGGAGTGCAAGGCTTCATGCTGGGTAGTACAATACTACGAAGATGCTTGTGACCTTAGGATACAGTAGTATGACACCACCAAGAGGTTACGGACCTCAACTTCGGGCTATGTCATAACGGTGTAACACCATAAGGAAGCGCAAGGATTCATGATGGATAATTTTAAACTCTCTAAAAGAACTCACCTAAGTATATGAAAAGATATATAGGCCGTCTCTTGAGTGGTAAACTTGTAGACACCCAAGATATATACATCGAGACTAGGTCAGCACAGGCCTCTAGCGTGCGACCAGAGGCACAACTGATGTTATTGTGTTATAGGAAGAATAGCAATTATGGTACAAAATTCAAGGCTTAGTCCATTCTTGTATCAAACTGTTGTTTGACCCATCCGAGAAGATTCAAGTCATCGACGACATCTATCCTAATGCATGATGGGAAATCATTGTGGGGAACGCCCATCCCATATATTAAGATGTGTGGAGATTGTTGGAGTTTTTCTTACAGTACTAGTAGAAGGTTTTCCTCTTGCTTTGCCAGAAATTTAGTTTTACATTGAAAACACTCCAAGTGGGTATCTCAATATAATACCATGAGGGTGTTAAGAGATTCACATGGGATGGTGACTCAAGTGGGTACCATATGGGATATTTTCCAAGTAGGATTAAGGTTAACCTCCTCAAAAAAGTATTTATGCTTTTTATCACTCTTTTGGGAAAATTATCTTAGGAGCTAAGCCCCAAAGGGATTTAGTAACTTGGACTCGGACTCAGACTCGGGCTTAAGGGCAAAAATTGGTGCTCTGATGGTGTACTTTTAGAAGCATGGAAAATCTGAAATCTATGTAGGCAGCTTAGCATATATACACCCTCAAGGTTAAAGCAGGCCGTAGAGGAGCCACAAAAAGCACATGCGGTCGAGGGGCTCATCCAGCCTGTAAAAGATCCATGCGGCTCGAACACCCAAGAGATTGGTGTCCACATAGGATCTTTGCCACAACAATTATGACTTGTCTGACACAACATTAATTGCACTGAAATACTTCGAGACTCGTGAAGTCGACGGCACGAGAAAAGACAAAAATGTTACTGTCAGGTGAATAGTGCCACATGGTCACTCGTATGTATCCTCGAGTCTATGTGGCCTTGTTATTATTAGGCCAAAGTGTCGAGAAGACCTATGCGGCCAAGATGTTATGTGGCACTTAGCTTGACAGACCTTCACACAATCAATGCTGATTATGTGTCCAGCTGACCAAGTCACACACACAATGGAGTTGAAAACAACCCCAAAATAATATCAACAGCCTATCTCAATAGATGCCCGTGGTATGTCGCTACAGTTGCAACCATAATATATTGAAGAAGTCCTATATGACCAACAAACAGAGGCATATGCGGCACATATACTCCATCAGCATGACATCCATAAGTATCAGGATAGGACATCCACAAAAGAGCCAGCTACGTATGTGCACACAAGCTCAAGAAAGAAAAAAGAGAAGTGAGCACCATCATTCCTTCGTTGGACCTTCAACGGGGTAGAGGAGTTGTTGCAGTACTCGTTCTCCATCGTCATACTCCCCAGATCAAAAATATTATACTTAAATTTTTTGTCTAGGATTTCTTTGTACTTTTTGTTTGTGGTTAAACAAGATATTTCCAAACACACATTAATGGTGAACCAGATGGCGACTCTACTGGGGACAACATTCTCCACTTTTGAGATGGTTATGACGCAGTCTGATACGTCGAATCTGGGTTCGACCAAGAAGATACTGGTTGTACGCTTCAACCATCAAGCCTTTGAGGAAATGCTCTCTGAAGGCAGCTTCGTCGAGGCTGGCAAAGCCAAAGAAGACCCGCAGGACATGGGTAGCCAAGGCCGATGTGCCGCACCCAACTGAGGAGCATGCGCTCCCCGTCTCTCTTTCTGCCATAGGAAACACATATCATGCGTCCACACGAGCCGTCCCCACTCATGCGACAGCCTCTTTTGACAAAGGAAGTGCTCAGCACTTAGGCTCTGCCAGAGGAAAATACTATGATGCCAAGAGTTTGAGTACAAAGGCACGTTCCATGCGGCCACGACAAAGGCCGCATATGAAGGCTCATGCGACATCAGGCTCTAACCGCATGCAAAAGGCTATATGCGGCCTCGACGACAACAGAAGTTCAGTCTTCGACTGAATCACAAGCGACGATGGTTTCACAAGCCATGCTGAGAAAGGAGAAGATAAAACTTGGACTCTTTATACTATGCACTAGTGCGTGCTAGAACGAGGAAGTCTAAGGCATCATGATCTCGCCAAGCTTAAGTGACTGCTCATCCGGCAGACAGTTAACAGGCACCACTAACTGTTATATGTGCCCCTAGCGGGAAGCTGTAAAAAACTGATCCATGTATCCGGCCAGCAGCGGCAAACAGACAGGTTCGATCTCGAAAGTCTTCCATTAACGACCCAAAAAAGTTTTTGTACGAACCCAGGTCAAGAAGCAAAGACAACACTTACACATTCATGTGCTCGGCCTACCCATGCTCATAAGAAGGATGTAAAGGTGAACCACCCTTCGTTTGACTTGTGCAACTTAATTAATCACAAGAGAAAAGCGAGGGAAATAACTATGGCATGTGAGATATCCTCTCCCGGGCATCACTGTGCCCACATCATCATTAACTGCTGTTATGTTAAAGCAGTAGTACCTGCAAACAGGCAGTCAACATTCCAATGACTGAAACCAAGAGCAACCATCCAGCAATATTCCGAGGAGCAGGTGCAAACACCAGAGAAGGAGGAGTTGCCCTTCGCTTCATGTTACTTTGCGTAACTACCACTTTTCACCATAGGAGTATTTTGGTAATTTTATATGTTGTTAGTTAGTGCTAATTATTGTTAGTCATGACTTTAGCCATTAGAATTAATTAAGTTTAGTATCATGAAAGGAGTATTCTTTTTTCTGTAGAGATTCTTTCCTATAGTTAAATTAGATTCCATTCATGACAAATGGATAGGGGCTTTTGAGTCATATCAAACTATTTCTAAACCTAACCCTAACCCTAAGAGGGAGCTTATATAAGCCTTCACTAATCATTATAGCCTCCATTTGCTTTCCTAATTTGTTCATCCCCAAATTGAGAAAAAAATTCTAATTCACCCATTCCCAAATCTTATCCCTCTTATTTTTATTCCAAGGAGGCTAAGGAGCTTGTCATTGCTAGAGGAGCACTTGAGGAGGGAAGCATTGGCTTGAGGCTTATTTTCATTTTGTGTCCACTTAAGGAATTCATTAGAGATCCATCTTCCAATAGGTAAAATCCATATTTTCTTAGTCATTTCTATTCTAAATAGTATATGAGACCTATAGGAACCCTTCCTTGTCTAACGACTACCCTTAGGAGGAATAACTAGATTCATAGGATGCTTATTATAAAAGTTACATTGACTTTTATGGTCAAATTGGAGAAAATCTGAATTTGGACCAGTAGGAGTTTGTAAGAATGTCTCATAGATAATTTTGTTGTGTGAGGCATAATTTTAGAGGGTATACGTGTAAACTCCCTCACCCAAAATTAGGTCTACTTGGCTTAGATAGTGAAACTATGGCTAGTTGAATCCAATTAGAAATAGAACACGATATTTTATTTAATTATACAATATTTATATCACATAGTGTACCTTACTGTTGCTCGATAATTGGAGCACTACATTAGCTATTGCCTTCCAACGAATTTTACAACCTTGTCCTAGTCGTGCCCGCCTTTCAATTTGACCTTTGTGTAACTTATAATTATGCTCTCTTGTGCTATATTTAGTCGCACAATATTCGTCGCAGACGTCTTTATTTATTTCTATAATAATTCCAACTTTGTATCCTTGTGCGTTCCAATCAAAATTGGAGACACAATCTTGACCCGTTTTGTACAACCCAATTTATGTTAACATTCTACTCTGAGTCTTCTATGTCCATGACACTTGTGTCCCACCTAATTGTAATTCCATGTACTTCTAATTAATTTAAGAACACTATGCATGATAATTTAATTAATTTAATCTAATTTTTATCTTTGTGTAATTTTTTAATTATTGGGTGCTTTTATGCAAAAATGCATTAAGGTGTCCACACCATTGGACAATACATAAAGAAACCCATTTTTTCCCTTCACATGAATTTTTCTGTAATTTTTCGGAATGTACAACACACAAACATCGCCCCCATTTAAATTTATCCTTGTATTTTAAACAATACGATTATAGCCCTCCCAAACATCCCCATGAGAGCCCAAAGCCCAACTCCAAGGAGGTGTTGACCAAGCCACATTCCTAGGTCAACAAAACCCTAGGCCCCACATGTATAAATAAATAATTTTGTATTCCTTTTCTTTTTCTTTTTCTATTTGTTAACCAAACCAAATACCATCACCATCCCTTCTCTCCCTGTTCATCTCCTTCCGCCTAGCTGGGCCGACCAACAAGCCACCACCTCCGTGCAGTACAGCCACCACCCGCACGAGCCTCTCCTCCGGTCCCCGACTGTACCTGTCCCCGTCTTCTCGTCGACGAAAACCCGCCGCTCGCCTGCCTTGACCCCGCCGGCCTCACCAACCCGCCGTGAACCCCATCTCCTCCCTGCTCCCTCCTCTTTCCTCCGCTGACCCATAAACCACCACCACCACCATTATCTCCGTTCCCCTCCGCCTGAACCGAGATGTCACCACCAGCACCACCTGCATGGACCAAAAAACACCTCCTTCCCCCGCAGCGCCGAGTAGCTCCTCCCCGACCTCTCCGCATGATCGATCTCCACCTCTTCTCCGACTCCCACCATTACCATTAATACCACCACACCACCAGCCATCCACCACCTGCACTCCACCCTGGCCTCCATCTTCTCCTTCCATTACCTGTCCACCACGACGCAGCACCAACACCTCCACCTCCCTCCTCTCTGTCCTCCTCCCTGACCTCCACCTCTTCCTTCCCTGAACCCGAGCCCCTCCTCCCTGCTCGACCACCTCCCCTGGTCGGACCTCCCCTGTCGGACCTTCCCTCCCCTGGCCGGACCTCCCCTCCCCCTGTCCGGAGCACCCCATTATCATCATCATCCACTCTCATCATCACCACCATTACCATCATCTCCACCATGATCATCACCATCTCATCATCATCATCATCATCACCAACACCTTAACCCTAATTGTCCATACCATCGTCCTCGTCATCACCATCATCTACATCATCATCGTTAAATTCGTCACCGTCATCCACATCATTGCCATCATCATTGTCTTCACCATCGTCATTACCTTCACCATCATCATCACCATCATCATCGTTGTTATCATCGTCATCATCATCGCCATCGTCGTTATCATCGTCACCATCGTCATCGTCGTTATTGTCGATCCCGTGCATGCCCACCAAGGTTCGTACATGTTCTCCCTCCTTCGTGATTTCATGTGCGTATGTATGAAATGTTAGGATTTAACGTATTCATCAGATCTTGAGACCCGTGTCGGTGAACCCAGTGACTCGCATACGCCTACGTACGCGTATGCGCATATCATTCAATTTGGTATATGTATTTATATATTTATTATGTATATATTTTAGTGTACACATGTATATTTAGTATATGTTTATTATATATATATTGTATATGTATTTAATTGGTTTATATATATATTATAAGTATTATTGATATATACTAATAAATAATAATGTATATTTATATCTTTACTAGGTGACCCTAGTGTAACCACGAATATCTCGTAGTTACGTTGACCTGTGACCATGTGAATTATTAGCATACTGCCATTATGTACACTAACGTACTGGCGAGCCCCGTATCATTTTGACTGTCTGTTTTTCACAATAATTACAGACGCGACACCCATGCGATTAGACGCACACTTGACTCTAGTTGACCAGTGACATACCTAGCTCTGCCCTGAGTTCAAGGTATTTATGATTGTGTATGTGCTAGTGTAATGACTGATGTTGTATTGTATTATATTATATGTATATAGGACATATCGGATTATTCTGCACGACTTCAGGAGCAGGTTATTGGTACTACACAGCTTTCTTGCCAGGCAAGTATACCTTGCCTTGTTGTACTGTTCAATTTCAGTTATTATTTTAGTTGCATATTTATTATTTTAGATTATATTAATTATGCGCGTCCCAGAGAGACTCGGGTGCAGTCAACAAAGGCGTTAACGTTAGGACTTGTGTCTGACCTAGTATCTAGTGGACCCACCTAAAGTTGTGGAGTTATCAGTATGACTCCCCAGGCCTTGACACATTTCTTACACGTATTGTGAGTCTCATGTAGGGCACGGACTTGCGTATTCAGCTGGCCATCTGTACGTGTAGGTCATACGACGGATAGGGTATTGTCATGCCCCAATCTCCCGCAAGCTCAATAGTCCCCGCTGAACGTGAATCACCACGTTGCAGCTCTCCCGCAGGACAATCGTTCTCATCGGGACGTGATGCCGTACGAGCCTGGAGTTGCGCTCGTACAAGGCGATATTGACAAACATCAAAGTTATCATCGAAACGACCAAGTTACAACGAAAGTCAAGTATTGTGTACCAAGCACACATCAGAGTAATATGCAGCGAAGCTCTCGATAGGGTCCAAATGAAATGCCACAAAGGTGATAAAATACTCTTGATCTTTCTCTAGCCCACAAAGGTACTTACAGTTCATATATCATATCCCGTATATCCAAGCAATGCCACTACACCTGCGTACCTGAAATATTGCCCACATACGTGGGTCAGTACACAGTCGTACTGGTGAGCGGGGTAACCCACTCGTCTAAGCCGACACTAAGTAAATAGTAAATGCAAACAGTTATATGGTGATCTTTCTAGTTGAATCCTAGATTCATTTTATGGCATAGGGATAACATGTTAAGGAAAGCTGTAAAGCAGTTTAAGCATGCAAGCATTCAACTCAAACCAATCGACAAGCAATAAATAACCAACTCGAAGGAAACTAGCATTCAAACCGTCATACTCAAGCCCAAGCAACACGATAACATATCGAACCATCAACCAAGCCTCAATATTCATCCTCAACCAAAACTTACAATCAATCTCAATATGTACACTCTTGCCGAGGCAAGGTGGCCGCGCCTAGACGAAGCACAAACCAACCAAAGTAAAGCAAACCAACCCTTATCTATATGAAGTCACTGGCCAAGCCATAAAGGATAATAAATAGGCAGTTCTACCCGATCCAGCGCTGGGTAGCTAGCCCGCCTGGCCGTCAAACTACTTGGCAACTCACCCAAGACGCGTTACCCAAATGTCTCCTTCATGGCCGAACGGTCCCGGTGTCCCGGAGCCTATCCCGTTCAAGAAAACCAAACCCTGTGTACACAGGTTATCCGTGACATGCAGACACCAAGTAGGTATGACGAGAGGATCGAATATTCTCGCCCCCACCAAGCGATTCTAGACTCAATCAACCAAATATCCAACCAAAACATCCATAACTATTCTTCCAACATATTGTCCAAGGCACAATCTCAAGTTATTCCCATAGGCTCAATGCCGCTTCTCAATACAGTGTTTCAAATTGGGTGCAATACCCCACGCTCAGAACAATCCTGTTGCACAATGCCCCAATAGTGGCATAATGCCCAACAGTGGCATAATGCCCTCGCCGATGCAGTTGTTCGGTTTTGAACCACAACTGCATGCTTTGCAAGACAAAGCGACCAAGTGATACTCGTGTACGGATGCATGCTCGCTCGTCCAAATTCTCGATATTCTTAATACCACAATGTATCATTCCAACTGTTCCTTGCATAATCCCAATTATTCAACCAACTGTCTCAAGTGTATAATCCAACTCTAGCTCCAACTATCCATACGCGCAAATCAATTCCAACCATAATCCTATCCAAGCAAACAATGTACACTCTATG
Organism: Iris macrosiphon; assembly: GCA_036927795.1. NCBI lineage: Eukaryota > Viridiplantae > Streptophyta > Magnoliopsida > Asparagales > Iridaceae > Iris > Iris macrosiphon. The sequence continues at coordinate 18,306,208 of JAYESA010000008.1, forward strand.
CACGCCTCAGTATAGTGATTCCCAAGTTTCAGCCCAAGTATTCAAGCTTTTACGTGTTTTTCATATTATTAGGCATGAAGGAGTAGAGGAGAAGGGATAGAGCCCACTCACAATATTTGATTTCGTTAAGCATCCTGTCCTGCCGATACGGCCAATCCCTTGAACCCGTGGTCCGATGCAAAGCGTAATCTACTCAACTTGTATGACCGTGCGAGCAGGCCGTGCTCTCCAAATCATCCGACCGATCGGACTAAGGAAGACGGCATTATCATTCCAACCCAGCTATCTCAGTACTACTCTGAACGAACACCTGATTCCCATCGAACTTCACTAGCCATCTGCACTTGAAACCAACTCAATCAATACTCCTTTCCAAATCCAAAAAATTAAAATGTAACCAGCTATTATTTTATTCAATCCGACTCAGCGTAACGCACCGTGCAGTTGCTGGACGTTACATAATATACCACTTAAAATCAGGTTCGTCCACGAACCGTGCTGGTACGCATTCCTATTATATGCCGCTTGTCCAATTCCATAGATCTGCTCTATGCAATTCTCATACTCACGATTCTGACTCAGCATCTCGCTCTGCTGAACGCTCGTACAAATTTTATATTCCCACATCCTCCTTGTAGCTCAATACGAATTCTTCGTATCGCTTAGTTTTGGATCGTACACATATTTAATGCGTCCCTAAAATACATGTATTTCAGCCGACCTTTGCAATAGCGAATTTGGACAAGTTCCAAGGGTATCTTTATGTCCGAGGCATCCATTTGCTTTACTCCCAATTGAACCAAATCCTGATTTCCATTTCAATATATTCGCTTGAGCACTATTCTCAAATATAATGATTTTCCACCGACTCAATCGGTTCATGTTCCAACTCAATCCATCTAACCATTTCTGAATCTGCACTAGCAACATCTTCAATTATATCTCATGCACCGAACGATCATTTCAACTGATACTACCCCAACTAGGCGACTTACCCAAATATCAAACTTTGCTTTGATCAGTTCAGTCCAATACCTCTTCCTTAATCTCAATACCTCACTGGGTGAACATCTATATTTTGAGGTTCATGTGATCCACGAAGATCTCGCTGCCACGCCAAAGGGATAGTGTTGCCACGATTTCAACGTGGACACACTCGCCATAATTCCTAGGTTGCGCATGGAATAGTTCTCTGCGCTGCTTCCACTGCCTCGAAGCACAGGATATCATCTTTGCCTTCTGAACAAGCACGCTTCCCAGACTAAGTTCTGATGCATCTTGTAAATCTGAGGCAAATCTGTCCCTTCCAGTATTCGTAAAGATTTTATCTGAACGAGCCACTGCTTTAACTTCACGAGCTAGTTTCACAGTCGTCAATTCATATGAATGCTATTCCCTTCCAGGGCATGATGAGTCAGAGGCGATGCTATCTACAAAATCTGTGACTCTGAATCTCATCAGTTGACTTAGGCCATTCCCACCATCGCTCCGATCTTCTGGCTGCTTCTTCAGCTAAGGCTCTCCCAAAGCTCTTTCAAATCTAACACTCAGTCAGTAAGAAAAATCTCCAACACACACTACTCACATATGCCCTCGACGCATTCCCAAATACGCCATCGTAAGGGTCATTCTATGATCTGGCGGGCAAGTCGCTAGGGTCAGCTATCCCGAAGCTATGCTCGAAAATTATAAGTCATCACGATGGACAGTTACTATGAACCATGCTATAACTCATCCGCAAATCCGAGCCATAATCCAACCATTCCATCCGAGCAAACTTTCGAATCCGAGAACTTCATGCACTACCTCTGATGATCTGTCAACTATTGTCGCTTAACCACCTAGAGTCTTGCTATCTATCCGAGCCACAGTTCGAGAACTGCGCTCATTGAAACCGTACTCCATCAATCCGTCGTTCTGCCCTGAATCCATCAAATTTTTGAATTGCCATGTTCGTCTACTCGCACTACCAATTTCAATGAGTCTCGAAACTCAAGACTTGCTCAAATTCTTATCCATTTGCCGTGTCCCATAATGCATGTCCAACTTACTCGAGCAGAACAGTGATTTGCTCAATTGTTGCTCCCACATTTAGCTATCTTTAAAAGTCTGTCCGCCATAATCTTTGTCTCCAGTTGTTGCCTCAATCCGTTCACGTCTTTTCGGAGAATCCGTCTACCATTATTGTACCATTTTGTCCAAAATTCCACTTTCGCTAAACCTGAGTTGACTTCTCGAGCAGCAATATCCAAAATCCTTCAAGTTCGTGCGAATCCATCGCATTGCCCCTCCAAACCAAGATCGTATTTTATTACTCAACCAACAGCTCCAATGTGTTTCCAAATTCGTAGTCCGTGCTCGCTATCCTCCGATTAACACATCGCTTTGCTCAAGCTTATCCCAACTGTTCGTTCCCTATGCTCAACCCTCTCTTTGCGTCAATGAATGCTCTACCGAACTTCCAAATCGTGCAAGTGAAATCTGATATTCAGCTTTCCATCCGAACAATCTCAACTATTTGTAATGCTTGGTCTGCCTCAATCCTTTAAATTTCCAAACACTCTTTCCATCATGTTTATTCCGATCTCGTCCATCTCTCTAGTCCAACGATGATTTCATTTGCACAAGTCCGTTCTCGCTTGCTCAACTCAATATTTGCTTGCTCCATTTTTCATTCTTTCCAACTCAACCGATGTGCACCAACCAACTTATATTTCCGTTACCCGAGTCCGTTGAGGCAATTTTTTATTGATGTCTATCCAAAATATTTCAATATTTTGCTTATATGTGGTATCCCATATACCACTCCGAATCAAGTTGCTACTCGCATTATGATTCCTTTGCACTAATCAGATATCCGTTCGCACCAGCCCTTATGCGTGATCTTGCTATTCCCAACTCAGGTCTGACACAAAAACTCAACCAACAAGTGAACCATCTTACTCTTTCCATCAATCTCGCTATACAACTTGTGCCATACCCCATTCTCAATACTTCAACTATTCTCATACCGTCTGATACTTTCATAACACGAGCAATTCCGTGCATCGAGCTCTCTTCCGAGTAGTCTAATCCAATACCCAACTTTTTCTCACATTTGTTGTACGAGCAACTCGTGCAAACTTATTATGATATTCCCAAGCCAAACTCAAACCTGCTCAACTGATGCGCCACATGAGCAACTCATGCAACGCTCTTTGTGATACACCCAGCCAAAATTCAAACTCCGTCCAACAATTTTGCTACACGAGCAACTCGTGCAACGATACATTCTCAAATCCAATGCTTCTACTCACAATATGCCATATAACTAATCTCGTTTGCCAACCAACTGATCCACTGATGCAATCAGAAACTCCCTGAACGACAAGCCAAGACAACCCAATGACGGCTCTCAACTTGTTGTACAAATGCAACAACGCCACCCAACTTGCTGCATGAATGCAACAACGTCTAACGATGTTAAGCGATCTAACAAAAACTAACAAAAGCAACTCAACCAAGCACAATATGCAGTCACAACCAGCAATACATAAATTTATTGCATGAATCATCCAATGCGGCACCGAGTAGAGCCAAGAGCTAAACGATACGCGAAAGCTATTTAGAGTTTGTGATAAAACGAAGGACCAAGTCCGAGAAAATGAACCAAGCGCTCTGATACCAATATATCATGCCCCAATCTCCCGCAAGCTCAATAGTCCCCGCTGAACGTGAATCACCACGTTGCAGCTCTCCCGCGGGACAATCGTTCTCATCGGGACGCGATATCGTACGAGCCTAGAGTTGCGCTCGTACAAGACGATGTTGACAGACATCAAAGTTATCATCGAAACGACCAAGTTATAACGAAAGTCAAGTATTGTGTACCAAGCACACATCAGAGTAATACGCAGCGAAGCTCTCGATAGGGTCCAAATAAAATGCCACAAAGGCGATGCCACGAAGGCGATGAAATACTCTTGCTCTTTATCTAGCCCACAAAGGTACTTACAGTTCATATATCATGTCCCGTATATCCAAGCAGTTCTACTACACCTGCGTACCTAAAATATTGCCCACATACGTGGGTCAGTACACAGCCGTACTGGTGAGCGGGGTAACCCACTCGTCTAAGCCGACACTAAGTAAATAGTGAATACAAATAGTTATATGGTGATCTTTCTAGTTGAATCCTAGATTCATTTCATGGTATAGGGATAACATATTAAGGAAAGCTGTAAAGCAGTTTAAGCATGCAAGCATTGAACTCAAACCAATCGACAAGCAATAAATAACCAACTCGAAGGAAACTAGCATGCAAACCATCCTACTCAAGCCCAAGCAAGACGATAACATATCGAACCATCAACCAAGCCTCAATATTTATCCTCAATCAAAACTTATAATCTAATCTCAATATGCATACTCTTGCCGAGGCAAGGTGGCCGCGCCTACACGAAGCACAAACCAACCAAAGTAAAGCAAACTAACCCTTATCTATATGAAGTCACTGCCCAAGCCATAAAGGATAATAAATAGGCAGTTCTAACCGATCCAGCACTGGGTAGCTAGCCCGCCTGGCCGTCAAACTACTTGGCACCGCGCCCAAGACATGTTACCCAAATGTCTCCTCCATGGCCGAACGGTCCCGGTGCCCCGGAGCCTATCCCGTTCGAGGAAACCAAACCCTGTGTACACAGGTTGTCCGTGACATACAAACACCAAGTAGGTATGACGAGAGGATCGAACATTCTCGCCCCACCAAGCGATTCTAGACTCAATCAACCAAATATCCAACCAAAATATCCATAACCATTCTTCCAATATATTGCCCAAGGCACAATCTCAAGTTATTCCCATAGGCGTAATGCCGCTTCTCAACACAGTATTTCAAATTGGGTGCAACACCCCACACTCAGAACAATCCCGTGGCACAATGCTCCAACAGTGGCACAATATCCAACAATGGCATAATGCCCTCGCCGATGCAGTTGTTCGGTTTTGAACCACAACTACACGCTTTGCAAGACAAAGCGACCAATTGATACTCGTGCACTGATGCACGCTCGCTCGCCCAAATTCTTGATATTTCCAATGCCTCAATGTATCATTCCAACTGTTTCTTACATAATCCCAATTATTCAACCAACTGCCTCAAGTGTATAATCCAACTCTAGCTCCAATTATACATACGCGCAAATCAATTCCAGCCACAATCCTATCCAAGCAAACGACATACACTCTATGTACGCCTTATTTTAGTGATTCCCAAGTTTTAGCCCAAGTGTTCAAGCCTTTACGTATTTTGTATATATTAGGCATGAAGGAGTAGAGGAGAAGGGATAGAGCCCACTCACAATAGTTAATTCCGTTAAGCATCATGTCCTGCCGATACGGCCAATCCCTTGAACCTGTGGTCCGATGCAAAGCGCAATCTACTCAACTGGTATGACCGTGCGAGCAGGCCGTGCTCTCCAAATCATCCGACCGATCGTACTAAGGAAGACGACATTATTATTCCAACCCAGCTATCGCAGTACTGCTCTGAACGAACACCTGATTCCCATCGAACTCTGCTAGCCATCTGCACATGAAACCAACTCAATCAATACTCCTTCCCAAATACAACAAATCAAAATATAACCAGCTATTATTTTATTCAATCTGACTCAGCGTAACGCATCGTGCGGTTGCGGGGCATTACAGGTATAACTGCTAATAGTGATGCATATTAGAAGACTTAGCAGTTATTAGTAGTTGGAGCATAGACTATTGTAGTATGGTGGTCCAATCCTTGTCCTTGTTTGGTTGTAAGGTTGGGCTATTGTTTTAACGATAGACTATGAGCCAGAGTTACGATGCCGATACTTGCACTCCGTCTCAGCGTAGTAGCTAAAGCGTGTTGTGGATACAACATGCATAGATCATTGGACGGAGAGGACAACTAGTAGGCGTATGGGACACCCACCTCCTTTATACAGATACTGCATTCTTCAGAGCGATACGGACGTATATATTTTGCAGATACCACGTTCCTTAGAGTGTTGGATATTACTTGGATGATTTTATAGATACCTCATTCTTCGGAATGATGGACGTTACAGATACCACACTCTAGAGAACGTTGGACGTTATGCCTACGCCTACCCATATGTACCAAAGTTATCCTCAAAGTGCATTTCACTTAGCTGGTTAGATCACCCTTGAGTTTTTACAGTATTTACTTTATGGCATGCTTCTATGTATCTTGTTATGTCCCTCTGAGGACCTGGTCCATTTCCAGGTGTAGATGTTCATGAGTATTCGCAGGAGCGCAGATGCAGACTTGCTACTTATATTTCGAGGAGGTCTTCTCTTCGAACCTTGTGATACTTAGATGATGTACTTATATTGTGGTTGTTTTTATATTTTAGTTGGTAGTGGATTTGTTTCCATCCGACTATCATCTTTAGATACTTTATATTGAGGTCTAGTTTCATATATATGGGTTATTCATTTATATTTGATTCTGTGGATGAGATTTAGATTATACCCTGTGACTTGTGATAATTTTACCACTTGTGAATTATTGTTCATAATACATCGTACGCATGTGTTATAGTTTCCATATATTGGAGTGGCCATATACACGCTGCTGGCATGCTTACGTGTCCTAGTCCTACGTATTTTGGGACTGGGCGTGACATATTTTTAGTGGTAGCCTATGCAGGTCTAGAGCATATTGTCTCGGTTATATTACTGTACCGAGCAAGCCTGCACCTAGGAATAGAGTATAGGATCTCATCCACAATTGACTATAACTTATCTTCCTTCCAGTCTGTTCTATTTAAATAATTATATCCTGCTTGATTCATGTGCTTCCCTAATAGTTCCTTGAGTATAGCCCCTGCTAGAATATAGGAATCCCTATTGATAGGATGATAATTAGGGTACATTCTTATTAAGAATACAACTAGGGCATTGACACATTATTAAGTTTAGACTACCTAATGAACCCTAGCAACCCTTACCTATAGAATGATTGACCATTATCCCTTGATAATTAAGTATGACTTGAGAGTAGTATAGACACAACTAGAGTGAGTTATAAATTTAACTATATTGTTTGACCCTAGCATTGAGGGACCAATAGAAATCTAAGGTTGAGTATTAAGACCGAAACTTAACTTTTATAGTGAGATAGTATTATAGAACTATAAATTTAGGTTCTTGTCCTGATACTAGTAGACAGTACCTTAGGAAGCCAAGAGGAACGAATATAATATTTTTTTTATCAAACCTCGAACACAGATTTAGCATACCACCTCCCCCTTACGAAACCATGATATTATCTAGAGTTCCTCTATTTTAATTTCATATCATGTTCCTCTGCAACCTTAACGTTCGCGAATTTTGCGACGACTAAATTATGTTCTTCTTTTCTTCATTTTGCAACTCGTGCCATATAACTCTTATGATTGTAGGCCAAGTAATTTTATTCTATGTTAAGGATATATAGTGCTAGGGTTATAGTTGTAATCTTGAACTTGAAATTAGGTGCTTGGTAGCTAGAGCTTGATAGTTTGAGTTGTTCCTTTAGATTGTGATATGATTATCCCTTAGTTTTAAATCGGGTAACATGTACCCCACCTCAATATAGGTTATATCCTCTTTTCCCTTGAAGGCCAGCAACTTTTTCATTCATACTCTTGACACTTGTTCTATAAGCACTACGACTAAGACTTAAGATGACCATTACCTATATAATGCAATAGGATACCCTAACCAATACCAAGACCTTTCCCTCGTATACCCTAACAATAGTTTCTACTTCATTTACAAGGACCAAGTTATTTTTGTAAAATCTCCTTTAAGGCAGTTGCAGTATTATTTTATTGTTTTAAGTTGGGTAGTATGCGTCACAACATAGTATCATATAGTCCTCGGACCCATTAATGAAGTGTAAATGAATGACATTAACTGTAGACTTACATAAGAAGATAATGTTTATTTAGACTCTAGAACTTAGAGGCCCATACCCCTATTTGGTCGACTAGCGACTTAGACAAGAAGTTAGTATGATAACTGTAGAGATTGTAGAGTCTTGATTTTTATTTTTTGTGAACTTGAATTATTTTGTACATTTTTTTCATCATAATCCAGCGTATTTATATTTTCTAAACTACCTTGACTTATGCTGCTATTATAGCCTAGTTTTGCAAGCTTAATCTTCTATCGAGCTTGATCTTGATATATGTATTATTGGGTCGACACACTAATATATTTCAGAATTAGTGTATTAAGGTCTAGCTAACCTTAGTGCGCTTGGTTCGCCCTTCGCATAACTACTTTACGTGGATTGAGATATATATTGACTAGTAGACAAATGTACTGCCCTCTAGATATGTCTGAGCATATCGTATCAGTTACATAACTGTACTGATACGAGCAAGTGAATAGGAATTACCAAAATAAGATTTTAATCTACAACTGCCTTGACAATTCCTATTGAATTCCTTAAACGCCTTGATCCCCATACTTATATTCTATTACCTCCACCTTGAACTCTTTATTATTGTTTTTCATCTTCCCTTATTTCGGAAAGACGAAACCTCATGCTTAGTATAAGCTCGATATACAGATAGTACTATACCCCATAGGCCAATCACATTACTTGATAATTATTTTTCGTAATTAAGGGTATATCATAGGTGATATATTTTGTGTAAACTCTTGAGAATTGTAAAACATGATTAAATAATTTGAGGAATAGTTTTCTTAGATGCATAGCCTTATGTGATAGATGGATAAATTTTAAGTTGGATAGAAATTGCATTTGTTAACTTACGATGAAATACTTTTAGATCGTGATCAAGTAAGATTAGATTGGGCGATTCAAGCCATTTTAATCATGAGAAATTTTAAAAGAAGGATTAAGATGATGATGATTTAATAAATTTTAAAATCCTTAATATGGCAAACTAAATATTTATACTTTGAGTACATAATTTAAATTTTTAGAATTGGAGGTTGAATCATCGATTTAAATCTGGAGGAAAATAAATAGAACTCTAAATATGAACATGGTCGGATTGAATTCCAAATTTGATGATTGAATTAAAAAAAAATCGATTGTTGGATTACCTATTTAAAATATTGAGGATGTAAATTGAAAGTAAAATTTGAAGAGTACGGAATTCACAAGTTGGAAATAGAAATAATATTTTATTAGAATTATTTTACAGAGGAGATTATGATAGTTGAAAATAGTGGTGTAAAATTTATACGCGTTATTTAATTCTTGAAGATGTTATATGGATTTAATTTAAATTTGGATATTGATGATTTAAAAATTTGAGAAGAGATTACAATATGTAAAATTTGATTTAAACAGTGGTTACCTTAAATTTAAATTGATTGTGATAAAATTGAAAAGATTTTGTTATTTAAAATTTTGGAAGAGATTGCAATAGACTTGCCTTATGTACGCATGTGAAGGATTTAAACCAATTATGCCTTATTTTAATTTCGAGGACGAAATTATTTTTTAAGTTGGGTAGATTGTAAACCCCCTCACCCAAAATTAGGTCTACTTAGCTTAGAAGTGAAACTAGGGCTAGTTGAATCCAATTAGAAATAGAATACGATATTTTATTTAAATATACAATATTTATATCACATAGTGCAATTTACCGTTGCTTCGATAATTGGAGTACTACACTAGCTATTGCCTTCCAACGAATTTTACAACCTTGTCCTAGTCGTGCCCGCCTTTCATTTTGACCTTTGTGTAACTTATAATTATGCTCTCTTGTGCTACATTTTAGTCACACAATATTCGTCACAGACGTCTTTATTTAATTCTATAATAATTCCAACTTTGTATCCTTGTGCGTTCTAATCAAAATTGGAGACACAATCTTGACTCGTTTCATGCAACCCAATTTATGTTACTATTCTACTCTGAGTCTTCTATGTCCATGACACTTGTGTCCCACCTAATTGTAATCCTATGTACTTCTAATTAATATAAGAATACTATGCGCGGTAATTTAATTAATTTAATCCAATTTCTATCTATGTGCAATTTTCTAATTATTGGGCGCTTTTATGCAAAAATGCATTAAGGTGTCCACACCATTGGACAATACATGAAGAAACCCATTTTTCCCATTTATATAAATTTTTTCGTAATTTTTAGGAATGTGCAACGCACAAACATCGCCCCCATTTAAATCTATCCTTGCATTTTAAACAATACGATTATAGCCCTCCCAAACATCCCCATGAGAGCCCAAAGTCCAACTCCAAGGAGGTGTTGACCAAGCCACATTCCTAGGTCAACAAAACTCTAGGCCCCACATGTATAAATAAACAATTCTGTATTCCTTTTCTTTTCCCTTTTCTATTTGTTAACCAAACCAAATACCATAACCATCCCTTCTCTCCCTATTCATCTCCTTCCCGATGCCAGCCCATCGTCGGAGCTCCGCCTGGCTTGGCCGACCACCAAGCCACCACCTCCGTGCAGCACAGCCATCACCCGCACGAGCCTCTCCTCCGGTCCCCGACTGCACCTGTCCCCGTCTTCTCGTCGACGAGAACCCGCCGCTCGCCTGCCTCGACCCCGTCGGCCTCGCCAACCCGCCGTGAACCCCATATCCTCCCTGCTCCCTCCTCTTTCCTCCGCCTGACCCGCAAACCACCACTACCATCATCTTCGTTCCCTTTCGCTTGAACCGAGACATCACCACCAGCACCACCTAAATCGAGCAGAAACACCTCCACCTCCTTCCCCCGCAGCACCGAGTAGCTCCTCCCCGACCTCTCCGCCTGATCGACCTCTCCACCTCTTCTCCGACTCCCACCATCACCATTAACACCACCACACCACCAGCCAGCCACCACCTGCACTCCACCCTGGCCTCCATCTTCTTCTCCCCTTCCCTGTCCACCACGAAGCAGCACCAACACCTCCACCTCTCCCTTCCCTGAACCAGAGCCCCTCCTCCCTGCTCGACCACCTCCCCTGGCCGGACCTCCCCTGGCCGGACCTCCCCTCCCCTGGCCGGACCTACCCTTTTGTCACGTCCCAGTCCCAAAATATCGAGGGACCGGACGCGTGATAATGGCTAGCAGCACACATCGATGGACAAACCCAATTTAATGGATCCATCGGGGCGTACTTAAGCTGTAGTACAACAATAAATAGGTCCAATGATACGAGTCACAGTCTATACTAATCTCATCCACAACAGATAATCACAGATCAAATGCCAGAATAATACAAATAAAATAAACTGACATATCTCAATAAAAGTGTCTCGGAGAATAATCCGAGAATAAGTCTGATACATCAATGCAATAGACTGAAAATAAAATAACTAAAAACAGAAATAAATGAGTATCTCAAGCCAATACTCAGGAGAAGTTCTTTGGCACAATCTCGTCCTCGGGTGTCGGTACAGCTCCTGAATTAGCTCCTGCTGCTGTCCCGTATACCTCGGGATAGATCTCGTCTGCAAATCCTGGGGACATAATCCGGATCCAGGTCCTCAGGGGACATAGCAAGGTACAGATAATACAAGCCAAAATAAATGCAGTGCAGCAAATAATGCAATAAATAGGGTAAGCTATATAACCATCTATGTGAAATACAAGATGAGAGCATCACGAGTACTCAGGCTAAGCCACTACAAGCTCTGTGTCGGGGAGCCGGTAGCAGTAATAATGAGTAATGGGCCAAGCTCGGGTTTCAGAGTCTTGTACCTCACAATAATAGGGGATTTATATATATAATCAGCCTGTAGCCTGTGTGTCTCTCCCCACCCAATGTAATCACACGTCTCATGTCCACGATGCATCATATCCATTTTACGCACAATCATATCTAATACAGCAAGTCATATAGTATCCATGAATATAATGTCTATGTCATAAACCTGTATCCTATACAGAATCACCATGAATATCTCAGAAAGATCATGTCTCATGAATAGTGTCAAGTGTTCTGGGTTATGGTGTACTTGATAAGACAAGTACGAGAATGCAAAGGGTCACGAATGTCTATCTCTAGATGACAATACACAACACCGCGTACGGTGTTGTCACCACACTAATAATCGGACGCTAAGTAAGTCACACGGTCCTAGGTTAAGCATGCACAGCAATATAAATGAATCAAGAAAAATATGTAACAAGACTGCAAAGTTGGCAAGGTATACTTGCCCACTGATGTATAAATAAGTCAAGGAAATAAGTAACAAAGCTGCAGGATTTGGCAAGGTACACTTGCCTGGGGTTCTGGCTCCAACTGTAGCTCTGGTCTCCGTGAGATCTGCAGGTACTACTCTGGTTGCTGAAATAAATATCATCATTAGATTCAGAAAATATCAAATAGCTAAAAATGCCTTTTCTTAAGTCCAATTTGGACACAGGGGCAAAAATAACAGTTTTTGGTCAAAGCGGGGTCCACATGTGGGCCGCTTTGCACCGAAAACTGTGTCAGGGTCAAAGGTCTCCAAATTTGTCCAACTTAGTGTCAACAAGTCAGGAACGATGATACGAACCCAACGGAACTTTCAGAATTGGATTCCGATGAGCCGATCACAAAATCGCCCGTCAAGTGGAACCTGTGGGGCCCACGATACGCGATTTTGTCAACTTTCTCAGAATCGAACCAAACTTGGGTCACAGGACCAGCGTATTGCTACGAGTCCGATGACGCAAGTTTTGTCTCGATCTGACGTGTGTACACAAAGTTACGGCACGTTCCAGAACAGGCAGATATGGGGTGTTATCTGCGGATACGCGTTGATTCCGGTGTGCACGCACATCCAAATCAACTTCTGCAAAATCTTGCATGTCCGTATCAACGGCGCGCATGTTTCGGTGAAGACCGCACGGGACCAAGTTGTCCCGTTTGGCGGGACGCACTCAGTTCCGGGGTAAAACAGGGCGTTGGTTTTCCTATTTTTGGATCGTAGTTCGCGATCACCACAGGACACGACACACTGAGCGGGTTGCACGAACATCGAGAGGGTCACGCGGTCTACGCGACACAATTGACGGAACAGAAATTGGATCAGTGAGGAGAGAGGAAACGCTACCTGAACAGGGCTCCGTGAAATCTAAATTTCACGTGTCCGGGTCGTCTGCTTCGTGTCCTGTGTCAACCATGTCCGGTACTGTTGCTCTAGGGTTAGGGCTCTGGTTCGCCGGAGACTCGCCGGAGCTGCACGGCCGGGGGAGGGCTGCTCGGGACGGAGGTGACTATGGCGGAGGCGGACGGGGCTTCACCGGAGGAGGGTCAGCGCTCTGGCGGAGGCGGCTCAGCTAGTCAGGGTCGCCGGAGTCGTCGGGGACTGAGCTGCGGGAGGCGCTGGGCTCTTCGAGGTTGTACGGTGGCCGAGAAGCTGCTCTGGGCAGAGGTCTTCAGTGGATGTCGGCTCAGTTCGTCGGCTCAGTGAAACTCGACGGTGCGGGTGGAGATGGCCGGCTCGAGGCTGCTCAGGCTGAGGGAGGCGGAGGAGAACAGGAGGAGGTGAGGGTGGCGGCGTGGTGGAGATGGTGGGGGAGCCGGAGGAACGCAGCGAGGGTGGCGGAGGAGTGGCGCTGCGGCATGAGGAGGAAGGCGGTGGAGCGGGCTGGCTAGGGTTCCGTCGAGCGGGGCGAGTCCGGGCCGGTGGTCGAGGGGAGTCGTTCGTCGAGGTCGGCGGAGAGATCTGGGCTCGTCGGAGGGGATGACCGGAGCGGAGCTGCGGTGGAGGAGAAGGATCTGGAGAAAGGCGGCGGCGGCTAGGCACGGAAGTCGAGGCATATTAAATAGGTCGGAACAGTAATCCCGATTAGATTTGGGTTTCGGCGGCTAACGGGTTTGGGTCAGGGTCCGCGGGTCGGGTTCAACGTGAATCTGGCCCGACCCGCTAGTGTTTTAAGTGCGGGTTTGGGTTTGCGGATTTTGGGTCGGGTTTAGATCCGACCCGACCCGATAAGGCTGGGTTTGGTTCAGTTGAACCGGGTCTGAGTTGGTTTGGTTTATTTCAAATAAACCCGATTTATTTCAGGGTTTAATTGGTTTATTTATTTAATAGTTTTTTAGGGCTTTAAAAAATATTTTCGGAGTCCAATAAATTCTCGAAAAATTATCCTATGTCCAGTTTTCTATTTTACACCATAAAATATTATTTCTATAATATTTTAATATTAATTAACAGCAACTAAAAATTATTTAATCACAAAATACCTAGGTTTTAATTACAGAAAATTCTCAAAAAATTCCAGAAAATTGTAAAAAATTCAAATTAAAAATTCTTGAAAAATCAGGGGGGTTACACCTCCCCCTGGCCGGAGCACCCCATTATCATCATCATCCACTCTCATCATCACCACCATTACCATCATCTCCACCATGATCATCACCATCTCATCATCACCAACACCAATACCTTAACCCTAATCGTCCATATTATCGTCCTCGTCATCACCATCGTCCACATCATCATCATTAACTTTTTCATCATCATCCACATCGTTGCCATCATCATCGCCTTCACCATCGTCATCACCTTCACCATCATCATCACCATTATCATCGTTGTTATCATCGTCATCATCATCATAATCATCATCGCCGTCGTCGTCGTCGTCATCACCTTAACTATCATCGTCATCGTCGTTATCATCATCGTCACCATCGTCATCGTCGTCATTGTCGATCCCGTGCATGCCCACCAAGGTTCGTACATGTTCCCCCTCCTTTGTGATTTTATGTGCGTATGTGTGAAATATTAGGATTTAACGTATTCATCAGATCTTGAGACCCGTGTCGGTGAACCCAGTGACTCGCATACGCCTACGTACGCGTATGCGGGTATCATTCAATTTGGTATATGTATTTATATATTTATTATGTATATATTATAGTATACATATGTATATTTAGTATATGTTTATTATATATATATTGTATATGTATTTAATTGGTGTATATATATATTATAAGTATTAATGATATATGCTAGTTAATAATAATATATATTTATATATTTACTAGGTGACCCGAGTGTAACCACGGATATCCCGTAGTTACGTTGACCTGTGACCATGTGACTTGTTAGCAGACTGCCATTATGTACACTGACGTACTGGCGAGCCCAGTATCATTTTGACTGTCTATTTTGTACAGCAATTACAGACGCGACACCCGTGCGATTAGACGCACACTTGACCCTAGTTGACCAGTGACATACCTAGCTATGCCCTGAGTTCAAGGTATTTATGATTTTGTATGTGCTAGTGTAATGACCGATGTTGTGTTGTATTATATTATATGTATATAGGACATATCGGATTATTCTGTGCGACTTCAGGAGCAGGTTATTGGTACTATACAGCTTTCTTGCCCGGCAAGTATACCTTGCCTTGTTGTACTGTTTAAATTCAGTTATTATTTTAGTTGCATGTTTATTGTTCTAGATTATATTACTTGTGCACGTCCGAGAGAGACTCGGATGCAGTCAACGAAGGCGTTGACATTAGGACTTGTGTCTGACCTAGTGTCTAGTGGACCCACCTAAAGTTGTGGAGTTATCAGTATGACTCCCCAGACCTTGACACATTTTTTACACGTGTTGTGAGTCTCATGTAGGGCACGGACTTGTGTATTCGGCTGGCCACCTATACGTGTAGGTCGTACGACTGATAGGGTATAACTGCTAATAGTGATGTATGTTAGAAGACTTAGCAGTTATTAGTAGTCGGAGCATAGACTATTGTAGTACGGTGGTCCAATCCTTATCCTTGTTTGGTTGTAAGGTTGGGCTATTGTTCTAACGATAGACTATGAGCCAGAGTTACGATGCCGATACTTGCACTCCGTCTTGGCGTAGTAGCTAAAGCGTGTTGTGGATACAACATGCATAGATAATTGGGCGGGGAGGACAACTAGTAGGCGTATGGGACACCCACCTCCTTTATATAGATACTGCGTTCTTCGGAGCGATACGGACGTATATATTTTGCAGATACCACGTTCCTTAGAGTGTTGGACGTTACTTGGGTAATTTTACAGATACCTCATTCTTCGGAATGATGGACGTTACAGATACCACACTCTAGAGAACGTTGGACGTTATGCCTACGCCTACCCATACGTACCAAAGTTGTCCTCAAAGTGCATTTCACTTAGCTGGTTAGATCACCCTCGAGTTTTTACAGTATTTACTTTATGGCATGCTTCTATGTATCTTGTTATGTCCCTCTGAGGACCTGGTCCCTTTCCAGGTGTAGATGTTCATGAGAATTCGCCGGAGCGCAGATCCAGACTTGCTACTTATATTTCGAGGAGGTCTTCTCTTCGAGCCTCGTGATACTTAGATGATGTACTTATATTGTGGTTGTTTTTATATTCTAGTTGGTAGTGGATTTGTTTCCAGCCGACTATCATCTTTAGATACTTTATATTGAGATCTAGTTTTATATATATGGGTTATTCATTTATATTTGATTATGTGGATGAGATTTAGATTATACCCTGTGACTTGTGATAATTTTACCACTTGTGAATTATTGTTCATAATACAGCGTACGCATGTGTTATGGTTTTCATATATTGGAGTGGCCATATACACGCGGCTGGCATGCTTACGTGTCATAGTCCTACGTATTTTAGGACTGGGGCGTGACAATACGTATCCACAATTAGATACGGAGAGCACGTATCACGATACTTAATGATACGAGATTGTAGAATTGGGATTTTCCCTTGTATTGGACTTTTAGAGGCTAATTCTCTGCTATTAGTGTTAATTTAAGTTATTATAATTATTATATATCATAATTTATATATATATTTGATATTAGAGGGTTGTGACATCATGGTATAAAGTTTTGAGGTGTAACATGGGTGTTGCACACCAAGTGCTTGATGTATTGGTTAGTGTGGGTGTGAACCTTATTAGAGTGATATATATATATATATATATATATATATATATATATATATATATATATATATATATATATATATATATGGTTGATAGTGTGTGTGGATTGAGGTAGTTGTGTGTGTATAGCAATATGAAGTGAAGGGAATGACTGATTGTGTATTGGTTGATGATGATATCATGGGTGGCGTTTAATAGGGTGTGTTGATAGTGTGTGGGGTATGATGGAGGGTTGCTCGAGTGTACCACAATGCACACCCTTGCAGATACCTTGAAACCAGTGGACTACAACCTTGCTGTGACAATAACAATGGTAGGGAGGGAACTGGATAAAGGTTTGGCGGAAGGAAAATGCACAACCAACTGTGCATTGTAGTGAATGGTGGTTAAAGCTACACAAGCAATTGTGATCAGACTGGTTGGGGAGTATGGGACTGCAACTAGGTAGTAAGGTGTGGTCTTGGTATATTAGGGAGTCTAGGATCTGTGTTCTGCATAGAGAAGAGCAATACTATGCAGTCCAATATCAAGTTGTAGGACTGTGTACCATAAATATGAGTTTTTAAGGTCTAGTGATTGTGTGTGTAGTGTTAGAAGTGTATCACAGATAAAGTATCATGTGGTAGTATAAGGGGTGTACCAATGTGCATTAAGAAAACAATTGATTAAGGATAATTTGATTGGGGATTGTTGTACCTGTGTGTATCAGATTTGGGGGTTTCTACACTTGGTTTTAGCCCTTCAGATGGGCAATAACAGCAAGCACATAACTATGCATCTGAACGATCAAGTGTGGGCCTGTGTCTATCAAGTCGAGTGTGTTGTGGGTATTTTTTTTGTAAGTTTTAGATATGGGTATAGTTGGTTGTGGTGAGATATTGATTAGTGTGAGTGAATGTAGGGGTGTGTCATTATGATACATGGTTACAAGAGTTCTGATAAGTGAATCTGAGGTTATAGTGGTGTCTAAGTGTAGACTAGTATTCTGTGTATGTTTGTATGTATGTACTAAGGGAGAGTGTCTTATTAGGTATAAATTGTACATGCTTGTGTGTTATTATATCTGTGTTGATGTGAGGGAGAGGGCACTGCTGTGCTTCACAACAATGTGAGTGGAACTTGGTTCAATAGGGTGATCACAAGTCAAGCAAACCTGTGCAAGGAATGTTAAGGATTGGACTGTGATGTGCACAATCAGGTATTGCATAGTAGTGGGGGCAAATCTGGAATGCAACAGTCTTATAGTTGGGCCTGCAAGAAGCAGTTGCTACTAAGGTATAGTTGGGAATGAGGTATTATTAAGATATTATAATTAGGATAAGTTATCATAATATATGGATATTTATGAGCCTATAAAGAGTATATATGATCCTAGTATATTATAATTAACTAGTATAACTTAGAAAGTTAGTATTAGCAAGGTTTGGACCTAGAAACCTAGTCATAGCCTAATAACGCCTAATATTAACTAGTTTAGCCTTATTAACCCATGTAGAAGCTTGTTTGAACCTAGAATCAAGGTGTTGACCTAGTATGACAGGTATGATCTAGTTTTGATCTAGAAATCATATTTAGTTATTTTTAGCATATTTATTACTCCAATACACCAAATAATATATTATTTCATATATAGGTCGGTGTGACACCAGTTCAGACACTGATTAGTATCATTTGCTCAGGACCACAGAAGAGTACATTCTCTGATAGTTTTTATTATTTAATAATATTTTAAGTATTTAGAAATGCTACATCTGATTCTTGATACGATGATACACATATTGGTATTGATATTGGATCTTCAGTCATGAGATGTAACCTTGACTCATCGTAATGATATTGAATAATGCTCATCGTTTGGTATTGGATAATACTGGATAATATTGGTTAACATTGGATACATTGGATAGTAACGTGTCTTGGTTGGATCCACCATATCAGTCGGGATGGGGGAAGTTCTAGCTAGATATGTAATCAAGAACTATTGGCAAGTAGTGTAAATCATCGGCTACTAGCTAATCATATACTTCACGTATGGTTGAACTATTTTTTTCTTAGTGTAATTTATTGAATCTTCCAAGCCGACCACATATATATTTAGTATTTCAAAACATATTGTTTGTTGTCGTTATCATATTCAATTCATAGATTATATTGTCTTGTACCTGATATTTTAGTTCATTCTCTTTTATTTCATATATGCACTGGCTATACCCTATTGCTTATATTATTTGTCTCTCTTTACTATTGCCATTGAATCAGTTTATTATTTCTCATTGTATATGGCATCCTCTATTTACTATTTTATAGTCTTTGTCAATTAATTAGAACTGCTATTGGGTTATACTCCGCTCCAATCCTGACTAGATATATTTTTCAGACGTCAACTTTTAGAGGACTGTTGTCCTACGTACTATGGACCACAAGTGGGGATAGCAACCATGAGCCCTGACACTCAGGAGTGATTGTCGGAAGGTCTAGCCGGAATTACTAGTTATCCTAGTTAGTTTTTATTAGCATTTTGGTACTGGATTTATTTTCGTCTTATATTTAAGACTTAGATATCGTTGATATTATTGGATGTTGTTGATGTTTAGACTTTATGGTTATGTTAGACTTCTTTGATATCTTATCGTTCTTTAGATATATGATTGAGTATTGTGTTGCTTTAATTATCTTGTCCTCCTTATGGAGTTGAGACATTATTGACTGTTGAATTTTATATTGTGTGAGGTGTTTTATAGTTAGTGATGACCTATACATCGTTCTACCTTCGATGTTGTGGCATAGGCTGGACGTACCCACGTACTTGTGCCCCTTTACTGGGTACGGGTCATGACATATTTTTGTGGTGGTCCATGCAGGTCAAGCTTCATAATTAGTGCGATATCGTGGTAGTGCAATGACTTACTTGTACTACTGCGAGCCTGCGAAAAGATATATGACATAGGATACTAGGATGAGAAATGATACTCAATCACAACTAGAAAAAATTTCTAATCTATTAATTTTACTATCGCTATTCATTCTGAAAATTATTTTTTTGAATAATACTGTCCTTCTTTGATGATATCGTATCTTATGCGTTATTGATTCCTTGTTTCGATCTGTCTTCATGATGCCGCCGAGACTAGATCCTAGCATTCTGGAACAGCTTCTGTGAGGTCGGTTACTTCTCCACCCCCGATGCGTGCAGCAGTTAATACCGTTTCATATTGTAAGCCCCTGATTTTTCAAAAAATATTAAATTGGAATTTTTCACAATTTTCGAGAATTTTCTAAGAATTTTCTGTAATTAAAATCAGGGTTTTCAAATATTAAATGATTTTTTAAAAGATAATAAATAATATTAAAATATTATGAAAATAACATTTTTGGGTGTAAAATGAAAAACTGGACTTAGGATAATTTTTCTGGAATATATTGGACCCCGGACATATTTTTAAATGCCTAAAAATATTTTTTAATTAAATAATTTATTTAAACTGTTTTTATTATTATTATTATATTTATTTATTTTATTTTTTTCTCTTTTTCTCTTGGGCCGGCCCGGTCCAGTGGACCGGCCCAGCCAGCTCAGCCCGCACCCTGGCCCGTTGGGCCGCAGCCCAACCCAAACCCTAACGGGTCGGGTCGGGTCCGCCTGAACCCGACCCGCCCGACCCGTGACCCAGCCCCCCCCTCGTGACCCGCTCCGGCCCCCGCGTCTACCGGCTCCCCGCTACGCTTCCGGCGCCGCCGCAAGCGGCCGCCGCGCCACGCGCCCTCGCCCGCGCTGGCCGCCGCCTCCCTCGGCCCACACCACCGCCCGCTCCCCTTTATAAAACCCCGACCGCCCTCGCCAGCCCCGACCCCGACCACCTCGCCGCCCGCCTTCGCCAGCCCCGACCCCGACCGCCTCGCCGCCCGCCTTCGCCAGCCCCGCCTCCCTGCGCCGCCTCCGTCTCGCCGTCCCGTCGACGAAGCCCGCAGCAACAGCAGCAGCAGCGGCTAGGGCAGCGCCGCCTCCAGCGCCGCCGCGCACCGGCCCGTCGCCTCGCCGGCCGTTCCCCAGCCGTGCTCGGCCTCCCCGCCGCCGTGCCGACCGCCGGCCACCGCCATCAGCAGTAAACCCTAACCCTAGCTTTCCTTCGTGTCGTGTCGGACACGACACGGACACGGCATTTTTCTGGATTTTCAGAGCAGGTTCAGGTACTCGTATCTTGCACCCTGTATCTCCGTTTTCAATTCTGTAAATTCCTACGCGAAGCCTGTATGACCCTCTCGGTGTCCGGACAAACTGTTCGGGGCATCGCGTCCTGTGATGATCGCACACCGCGATCCAAAAACAGAAAAAACCAGACCCTGTTTCACCCCGGAACTGAGTACGCCCCGCCAAACGGGACGACTTGGTCGCGTGCGGTCTTCACAGATACGTGCGCCTCGTCGATACGGATGTGTGAGTTTTCGTGGAAGCTGATTCGGGTGTGCGTGCACACCGAAATCAACGCGTATCCGCGGACATCGTCCCGTATCCGCCTTTTCTGCAATTTACCCTAACTTCGTGCATACACGTCGGATCGAGACAAAACTTGCGCCATCGGACTCGTAGCGATACGCTGGTCCTGTGGGTCAAGTTTGGTTCGATTCTGAGAACGTTGACGAAATCGCGTGTCGTGGGCCCCATAGGCCCCGCTCGACGGGCGATTTTGTGTTCGGCTCATCGGAATCCAAATCTGAAAGTTCCGTTGGGTTCATATCAGTGTTCCTGACCTGTTGACACTAAGTTTGGTGAATTTGGAGACCTTTGACCCGGACACATTTTTCGGTGCAAAGCGGGCCCACCGGCGGACCCCGTTTTGACCCGAAACTGTCGTTTTTGCCCTTGTCTCCAAATTGGACCCAAGAACAGGCGTTTCTAGCTATTTGACATCTTCTGAGCATGATGGTAATGTTTATTTCAGCATCCGGACTCATTTCTAGAAATTTCCCCGAGACACCAAACTATATTTGGATCCAAACATCAGGCAAGTACCTGCACTTCAAGTTTAACCTTTATATTGTGATAAATAAATTTCCTGCTTTATAGTACCATTGATGATTATATGTAGAGTTAGAACACTAGATTTCATGTCTTGAATAATGTATTTCGTGTCTTGCTTTTCGTGTCGGGCGGGAGAATACTAGGAGGCATGTAGTTTACCCTTTCCCCCTGTAATCACTGTGTGCCAGCTGTTGGTACGCGATTGTACCATCAGCCTTATACTTGATTATTCCCGTAATCATTGTGTACTAGTCGTCTATGACGGTCCTATTAGCCTTATAAACCCCTACATGCCAACTAGGTATTCTAAATATACAAGTTCACGCACATAAGTTCCTGTCTTGTTACCGTTATATTTCTTGTCACATTTTATTCCTGTTTTACTCATTTCTGGTTTATAGCAATCAATCATATTTTACTTCTAGTCTTGTTTTATAACATTATTTCTCAGTTAATTTCACTACTTACTTGCGCATTTCTCAACATAATGCTTAGTCAGTTATTTTCTACCTGTCACAAATATTTAGTTTAAATCTTGTTGTGCATTGTGTACTTTGCTCCTTTCCTGACTGGATCCGTTGTTTAGGCGATGACGAGAACCTTGCCCCCAGCTATTATGAACCCTCTGAGACAGCAGGTGATACAGTTGCAGAGCCGGTTCCCACCCAGGAGACTACCCCTGCAGAGTAGTTAGCTTTTAGCTATTTGTTTTTCTTTCATTTTAGTAATCGGGTTTGTCCCCGATATAATCTATGGTTCTGTAATAAACTCTGGATCTGATTATCATATTCTGGTTATAAAATCTTAGCATTCTTTTCCTGCTATTTTTCTTGCCTATTTAATTATTGTGAATGAGCTAGATTTATCACCTGTGATCATGCCCTAGACAGCGTACTACCGCCGACACTGCGGCGTAGGCTGGACGTACCCACGCACTCGTGCCCGAATTTCCGGGTGCAGGTCGTGACCTGTTGACACTAAGTTTGGTGAATTTGGAGACCTTTGACCCGGACACATTTTTCGGTGCAAAGCGGGCCCACCGGCGGACCCCGTTTTGACCCGAAACTGTCGTTTTTGCCCTTGTCTCCAAATTGGACCCAAGGACAGGCGTTTCTAGCTATTTGACATCTTCTGAGCATGATGGTAATGTTTATTTCAGCATCCGGACTCATTTCTGGAAATTTCCCCGAGACACCAAACTATATTTGGATCCAAACATCAGGCAAGTACCTGCACTTCAAGTTTAACCTTTATATTGTGATAAATAAATTCCCTGCTTTATAGTACCATTGATGATTATATGTAGAGTTAGAACACTGGATTTTATGTCTTGAATAATATATTTCGTGTCTTGCTTTTCGTGTCGGGCGGGAGAATACTAGGAGGCATGTAGTTTACCCTTTCCCCCTGTAATCACTATGTGCCAGCTGTTGGTACGCGATTGTACCATCAGTCTTATACTTGATTATTCTCGTAATCATTGTGTACTAGTCGTCTATGACGGCCCTATTAGCCTTATAAACCCCTACATGCCAACTAGGTATTCTAAATATACAAGTTCACGCACATAAGTTCCTGTCTTGTTACCGTTATATTTCTTGTCACATTTTATTCCTGTTTTACTCATTTCTGGTTTATAGCAATCAATCATATTTTACTTCTAGTCTTGTTTTATAACATTATTTCTCAGTTAATTTCACTACTTACTTGCGCATTTCTCAACATAATGCTTAGTCAGTTATTTTCTACCTGTCACAAATATTTAGTTTAAATCTTGTTGTGCATTGTGTACTTTGCTCCTTTACTGACTGGATCCGTTGTTTAGGCGATGACGAGAACCTTGCCCCCACCTATTATGGACCCTCTGAGACAGCAGGTGATACAGTTGCAGAGCCGGTTCCCACCCAGGAGACTACCCCTGCAGAGTAGTTAGCTTTTAGCTATTTGTTTTCCTTTCATCTTAGTAATCGGGTTTGTCCCCGATATAATCTATGGTTCTGTAATAAACTCTGGATCTGATTATCATATTCTGGTTATAAAATCTTAGCATTCTTTTCCTGCTATTTTCCTTGCCTATTTAATTATTGTGAATGAGCTAGATTTATCACCTGTGATCATGCCCTAGACAGCGTACTACCGCCGACACTGGGCGTAGGCTGGACGTACCCACGCACTCGTGCCCGAATTTCCGGGTGTGGGTCGTGACACGTTTTTGTGGTGGCCCATGCAGGTCAAACGACTAAATTGTTCGGTTTCAACTTAGGGACCGAACAGGCCTGCAATAAGATTGAGGATTCTAGGAAAAGCTCATTCACAGTATAGGGTCCTTATTTCAATTCTTGATATCACTTCTGATCAATTTTTTTCTATCGCCCTTGATTTCCAAGTAATCTACTCTGATCTCCCTATCCCTTCATCTTTCAGAATGGTTCAGACAAGGAACACAGTAGGAGGCACATCAGAACCAGCTGAGCAGACTGTGCCCGAAACTCTTGCACTCCCTCCACCTCCATCTACTCCGGCAGTTACTTTAGATGTGGCACAACTACTTGGAGTATTCCAGGGACTAGTGGAATCCTAGAAAGAACAGACTGCACTTCTGCGGACCAGCCTCTCAGAAGCTATTAAGTCCCAGGAGTCGCCACTCAAGAGGCCAGGGAGTGCCAAAGATTTCAAGAACCTCAGACCCTTGGAATTCTACGGAACTGAAGGCATTCTCTATGCCGATGAATGGATAGAGAACGTAGAGAGACTCCTGAAGACTGCTCGGGTTCCTGATGATCTCAAAGTGGAGTCCGCAAGCCTGCAACTGTTCGACATTGCTCGAACCTGGTTCAGAGATGAACCCCAACTATCTGCTCCTGACCTCACCTGGGAGGACTTCAAGAGGCTATTTAAGGAGAAATTCTACCCCGAAGTGGCTCGGGAAGCTCTCGAAAACCAATTCGAGAGACTGGAACAAGGTAACCTATCTGTTGATGAGTATACTGCTGAATTTAGCAGGTTAAGCCACTTTACGGAGTGCATGGTTCGTACCCCGGAGGACAGAGCCCGTAGATTCAAGAAGGGGCTGTCTCCGGATATTCGCCTTGCTGTCACCACCAGCCGAGCCCGCACCTATGAGGAAATCTTGAACGTGGCACAAGGCGTTGAGAGAGACATGGGGCATAAACTAAAGCGAAAGAGAGATACCGGAAATGCGGGACCCAACAAATGTCCTTTTCAACAACAACAACAGCAGAGGTCCCCGCAGCAAACCCAGCATCCTCTCCCTCGAGCTACAGCACCCCAACACCAAGCTCAAGGACAGAATCAACGAGTTCCCACTTGTGGCTTTTGTAAAAAACAAGGTCACACCTGGCAAGTTTGTAGGAAGAGACTAGGTGCCTGTCTGTATTATGGATCAACAGCACATCGAGTGAGGGACTGTGCCGCTGCTCCAGGACACGGACAAGCTTACGTGATGACCGTGGAGAACGCGCAGACCTTGGGAGCAGCCAATGCGCGTAAGTGATTCGTAGATACCTTTTCCTAGTATTGTTTTCGTGCCTGTTGGTTCGTGACCTCAGCCCCAACCTAGTAATTTTAAACTTGCTAAATGACCTAGTATGCTTTTAATTTTGATAACTGTAGAGTTTTAGAGGCTTTTGCTGTTGTGCTTATTATATGTGTCTTGTGAACTTCAATAAATTTGTACCTCTTTTCATCATCATCTAGCGCACTAAATTTTGCTGAACTTGACTTATGCTGCTATTTTATAGCCTAGTTTTGCAAGCCTGCCCTTTATCGGGCTTGTTCATGACACATGTATTATTGAGGCCTGATCAACCCCACTAATACAAGTGTCTACTCAGAATCAGTGTACTACGGTCTGATCAACCTTAGTGCATTTTGATTCGCACTTTGCACAACTACTTTACGTGGATTGAGATATATAATTGACTAGTATACTTGCCCCCCTAAATACGTCCGAGCATATCGTATCAGCATTACCAGAATAGAATCTCGATCCATAACCGCCTGACAATTCCCATTAGAATTCCTTAAACGCCTTGATCCCTATACCTCTGTTCTACCACCTCGCCTTTAAAACTCTTTATTATTGATCCTCGTCTTCCCTTATTTCGGAAAGACAAAAACCTGTGGTTGGTATAAGTTGATTTGTAGTGCTAGACATACCCCTCAGACCGGATGAATTGATGATAACCCTTTATGACTAAGGCAAGACCCTAGGTGCTGTGTTGTGTTGCAGACTTGAAGATTCAATACCATGATTTATTAAGTTGGGACCTAGCTTTACTAGTTGTACAGTCTTAGAGGATATGGGTAAAATTCTAAGTTGGGTAGCGACCGCAATGTCCACCTGAGAGAAACCCGTTAGACTGTAATCAAGTGAGTTGGACAGAGAGAACCCTGCCATAATTTAAATTTCGAGGACGAAATTTTTATAAGTTGGGTAGATTGTAAGCCCCTGATTTTTCAAAAAATATTAAATTGGGATTTTTCACAATTTTCTGAAATTTTCTGGGAATTTTCTGTAATTAAAATCAGGGTTTTCAAATATTAAATGATTTTTTAATAGATAATAAATAATATTAAAATATCATAAAAATAACATTTTTGGGTGTAAAATGGAAAACTGGACTTAGGGTAATTTTTCTGGAATTTATTGGACCCCGGACATATTTTTAAATGCCTAAAAATATTTTTTAATTAAATAATTTATTTAAACTGTTTCTATTATTATTATTATATTTATTTATTTTATTTTTTTCTCTTTTTCTCTTGGGCCGGCCCGGCCCAGTGGACCGGCCCAGCCAGCTCAGCCCGCACCCTGGCCCGTTGGGCCGCAGCCCAACCCAAACCCTAACGGGTCGGGTCGGGTCCGCCTGAACCCGACCCGCCCGACCCGTGACCCAGCCCCCCCCCTCGTGACCCGCTCCGGCCCCCGTGTCCACCGGCTCCCCGCTCCGCTTCCGGCGCCGCCGCCCGCGGCCGCCGCGCCACGCGCCCTCGCCCGCGCTGGCCGCCGCCTCCCTCGGCCCACGCCACCGCCCGCTCCCCTTTATAAAACCCCGACCGCCCTCGCCAGCCCCGACCCCGACCACCTCGCCGCCCACCTTCGCCAGCCCCGACCCCGACCGCCTCGCCGCCCGCCTTCGCCAGCCCCGCCTCCCTGCGCCGCCTCCGTCTCGCCGTCCCGTCGACGAAGCCCGCAGCAACAGCAGCAGCAGCGGCTAGGGCAGCGCCGCCTCCAGCGCCGCCGCGCACCGGCCCGTCGCCTCGCCGGCCGTTCCCCAGCCGTGCTCGACCTCCCCGCCGCCGTGCCGACCGCCGGCCACCGCCATCAGCAGTAAACCCTAACCCTAGCTTTCCTTCGTGTCGTGTCGGACACGACACAGACACGGCATTTTTCTGGATTTTCAAAGCAGGTTCAGGTACTCGTATCTTGCACCCTGTATCTCCGTTTTCAATTCTGTAAATTCCTACGCGAAGCCTGTATGACCCTCTCGGTGTCCGGATAAACTGTTCGGGGCATCGCGTCCTGTGATGATCGCACACCGCGATCCAAAAACAGGAAAAACCAGACCCTGTTTCACCCCGGAACTGAGTACGCCCCGCCAAACGGGACGACTTGGTCGCGTGCGGTCTTCACAGATACGTGGCCTCGTCGATACGGACGTGTGAGTTTTCGTGGAAGCTGATTCGGGTGTGCGTGCACACCGGAATCAACGCGTATCCGCGGACATCGTCCCGTATCCGCTTTTTCTGTAATTCACCCTAACTTCGTGCATACACGTCGGATCGAGACGAAACTTGCGCCATCGGACTCGTAGCGATACGCTGGTCCTGTGGGTCAAGTTTGGTTCGATTCTGAGAACGTTGACGAAATCGCGTGTCGTGGGCCCCATAGGCCCCGCTCGACGGGCGATTTTGTGTTCGGCTCATCGGAATCCAAATCTGGAAGTTCCGTTGGGTTCGTATCAGCGTTCCTGACCTGTTGACACTAAGTTTGGTGAATTTGGAGACCTTTGACCCGGACACGTTTTTCGGTGCAAAACGGGCCCACCGGCGGACCCCGTTTTGACCCGAAACTGCCGTTTTTGCCCTTGTCTCCAAATTGGACCCAAGGACAGGCGTTTCTAGCTATTTGACATCTTCTGAGCATGATGGTAATGTTTATTTCAGCATCCGGACTCATTTCTGGAAATTTCCCCGAGACACCAAACTATATTTGGATCCAAACATCAGGCAAGTACCTGCACTTCAAGTTTAACCTTTATATTATGATAAATAAATTCCCTACTTTATAGTACCATTGATGATTATATGTAGAGTTAGAACACTGAATTTCATGTCTTGAATAATGTATTTCGTGTCTTGCTTTTCGTGTCGGGCGGGAGAATACTAGGAGGCATGTAGTTTACCCTTTCCTCCTGTAATCACTGTGTGCCAGCTGTTGGTACGCGATTGTACCATCAGCCTTATACTTGATTATTCCCGTAATCATTGTGTACTAGTCGTCTATGACGGCCCTATTAGCCTTATAAACCCCTACATGCCAACTAGGTATTCTAAATATACAAGTTCACGCACATAAGTTCCTGTCTTGTTACCGTTATATTTCTTGTCACATTTTATTCCTGTTTTACTCATTTCTGGTTTATAGCAATCAATCATATTTTACTTCTAGTCTTGTTTTATAACATTATTTCTCAGTTAATTTCACTACTTACTTGCGCATTTCTCAACATAATGCTTAGTCAGTTATTTTCTACCTGTCACAAATATTTAGTTTAAATCTTGTTGTGCATTGTGTACTTTGCTCCTTTCCTGACTGGATCCGTTGTTTAGGCGATGACGAGAACCTTGCCCCCACCTATTATGGACCCTCTGAGACAGCAGGTGATACAGTTGCAGAGCCGGTTCCCACCCAGGAGACTACCCCTGCAGAGTAGTTAGCTTTTAACTATTTGTTTTCCTTTCATCTTAGTAATCGGGTTTGTCCCCGATATAATCTATGGTTCTGTAATAAACTCTGGATCTGATTATCATATTCTGGTTATAAAATCTTAGCATTCTTTTCCTGCTATTTTCCTTGCCTATTTAATTATTGTGAATGAGCTAGATTTATCACCTGTGATCATGCCCTAGACAGCGTACTACCGCCGACACTGCGGCGTAGGCTGGACGTACCCACGCACTCGTACCCGAATTTCCGGGTGCGGGTCGTGACACATATTCTCCAGCTTCGAGGGTAGCCTTAACAGTCCAGATGGGAGCCTCAGCCGCTTTTGGGAGTCCTTCTCCACAAGTTCAGAGGGCTGTACCAGTTGTTTCAGAGGTGCTTCCACCACCTCCAGTACCAGTCGATGCCGTACAGATGTTTCTACTTTTTTGGGAGATGATGGAGGCCCAATGGGCCCCGGCAGAGGCGCAATACCGCCAATCATACGTGATGAGGCAGGGGATAGAAAATTTCTATCAGTTAGCACTTGCAGCCGTGGAGAGAGTTGCGCTAGTTCAGCTGCAGATTGTTCCACCTTATTTTGCCCTGCAACAATCGAGGCCAGGCACTATTGTTGATTTTAAGAGGATGTTTTCCAAGGACTTCAAGGGCACGGAGGGAATATTGTACACAGATGACTGGATAGAGGACATCGAGAGGATCTTACAATTGGCACAAATCTCGAAGAATTTATAGATAGAGGTGGCCGGTAGTCAGATGTTCGATATAGCCCTTACTTGGGAATCTTTCAAATATCTCTGCAAAGAAAAGTTCTTCCTATATGTGGCTCTGAGTGCCCTGGAGAGCCAGTTTCAGAACCTTGTCCAGGGGAGTATGTTGGCAAATGAGTACGCTACCGAGTTTCTTCGATTAGGCAGATTTTTGGAAGTGCATAACCCATTGGTGAAAACAAGAAAGTTCAGGAGGGATATGATTATGGAAATCAAATTGCACACCAGGGGTCACCTAACTCGACATTCGAGGAGATTTTAGCAGATACCCAGGTAGCAGAGGACGACTTAGAGCTCAAGTTCAAGAGGGGGAGAGATGTATCATGGAGAGCTAGCAGCAGTACGGGTCCAGCTAAGCTACCGTATTTTCAACAGTAGAGGGCATTTCAACCGCAGTAGTTTCAGGCGCCAATTCGTGCTCCAGTTCAAGCTCCGGTACATCAGATGCCACAAAAGCCTCAGAGGCAAGTAAAACAGGCTCCTCAATGCACCTATTGCAGGAGGACTGGGCATACTTGGGAGGTATGCACGAAGAGGCTAGGAGCATGCTTGCATTGTGGATCAACGGAGCATCTGGTGAATGATTGTATTTTAACCCTTCATCATCCTGGCCAGTATGCAGACCGAGGACAAAGAGGTGGAGTTAGGCCACCTGTAGCACCGCAGATTGTCCAGCACCTGCAGAGGGATCCACCCCAGCATGGTGGAGCATTTGCGTTGACGGTCGAGGAGGCCGACGCTACAGGTGACGGGTTAGCAAGTTATGTTCTTTCTTTCAGTCTTTTTTGCATCTATTTGATTTGATTGCTTTCTTAGTACCTTATAGTTGTTTGTGTTATATAGTTAGTGTAATTAGTAGTATACCCTGATAGAGACTGCAATATCATGACAAGATAGAAGCCATAACCATACATGAGATGATATTAGTGATTTCTTTAAATTGCATGCTTGTATGATTTAGATTGGATTGGGAGTTTGACCTAGAAGGGGTAGGACCATCTTTAAATTTCGAGGATAGTTTTTCTAAGGGGGTTAAGATTATAAGTATCTCTTTTCGCCATAGGAGTATTTTGGTAATTTTGTATGTTGTTATTTAGTGCTAATTATTGTTAGTCATGACTTTAGCCATTAGAATTAATTAAGCTTAGTATCATGAAAGGAATATTTTTGTTGTTGTAGAGATTCTTTCCTTTAGTTAAATTAGATTTCATTCATGACAAATATAGAGGGACTTTTGAGTCATATCAAACTATTCCTAAACCTAACCCTAACCCTAACCCTAACCCAAGAGGGAGCTTATATAAGCCTTCATTATTCATTATAGCCTCCATTTGATTTTCTAATTAGTTCATCCCCAAATTGAGAAGAAAACTCTAATCTACCAATTCCTAAATCTCATCCCTCTTATTTTTATTCTAAGGAGACTAAGGAGCTTATTATTGCTAGAGAATCACTTGAGGAAGGAAGCATTGGTTTGAGGCTTGTGTCCATTTTTTGTCCACTTGAGGAATTAATTGGGAATCCATCTTCCAATAGGTAAAATTCATATTTTCTTAGTTATTTTCATTCTAAATAGTATATGAGACCTATAGGAACCCTTTCTTGGCTAAGGAATACCCATAGGAGGGAGAACTAGGTTCATAGGATGCCTATTGTGAAAGTTACATTGACTTTGGTGGCCAAATTGGGAAAATCCAAATTTGAACTTTGTAGGAATGTTCCATAGGTGATTTTGGAGTGTGAGGCATGATTTGAGAGGGTATAAGTGTCCACAATTGGATACGGAGAGCACGTATCACAATACTTCATGATACGGGGTTGTAGAATTGGTGTTTTCCCTTGTATTTGGCATTTAGAGGCTAATTTCTTGTTATTAGTGTTAATTTTAGTTATTATAATTATTATATATCATAATTTATATATATTTGATATTAGAGGGTTGTGACATCATGGTGTCGAGTTTCGAGGGTGTAACATGGGTGCATACCAAGTGCTCGATTTATTGGTTAGTGTGGGTGGAGCCTTATTAGAGTGATTAGAGTAATACATATATATATATATATATATATATATATATATATATATATGATAGTGTGTGTAGATTGAGGTAGTTGTGTGTGTATAGCAATGTGCAGCGAAGGGAATGAATTATTGTGTATTGGTTGATGATGATATCATGGGTGGTGTTTAATATGGTGTATTGATAGTGTGTGGGGGTGATGGATGGTTGCTCGAGTGTACCACAGTGCAAACCCTTGCAGATACCCCAAAACCAGTGGACTGTAACCTTGTATTGACAATAACAACTGAAGGGATGGATTTGGATTCAGGTTTGGAGGAAGGGCAATGCACAGCCAAGTGTGCATTGCAGTTAATGGTGGTTAAAGCTACACATGCAAATTTGATCAGACTGGTTGGGGAGTACAGGACTGCAATTAGGCAGTATGGTGTGGTCTTGGTATATTAGGGAGTCTAGGATCTGCGTTCTGCATAGAGGAGAGCAATATTGTGCAGTCTGGTATCAAGTTGTAGGACTGTGTACCATAAATATGAGTGTATTAAGGTCTAGTGATTGTGTGTGTAGTGTTCGAAGTATATCACACATAAAGTATCATGTGGCAGTATAAGGGGTGTACCAATGTGCATTAAGAAAATAATTGATGGAGGATAATTTGTGTGGGGATTGTTGTACCTGTGTGTATCAAATTTGGGGGTTTCTACACTTGGTTCCAGCCCTTCAGATGGGCAGTAACAGCAAGCACATAACTGTGCATCTAAACGATCAAGTGTGGGCATGTGTCTATCAAGTCGAGTGTGTTGTGGGTATATATTTTTTAAAGCTTTAGGTCTGGGTATAGTTGGTTGTGGGGAGATATTGATTAGTGTGAGTGAAGGTAAGGGTGTGTCATTATGATTCATGGTTACAAGAGTTTTGATAAGTGAATCTGAGGTTATAGTGGTGTCTAAGTGTAGACTAGTATTGTGTGTATGTGTGTATCCACATAGTGCAAGTACCTGGGTACTAAGGGAGAGTGTCTTATTAGGTGTAAATTTTACATGCATGTGTGTTATTATATCTGTGTTGATGTGAGGGAGAGGGCACTGCTGTGCTTCAGAGCAATATGAGGGGAACTTGGTTCAATAGGATGATCACAGGTCGGGCAAACATTTGCAAGGAAGGTTAAGGATTGGACTGTGCTGTGCACAATCAGGTATTACACAGTAGTGGGGGTAAATCTGGAATACAACAGTCTTATAGTTGGGCCTGCAAGAAGCAGTTGCTACTGCAAGGATGGAAGGGTAAGCCAAATTTGGTACTGGTGTGAAGTGTTCACTTGAGAAGTATAGGTGTTGACTGTGAGTGAAGGGGGGGAGGAGTTCTACTAGTATCCTAGTGTGTTTATGGATATGAGCAAGAGTATTAGGAGGGTTGGTATTTTGAGTACCAAGGTATCAAGTTTGAGTATTAGTTATGGGTTAGAGTATCAAGAGATAATTAGATAGGTGATTGGTAAGTATAAGTTAGCTACTTAGGTAAAGGGGTATTGAGTTAGAGTATCAGATGTAAGTGTAGCAACATACATGTAGAGGTATTAAGTATTAGAGTGATACTGTAATGTATGGGAACACATGTGTGTGTTTGAATGTATCCAGTGAGGGTAACCAATATATAGATATTAATGTGGTATGTGAGTGTCCATATGTGTCAAGTGGTATAGTTATCTAGATATGTATATATATAAGGGTATGTACTTATATATGATTATATGGTTAACTAGGTATGGATATAGAAATTAAGACAAGTATTATAGCTAAGGGCATACTATGGTATAGTTGGGAATGAGGTATTATTAAGATATTATAATTAGGATAAGTTACCATAATATATGGATATTAACAAGCCTATAAAGAGTATATATGATACTAGTATATTATAATTAACTAGTATAACTTAGAAAGTTAGTATTAGCAAGGTTTTGACCTAGAAACCTAGTCATAGCCTATTAACACCTAGTATTAACTACTTTAGCCTTGTTAACCCATATAGAAGCTTGTTTGAACCTAGAATCAAGATGTTGACCTAGTATGACAGGTATGACCTAGTTTTGATCTAGTATCACATTTAGTTATTTTTAGCATGTTTATTACTCCAATACACCAAATGTCATAGAATTTCATATATAGGTCGGTGTGACACCTGTAAGGACCTCGATTTGTATCATTTGCTCAGGAACACGGACGAGTAAATTATCTGATAGTTTCCATTATTTGATAATTACTATATTTTAAGTATTTAAAAAATGTTACATCTAATTCTTGATACAATGGTACACGGATTGGTATTGACGTTGGATCTTCAGTCATGAGATGTTACCTTGACTCATCGCAATGATATCGAATACTGCTCATCGTTTTGTATTGAATAACATTGGATAATATTGGTTAACATTGGATACATTAGCTAGTAATGTGTCATGGTTTGATCCACCGTATCAGTCTGGACGAGGGAAGTACTAGCTAGATATGTGATCAAGAACTATTGGCAAGTAGTGTAAATCATCAGCTACTAGCTAATCATACACTTCACGTATGGTTGAGCTAGTTTTCCCTTAGTATAAATTATTGAATCTCCCAAGCCGATCACATATCTATTTAGTATTTTAAAACATATTTTATGTTGTCGTTATCATATTTAGTTCATAGATTACATTGTCTTGTACCTGATATTGTAGTTTCTTCTCTTTCATTTCATATATGCACTGGCTATACCCTATTGCTTACATTGTCTATCTCCATTTACTATTGTCATTGCATCAGTTTATTGTTTCTCATTGTATATAGCATACTCTATTTACTGTTTTATAGTCTTTGTCAATTAATTGGAACTTTTATTGGGTTGTACTTCGCTCCAATCCTGACTAGATATATTTATCAAACGATGACTTAGTGGATTGGTGTCCCACGTACTATGGACCACAAGAGGGGATAGCAACCATGGGTCCTGATACTCAGAAGTGATTGTCGGAAGGTTTAGACAGAATCACTAGTTATCCTAGTTAGTTTTCATTAGCATTTTGGTACCGGATTTATTTTTGGCTTATATTTGAGACATGCATATCGTTGATGTCATTGTATGTTGTTGATGTTTAGACTTTATGGTTATATTAGACTTCTTTGATATCTTATCGTGCTTTAGATATGCGATTGAGTATTGTGTTTCTTTAATTATCTTGTCCTCCTTATGGAGTTGAGACATTATTGACTGTTGAGTTTTATATTGAGTGAGGTTTTATATAGTTAGTGATGACCTAGACATCGTCCTACCGTCGATGCTGCAGCGTAGGCTGGACGTACCCAAGTACTCCTGCCCCTTCACCAGGTGTGGGTCATGACACTCTTCTTGGAAATCCCTTTCCATAAGGAGAGGACGAAAGTCTAGCACCTCTAATCCTTCACTCTCAACGAGCGCATCAAGAAACCGGAGGTCAGTCGCGGTGCCCATAGAAGGAGTATTCCTGGGTACACGCTCGAAAAAGAAATTATCGGTTGTTGGGGGTAGCCCTTCCTTGAGACTCCAGATGACTGCAAGCTGGGGGTAGTGATCCCTCTGAAATCTACAATAATTTGATGTTCCGAAGAGACAGAGATTCCTAAGGAACCAACACTGAGATTCCTGGGGGTAACCACCCTTATCAAAAAGACGGAGCTTCCTGCATTGGGGGTAGTATTCCCTCCAATTCCGAAGAGGATGCCACGCTGCCAACTTTCTCTGAAGACTATTCACTACAAGAGTCCGAGACGGAAAGTGCAACGTCCACTATCCCATCTATCTATCCCCATGTAAGAACAGTATACACAACAGGGGATGATCACGAGAGCTCTAGCGATCGACAACGCCTCGAGACCCTCGAGGCCATGATACAAACGATGAGCTCATCAATGCAGTCCTTGACCCATACAATGCTGGAGATTAAGGCAAGCATGGCGTCACAGCCACCATGGCCCTCAGGTCAGACAAGCCTAGATCCCGGGACCAATGGGGACTACAACGCAACCGCTACACCCACTGGCGACAATCACACCTTGCCCGGATCGTCTTCTCCTTCTGCAGTAGATGATGTCCGGAAAGCAATCAGGGAGGTCCAAGAATTTTGAGCCCTCCTGGACTCACTGGACATTCGGAATACCTTACGCGAGCTCGGGGTACGGCAACCATATCCCCTCGAGATGTGACATACCCTCCCAAGTTCAAGCCCTTCAACCTCACAATGTTTAAAAAAAAAAAACCTCTCATAGTCAGTACACGAGTTACTTCGAGACGACAATGGTGCATCTGCCTCGCAACGATGCTCTTCTCACCAAGCTCTTTGTCGGGGCATTATCGGGAATGGCCTTTGATTGGTTTTGCAGTCTCCAAGACAATTGCATCTCGTCATTTGACGACCTCAAAAACCTTTTCCTCGCTCGATTCTTTGACGGTGGAAATGACATGACGATGTCCTTTCTGATGGACATCATGCAAAGAGAGAAAGAGCATGTACGTCAAACGAAACAGGCAAGCTGCACTGAAGTTGCCCCCCGATAATTCTGAGTCTACACTGATGGACACTTGTCGTAGGAATCTATTGCCAACAATCAGGCTCTGGATGGGCGACACTCAGTTGGACAACGTTCATCATAGATACTGTCGGCGCTGAAAGAAAGGTAAAGGAAGACCGACTGCTGGGCATACAAATCTACGTCACTGATAATAGGGGAAACATCCTTACAACAATAACAACAACAACAACAACAACAACAACAATAACCACAAAAAAATGGCAATAGCAGCCGGGACGACAAAGGAAAGCAAGCCCTTGTTGGTTTTGCAGTTTCCAAGACAATTGTATCTCATCATTTGATGACCTCAAAAACCTTTTCCTCGTCCGATTATTTGACGGTGGAAATGACATGACGATGTCCTCTCTGAAGGACATCATGCAAAGAGAGAAAGAGCATGTACGTCAAATGATACAGGCAAACTGCACTGAAGTTGCCCCCCGATAATTCTGAGTCTACAGTGATGGACACTTGCCGTAGGAATCTATTGCCAACAGTCAGGCTCTAGATGGATGACACTTAGTTGGACAACATTCATCATAAATATTGTCGGCGCTGAAAGAAAGGTAAAGGATGACCAACTGCTGGGCATACAAATCTTCATCACAAATGATAGGGAAAAACATCCTTACAACAACAACAACAACAACAACAACAACAACAAAAACGGCAATAACAGCTTGGACGACAAAGGAAAGCAAGCCCTTGTTGCCAATCTAACCAAGAACTAGTCTGCCTAAAAAATAACCTCAGTACGTGCCTGAGCTATTCAGTGTAGATAGACACCCTCACCCAAGACTAAAGACTCCCATTCATCGACTATGCATTATATGGGATCCTGCATGAGGACCCAAAGAAGGCAACTTTAATCAGAAGACGTTCTCTCCGGTTCTATTACGATGCGGCTACTAAGATGTTATATCGTCGTTCCTACGATGGACTTCTACTATGATGCTTATTGAATATAGAGGTAAAGCAAGCATTCAATGAAGCTCACGACGGTGTTTACAGCGCACATCAACCAGGTCCAAAGCTACATGATCGTCTTCGTATGATGGGTTATTATTGGCCGACAATGGTAGCAGATGCCGTTGACTATGCCAAAAAGTGTAAAATGTGTCAGATCCACGCAAACTTCATCCAGTAACCCTCAAAATTCTTGCACCCAATGCTAGCATCTTGGTCGTTCGAAGCATCCGGAATGGACATCATTGGGCCGATTACTCCATCTTCGTCTAAGGGACATCGGTTTATCTTGGCTATCACCGACTACTTCTACAGGTGGACGAAAGCTACTCCAATCGTAGAATTAAAGACATTAAATGAGATCATCTTAGTCAAGCATCATATTATATACCGCCTCGGCTTGCCACAAAGGATCATCCACGACAATGGTCCACAGTTTGTAAGCCACGCATTCTACCCATTTTGTGACAAAACCCGAATTAGAATGTAGCCTCGACCGTCTACTACCCAGCAGCAAATAGTTTGGAAGAAGAATTCAATAAGACTATTATAAAGCTACTCAAGAAGTTTGTGTTATCCAATAAGCACGACTGGAATGAGAAGCTGGGCGAGTGTCTTTGGGCCTATCGCACAACGGTCCGGACACCAACTCGCAGTATGCCATTCTCCCTGGTCTATGGAAGCAAAGTGGTCCTCTCGCTCGAGATCCAAATTCCATCACTTCGAATGGCTCTCTCCAACCGGTTGACCGTTGACGACAATCACCGCTGACGACTACAAGAGTTAGAAGCACTCAACGAGAACCGACACTTGGCTCAACAACGCATTGAGCTATACCAAGCACGCCTCTTATGAGCCTTTAACAAACAGGGCAAGGAGAGAACTTTTCAAGTGGGTGACCACGTCTTGACAGTAAGAAGACTGATGATTATGACCCACAAGATGGCTGATAAATTCCAACCTAAATGGGAGGGCCCATTCTTGTGGATTCGGTGTTCTCCAACGGCGCCTACCGGCTCGCAAAACCCAATGGTGACTTGCTCATAATGCCTATCAATGACAAGTTCCACAAAAAATACTATGTCTAAGTTAGACTTATACTCCCCTTATTATCAGTAGGACAACTAAGATGTACAGAATAAGATGTACAGTGTACCTTCCCCGTTGTTCATCACCAACAAGTGTGTAAGCAATATGCACTTCTTCTTTACAAATTACGGTAAAAGCCATTATCTGTATTTAGGGATTATGAATACGCAACAGATAATGGATCCTCAAAATCTCCCCAGGGAGCAATTCTCAGGTCTTTCCACACTTTTGGGTAAACCACCCAAAATCAGTTCTCTTGGGCATTAGTTCATGTCCATATTACCTCTGAACTATTATCCTGACATTCTTCCCAGTGGAGTTTGCCATGTCCATATTACCTCTGAGCAAACTTTACTACTTGACTATCGATTATCACGTCCACAATACCTCTGATATCAGTCGTCATCTAAACTTATCACCGGTACTTAGCCTTAAGTATGTCAGTGGTGCTAAGTCCACAAAATCTATCACGTCCATATCACCTCTGATAGGGTTCTGTTTTGAACTTATTACTTGCACTCAAATGTGCAAGAAGTAATGGATCCACAAAACTATCACGTCTATATCACCTCTGATAGGATTTTTATTTCGAACATATTACTTGCACTCAGATGCGCAGAAGGTAATATGGTCCACCATAAAGTCCCCCAGTGGGATGTCCTTAACAAACTACGGTGTTGTGGTACTTCCATATTACCTCTAGTACAATATCCAAAGTTCATGCATAATTGTAACAAAAAGCTTTTATTTATTTTGCATAAAGAAAGCAAGGAGCGAAATACATCTAAGGGTTTACTAATACCCCAATCCAAAGTAAAAAAAAAGGGAAGAAAAGAAGCAAAAAGAGCAAAAGAAAAATGTCAATGCTACTGGTCAGAGCATAACTCCTTTATCCGTCCACGGAGCCGGGTGATGTTATCATTCAAGTGCGTCTGGGACCGATGCTCGACTTCCCTATCCATAACCTCGAGATCCTCATAACGAGAATAAGTCTCGTGTCTATCTTCCAGTTTCTACAAGGCAACCCTAATGATAGTCGTTTTCTTGTCTGCTTGGCTTGACTGTGAAGAGATGGCACAGAATCCCAAGAAATCTCCTTCGAGATTGAGCCAAATCTAGACATTTAATTATCTGACAGCCTGTCAGAATTGTCTATGCGGCAACATGCCTATGCGGCATGTCAACCATGCAACCAAAAAATGCTCGACCATGCTTATTGTTTGTGTTGTATTCGTGTATTAGTCGGCATAATTATTTGATAAACTAAAAAATTCATGTTCAATTTCTTCTGCAACGAAATTGATGTAGAGATCGATGATATTGGGACAGTTCTGGTAGCAGTCTGGAGAGCACAGCTTAGTAATCCAAAAATATTTGTCTTGGTAAATCCCTCTTTTGGTGTAGTGAAATACTTTTGTCCAATTTACAAGACAACTTCTCTTCTTATTTTTTTATAAATATTTTTATTCATAATTGATGATGTGGAGGTAAAGTCATTGTCAAGTGTATTGTCTAGAACTAGACAACCAACTTCATAATGTCTTTGCCATGTCATGCTATTTCACCTTCATAATTTACTTGAACTTTGCATTGGTGAAGGACTTTTTAAATGAAAACTTGTCATTCCTATGTCGCAAACTTTTTTCCAAACTCACATCAGGGTTGGAGATGCTCTTAGAGTATCAATAGTAAGGCTCATTCCAATTCCTAGATTCTAGATTCAGAATGTAGGAGCTAATTTTATAGAATAGTAAGGCTCAATTGGAGTCCATGATGGTCCCCCCCCCCCCACCACCACCACCACCACATACACACACACACACACACACAAGAGCTATAGCTTGGGCCTCATAATTTTTACATTCATAATGTTAGAACTCATTTTGTAGAATAGTAAGCGTCAATTTGGAGTCCCAATTTCTAGATTCTAGATCTTACATTAAGTTTTTACCAGATTAATTTTTGACCACACAATCTTTGGGACCAAAGATCATTTTCTATTATTCACATACATACCCAACCCATTTTAGTTTTTACCAGATTAATGTGTGGTTATTTTTACGAATTTTTCAGTTTTTTTAAGGAGGAACACTAGTTTAATTTGTCATGGGTACCCAAAAACTTTTGTTCTGGACATAAAAAAAAAATTAGGAATGGCCCGAGAAGGTTTTATGGTATGAAAGTTGCTTATTGAAGAAGTGCATAATTATGTTATATGCACGATCGACGTCAATGTGGTAAGCCTTTGATATATATTTCAAAGACTATTTATATAGGCACTCCAAAAATTGCTTAGGACAATCCATTACTTCAGGACAGTTCAGATTTTTACAATTTTTACTTAGCATAGTTCCAAATTTACTCAGGACAGTCCAACCCTCCCTCTCTTCCACCCCAAACCCTAATCCTAACCCCAACCCCAGCTGTCGGAGGAGGAGGAGGAGGCGGCGGGAGGAGGAGGAGGAGGAGAAGGAAGAGGCTAAGACGGAGACAGAGGCGGAGGCTGGAGGAGGAGTCTGGAGGATGAGGAGGAGGAGGGGGAGGAGGGGAAGGGGGAGGAGGAGGGAGGAGGCGGAGGAGGAGGATGAGGAGGATCCTAATTTATCGTCTTCGAAGGACTGTACTGTCCTTCCAATACAGTCCTGAAAAAAATTGGGCTAGCCTGAAGCAATTTTTTCGGTAGCAAACTTGTAAATAACTCAAATCAAAATTTGAATTAGCCTAAGTAATTTTGAGAGTGTCTATAGACTTAGCCTATTATGGTAATATTATAAGAATCAAGTTGTCTTCTTCTACATGCTTTTGACTTTGTTGCTTTATATCTAACTAGTATATATACATATGCTTTGCACTTATTTTAACCACCTTTTAATTTTATTTTATTTTGTATTTGGAAAAGCAAAAGGCACCATAAGAACAAATTATATTTTGCTTATATATACTAATAAATTCATGTGCAAACGTAAAATAGTTCTTTTAGGATATTATTGTAAAACAGTTGAAATATTTAAATATATTTGAATTAAAATTTGTTATATATATATATATATATATATATATATATATATATATATATATATATATATATATATATGTGTGTGTGTGTGTGTGTGTGTGTGTGTGTGTGTGTGTGTGTGTGTGTGTTATAGAATTTGTTATAGTATTTGATTATATTTTAATTATAATTTATTATGGATATGTCTCTAGTTTTTATAAAGAGTCTTGAAAACGGCTAGTCATTTAAACCGTACGTATATTCTCACATAATTAAAAATAAATAAATTTTAACTAATTGTTTAACTACGTAATATTATCTAACCATATTCAAACATCTCTTGTAACTCATGTTGTTAAGGTGGGTGATATTCTCCTTTGTTGCTTGGGTTCAATTCTCTATGGCGTTATTTATAACAAATTTAATTATTTTTTTCTAACAATTTTTTAAGAAACATTAATTTTTTTAATGAATCGTGGAATATTTACAAACGGCTTTGTAACTCATGTGGTTAAGGTGGGTAATATTCTTCTTGGTTGCTTGAGTTCAATTCTCTTTGGCATTATTTATAACAAATTTAATTTTTTTCCAATAAATTTTTAAGAAATATTAAAAAAAATTAATAAATGGTGGAATATTTGCAAACGACTTATACTGCTCAAGTTTGAACCATTTCCAAGGCTCATATATATATATATATATATATATATATATATATATATATATATATATATATATATACACACACACGCATACGTGTAATTATCTAGCTGCTCTTATGAAATTTAATGAACAATTTTAATTAATAAAGTTAGATAAAGACATATTTGAATTTTTTTTAAAAAAATTCACATCAAAGCTAACTTTTTTTATAATATAGTAGTATAGATAGATGAACCTATTAATGGCTTAGAGTG
Organism: Iris macrosiphon; assembly: GCA_036927795.1. Lineage (NCBI taxonomy): Eukaryota > Viridiplantae > Streptophyta > Magnoliopsida > Asparagales > Iridaceae > Iris > Iris macrosiphon. The sequence goes on from JAYESA010000008.1 coordinate 18,348,442, forward strand.
GAAAACAAATTGACAAAATCTTCTAGCTCAAGAGATGAAGGAGGTGGAGACAAACTTGGTGGTTGGATGGTTTTGATCCCACAAGAGAAAACATATTAATCCTTCCATTTAATTGTGGATATTAAAAAAAATTATTAATGTTAAGAGTGAAAAACTATTAGTAATACAATAGGGTTATTAATGGTTTTGATCCCCTTTAATCATTTCTGGAGTCAAAGAAAGGAGTTTGTTGAAATGATAGTTTAGTTCACACACCGCAAGTATCGCAACTGGACTGGCCAATCTGTTGGACAAAGTATTTCTCATGCATACAATTAGACAAACGAAAAAAAATTCGAAACGACAAAAATACAAATATAAATCGACATAATGTAAGTAAAATATGTAAAAAAAATTGGTTAAATATTCGTCAAACAAAAATATTGAGATTAGAAACTTCATATACATAAAAAGGTTGTCAAATTTGATTAATTAAACAGGTTGCCATTACATTTTTTTTTTTTGTCATCTTTGTCAATAATTTATACGGAACACATTTTACTTTACGTGCTTAAAATTTGCATACTAATTCGAATCTTTCAAAAATACGTAAGTATTATTCGAAATTTTTTTGCCTATAATACGGATTTTATTTGAACGATTGCTAGCAAGGCTCTCGACTTTGACCAAGACCAATAAACTACTAATCCGGACATCGATCGCATCTGAACCAATGTTTTAAAAATCGGACCGATGATTGAACCAAAAATCTTTGGTACAGGTCGAACCATGATTCAATCGGATTCAACCGGATTTCAAATAGGTCCTTTACGAGAACCAAATCATGTAAGTTATCCACATTTACTTCTAGATTTGGTTTGACTTTACAACTATAAGGTCTCTCAAAACTAAACCAAGTACCAAATGGTCAAAATCTCATGTGATAAAACTTTTTTGAGTTTTAAAAATAAAAAATCACAATGGCCGGTTCAATAGTGAACCGGTTCGGCCGGTTCAGCAGTTAAATTTTGGTTCAAAAAAAAAAAATCTTTGGTTCTAAAAAAAAACTGGTTCAAGTCAGACCAGACCGATTTTTTTGTCAGACCCGGTCCGATCTTGACAACACTGAAATTCTGATCTTAGAAAATGTAACATGTTGCTATGTAAATATTTCTGGATGCTAGCAAGAGATGCAGAAAAGAAAGAAAGCAAGGGTTGACAATTCTGTGCAGTTTCAATATGTCTGGCAAATAAGTCGAGACAAGAAACTGAAGGGTGAAGGAAGACTTGGATACATAGTAACTGAAAGGGTGAAGACTTGGATACAGAGGGATGCATGGAAGAAGGATTGCTTATTGGATTTATTTATTTATAATTTATTTTTGCAAAAACAGTTCAAGTGTTATAACGTGGGTTACTAAAGGGTTGGATTCTCACTTTGTATTTTAGTTCCACATTAGTTAGATATTAGTATTACATCTTCATTGGGTTGTATAAATAAGACATTTGTCTTCCACTATGTGATTACACTAATAAGATATCTTCTCTCCTATTTTCTTCTTCCTTCTTCTACGTTTATTCTAATACGTTATCAGCACGGAAGCTCTAACGGAAGAAAATAAGCGAGAGCATCTCAGTGAAGCCGTCATTTGCGGATTCTCCATTTTGGTAATAGCTATGGTTATTTACGTTTATTTTTTTCTACATTTGCGTATCCTAGGCGCAGCCTGATATTGATATTTATATATCTCTTGGCATACCGCTAGAACAAAAAAGAATAATTTTTATCCATTCATCTCACTTCTTTTTAGTTAACTCTGATAGCATTCCGATGTTAATCGCATATAGATCTCTCGGAGAGAATGCTGGAGTTATTCTTTATTTCTTTCTTTCTTTTATATATGTTAATATATTCAGATCAAAACTATCAGAGATCTGATGACCATGAATTGTTTGGTCTCTATATATAAGACTTTTGGAACATCATTGTTCGAAGCATGTCATATGTGGTATTTTTGAAAGACTTCTTGAACATAATCATTGTTCGAAGCATATCATGAACATCTAGTGTTTGTATTTACCTACGACTTCTGGAACATTATTGTTCGAAGCATACCATGAACAAGATTTGTTTGGTATAAATAGACTTCTGAAACATCATTGTTTGAAGCATACACCGTGAACATGAATTGTTTGGTGATTTACCAAGTTCTTATGTTAACTTGTTATTATTGATCTTATACAACAATATGTCGAGCCTCAAAAGCATGATTTCAAGCCTCTAAACTTAGAAGACCATAACTTTCTCAACTGGAGATTGGATGCTAAATTGCACCTTCAAGCCAAAAACTTAGGTGACGCAATTGTGGCTGATAAGCCAATATCTGCACAAGATAAAGCGAATGTTTTAATTTTTATAAGACATCATATTCATGATGATCTCAAGGCTGAGTACTTAACAGTCAAGGACCCCTTGGTGCTATGGAATTCTCTAGCTGATAGATATGATCACTAAAAATGATCATACTACCTGGTGCACTCCGTGAATGGCTCATTCTACATTTTCAAGATTATAAGACAGTTGCAGCCTATAATTCATCTATGTTCAGGATTACTTCACAATTGAAGTTATGTGGTGAAGAAGTGACAGAGCATTCCATTCTAGAGAAAATATTCACCACATTTTATGCGACTAATATGACCATACAACAGACGTATAGGGAGAGAAATTTTAAGAAGTATTCCGAACTCATTGCTTTCTTACTCATGGCCGAGAAAAATAATGAGTTATTACTCAAAAAACACACTAGTAGACTAACTGGGTCTGTACCAATTCCAGCTGAAGTGAATGCGACTAGTGCTTGAAAAAATATGACCAATACTAGGGATCGAGAAAATCACAGAGGTAAATGGCATAGACGCCGTGGAAGCCAAAGAAATGGCTACAATTCGGGTCCAAGGAACGATACACAGTTCAAAAATAAGGGATTTAATCATCGAAGAAACAATGCCCAAATTATCAATTCAGCTGCTTCAACTGATATTTATAAACGTTGTGGAAGAGCTGGTCATTGGATGCGAAACTGTAGCACTACACAAAAGAAAGTGGACGAGTATGAAGCCTCAAAGGGTTTGGAGACTAATCTCATGGAGGGTACAACACACATAAATTTTAATAATTTCTTCCAAGATAAGGATGAAAACGCAATTTCGGAAGACCAGTTCAACGCCATGATAGGCGAAGTCAATGAATAGTTATTGTATGCTTATCTAAGTTTATTTACTTTTCATTTTGAATAAATTGGTCATTATATGATCAATAGTCTAGGTAGTTTACTTTCTTTGAAGCAGTTTCATTTAGATTTAGATCAAGTTGTAATAATTGGCAATATGCCAAGTTTAACCATTTAGTAGCATATTAATATATTATTAATTTTATTTTTGTAAAGCATGGACAATGATGATGGCATATGCTTGATAGATAGTGTAAAAACTCACACTATATTAAAAACTAGAAAAAAATTCACAACATATGCCTCAAACACTGCCAAGGTGACCACCATTGTTGGACCCGTACAGATTATAGAAGGTTATGGTAAGGCCGATATTGTGTTGCCAAATGAAACACACTTAGTCATTCAAAATACATTATTCTCTATTACATCTAATAGAAATCTACTCAGCTTTAGAGATATTCGAATGAACAGATTTCATGTTGAAACCATGAACGATGATAGCAAAGAGTATCTTTGTATCACCTCTAATGTTGGAAGCAATAAGCTCACATTAGAAAAGTGCAAGTTAATTTCCTCGGGGCTATATCTAACTACTATGAAGGTAGTAGAATGCCACCCCATCACTAGCAAAAGGCTAAAGGATCCAAGGAATCTAATCCTTTGGCATGACAAATTGGGTCATCCAGTATCGACTATGTTGAGAAAAGTTATTAACAATACCAATGGACATAATTTATCATACCAAAGTCTTTCATTTCCTACTGAACATTTGTGTGTAGCTTGTTCACAGGGTAAACTCATTACAAGACCTCCACTTCTCAAAATAGCTTCTGAATCACCATCATTTCTTCAGAGAATACAAGGTGATATTTGCGGACCAATTGATCTTGCTAGCGAACCTTTCAGAAATTTTATGGTTCTAATAGATGCTTCTAGTCGATGGTCAAATATTTTCTTACTCTCATCTAGAAATTTTGCCTTCTCCAAGCTACTTTCTCAGTTGATTAATCTTAAGACTCATTTTCCTGACCAACATGTTAGAATGATTCGAATTGATAATGCAGCTAAGTTCACTTTCCATACTTTTGATGATTATTGTGCTTCCGTAGGAATAGAAGTTGAACATTATGTCCCTCATGTTCATACCCAAAATGGTTTAGCAGAGTCCTTGATTAAGCATTTTCAGCACATTGCAAGGCCTTTACTCATGCGATCAAATTACCCGTTTCAGCTTGGACACATGCCATATTACATGCTGCTAAATTGATCATTGTTAGGCCAATTGCATATCATGAATTTTTATCATCATAACTTGTGACAGGCCATCAACCTAACATATCTTATTTGCGTAAATTTGGTTGTGTTGTTTATGTTCCTATTCTCCCTCCTCAGTGCTCTAAAATGGGACCTCAATGTCGTTTAGGAATTTATATTGGTTTTGATTCGCCCTCAATCATTAGATATTTGGAACCTTTAACTGGTAATATTTTTACTGCTAGATTCGCAGACTGCCATTTTGATAAGACTAAATTACTGTCGTTAGGGGGAGATAAGAAAGAAAAGAATGTTCTTACAGAACCATTCGTCACAAATAAATGACATAAATTATCGTAGGATAATCTCACTCTCTCTCATTTATATCCTCGTACTAATCAATGTGAAACTGAGGTACGAAGGATATTGCATCTACAGGAGATTGCAAATCAAATGCTAGATGCATTTACTGATGCAGCTATAGTGATTAAATCACATATGCCCGCTGAAAATGCGTCAGCTCGAATTGAATTCTCCGTAGGAAAAAATAGCAGAGTGGCTAATGAATCTATTACACGCCAGAAGAGTGGTAGACCCTATAGGTTCGAAGGACTTAGTCCCTAGAAAGAGAAAATGTTCAAGTAACGCTCTTGAAGAGGTTACACATAACGCTCAAGAAGATGTTATGAATGATAGATCCATACTCTCTGAAAACCCAGAAGAGGTTATTGTCTTAGAAAAGACACAAGCCTAAGAGGAGGCTCAGGTACCTGAAAGCAAAGATATCTCTATGTTTTATACATATACAAGAGAGGTATGGGATCACAAAGATATAACAATAAATGAGATATTCTCATTCTTAGTAGCTACTGAAATATCTAAGGGCATTGATGATACTGAACCACGTAGCATCGATGAATGTCGACAAAGAAAAGATTGGCCAAAATGGAAGGATGTTATTCAAGCAGAATTGGATTCCCTTAATAAACGTGGAGTGTTCGAACCTATAGTACAAATACCAGAAGACGTCAGACCGGTAGGTTACAATTGGGTGTTTGTAAGAAAACAAAATGAAAAGAATAAAATTGCTCGATTTAAGGCACGATCAGCGGCATAAAGGTTTTCTCAGAGACACAGGATTGATTACGAAGAGATGTATTCTCCCGTAATGGATGCAACAATGTTCCGTTATTTGATAAGCCTAACAGTTAAGAAAAAGTTGGACATGAAACTTATGGACGTTGTAATAACCTATCTATATGGTGATTTTGATAGCGATATCGATATAAAATTTTTAGATGGATTTAACCTACCCAGCTCAAAAGCTAAGAACATGAATTCCATAAAGTTAAGACGTTCATTGTACAGTTTGAAACAATCCAGAAGGATGTGGTACAACCGTCTTAGTGAATATATAAAAAGGGAGTTATATGAGAATAATCTTATATGCCCATGTGTCTTCATAAAAAAATCTAAGAAAGGTTTCGCTATAGTTGCAGTATATGTCGATGACATAAACCTGATTGGGACAAGACATGAAATCAATGAGACTGCAAACTATCTAAAAAATGAGTTCGAAATGAAAGATCTCGGAGACACGAAATATTGTCTCAGATAACAAATTGAGCATTGCACTAATTAAATTTTAGTGCATCAATCCAAGTACACAGAAAATATATTGAAACAGTTCAATATGGATAAAGCTCATCCCTTTAGCACTCCAAAGATTGTTTGATCTTTAGATATCAATAAAGATCCATATCGTTCTAAGGACGACAACGAAATGATGCTATGACCCAAAGTACCGTACCTTAGTGCCATTGGGGCATTAATGTATCTATCATAATGTACAAGGCCATACATATCATTCTCTGTCAATCTGTTGGCTAGATATAGCTCAGCGCCAACTCGTAGACATTGGAATGACATTAAATATGTGATAAAATATCTTCGTGGAACTACCGACATGGAATTATTTTATACTTGTGGTTTATCTGACATCGCGAATCTAGTTGGCTTTGCAGATTCAGATTATTTATCTGATCCCCATAAAAGTCGTTCATAAACTGTATATGTGTTTATTAATAGCAATGCAGCTATTTATTAGCGTTCAACAAAACAGACAATGGTTGCTATCTCCTTAAATCACTCAGAAATATTAGCTCTCCATGAAGCAAGTAGAGAATGTATTTGGCTGAGATCGTTGATTCAACACATTCGTAGCTCATGTCACCTTTTTTCTACCACAGATACTCCAACTGTTATGCATGAGGATAATGCAGCATGTATTGTACAAATTCAAGGTGGATTCATTAAAGGAGATAGGACCAAGCATATCTCACCGAAGTTTTTTTATACTCATGAGCTTCAAAAGAACTTTGATATTGACGTCCAATAAGTTCGCTCAATTGATAATATTGCAGACTTGTTCACCAAATCGTTGCCAAAGTCAACTTTTTAGAAACTAGTTCATGGAATTGGAATGCGACGTCTTCATCAGCTGACTGTTCAGGATTAACATCATCAGGGGGAGTAATTATTTTCAGGGGGAGATACATTTTGTATGGATTATAACACGTTGTACTCTTTTTTCTTAGTCATGAATTTTTTTCCATTGAATTTTTTCTGACAAGATTTTAATGAGGCAACATTAAGCGTGTCCAACACTTATCTAAGTCATCCTAAAGATTTTACTCTTTTCTTTCGTACATGTTTTGTCCTAATGGATTTTCCTGCAAAGTTTTAACGAGGCAATAAGCTTAGAGATGGTGGTTATCCAAAGGGGGGATATTAACGTGGGTTACTTAAGGGTTGGATTTCCACTTGATATTTTAGTCCCACATTTGTTACAGATTAGTATTACACCTTCATTGGGTTGTATAAATAATACATTTGCCTCCCACTATATGATTACACTAATAAGAGATATTCTCTCATATTTTATTCTTCCTTCTTCTACGTTTATTCTAACATCAAGCATGTTTAGTAACAATACATTTGAAATTTGATAATTTAATACAATTTTTGACCACCTAATGGTCCACCACTTAGGTCCGAATTAGGCTCACAGCTCATAATTTTCGGTCCGACAGGATTACAATTCATTCAACTCGGTCCGTAAGCCACAACTTGGCTCCGTAGCTCCACATATGCCCGGCCCGAAGGCCCGCTGCTTTGCACTCTTGCGGACATTCGGTCCGCAGCTCCCCACGACTGTACATTTTAATTCTCCACCACTAAGAATTAAAGTGCTTCCTCTAATGCTTGAATCCAAGACCTCTTCCAGGATATATATATCATGCCAGCCAATGAGCCTCTAGCCTAGTGGTAGAGGAGAGGCATGCGATCCGGAAGGTCTGGAGTTCGAACTCCAGTGGGGATGTGAAAAGAATTAATTATCCTGGACCAATGTGTCCCTTTCATATATATATATATATATATATATATATATATATATATATATATATGACTAAACCAAAAGTCAAAGCCTAACTCCATCTGACAAAGAATAAGCTCTTGTTTGTTACTTTATCACCTTTGAGAGAATTAACTTCCAAACTTACATAAAAATTAACATACATTAATATTAAAGTTCACATTAATTTAAACATTAAAATTAATAATAATATTAATATTAAAATTAAAATTAAAATTAAAATTATCTTTAACATTAAAATATATTTATCAGTTCAATTTTAGGACCAAACCAACTAACCAAGTTTAAATCCTAACTCTATCTAACAGATAAGAAGCTCTTGTCTGTTAATGACCTTTGAGAGAGTGAACTTCAAAAATAAAGAAATTAGGGAGGCGAATGGATGGAAGTAAATGTTGTCAAAAATAATGTCATGTGTATATTAAATAAAAAAAACCAAATTTTGACTTACCTCTTTTTTTTCTTTTTTTTTAAGGTGCAACCCACATTGTTTTCATAATGTACAAGTTATTTCATTTTTGATGAAAATTGTCTCTTCCTAACGGCCAACTAGTTTGACTTATTTTTGGACAAAAATATTATTGTCTCCTTTCCCTCCTTGTTATAGGCCATTTGGTTTTCTTAGGACCAGTCCAGCTCAAACCTAACTTAAACCTATATATTTTTAATAAAGGTGAATGTCAACCAAAATTAGCTCAGACTAAGATAACCCAAACTCTCTGGTCGGCTTGCATAAAATGATCATTCTCAACAATTGATAATCTAATGTGCTACAAAGAATGACAGAAATATGGTTGTTCGTGTGTGTTTATATATATATTGTGAACGCGATCACTGGCCGAGAATAAATAGGCTAAAGGTCATTTTCATATATATATATATATATATATATATATATATATATATATATATGAGTAAACGAGATATGAGCCATAAGCTCATATTCCTATATAAGTCATGCACATGTGCACTGGAAATCGCTCGGTCCGGAAGAGATTTTTGGATCGCCCTGAGGTATACGGCTCGTAAGGGGGTCTAGTGGGGCGATATGTCTATTAGTGTGCGGATTCCATGATGTCACAGCTGCTAGTACTCGTGTGTGTTGGTGGAGGGCTGAACCTTGATTCATAACTGCTGACCCATGCGCGTGCTAGTGAAGAGCTGAACCTTGGGTCCCCGCTGCTAATCATGGGCTACCCATGGACCATCACATAGTTAGGTAGCATGCTAGGTTTACCTTCTTGCATACCTAACACTTGATGCCTATATTGATTCATAAGTTATTCATATGCAAATTGTAGCTAACTTGTGTGTATGATGCAGGGATAACCGCTTAGCTGTGGGTAAGAATTATCAATTGCATATGCTATATATCGTCTATGTTTTCTTGCATGAATTGTTAAAAAGAAACTAGACAGCGAGAAAGATCACTTAATAATGCTAGCTTCATTTGCTTATTTAGTGTGGGTTTCTAAGGTGAGTTTGGCCATGGTCGTTCACCAGTATATGTGGTAGTATTGACCCACGTTTGTGGGCAAATATCCAGGTACTGGAAGCGAGAGTTTGGCAACCATCTTGAATCTGAATCTGAATCCGCACATCCTTCCGTAGGGCTGTGTTCGTGCTGCTTTCGTTGCTTTCCTCTCCAGTGGGCTACTCCTTTTTTGCTAGATGTTTTGTTATTTTGGTCCTATTACAAGGATGTAATGTTTGGACGTTGTGGCTAATTTTGGGAATGTAAAAAGAGTTGTAAGCCTCCTAAGGCATATTTTGTAACTCAGCCAAGCAAGCACTTGTAATCCAAATCTTCAAGTATTCAATAAAAAGAAAGTATTTTGGTGCCTATCAAATGTGTTCAACCTTGATTATCTGCATTTTACTCTGTGCCTATATATGTATATTTTCGTCTAACTTGTGTCTTGTGCAGGTACGTTGCCTGGTGCAAGCATAACTTAGGCTTGCACAGCATCGCGCCCAAGCGAGGACGAGCGGTTCCGTAGGGACCAAGCGAGGACGATCGGCCCGTATGGGATCGGGGCGCGACAGGTGGTATCAGAGCACGGCTTTACGCCCTTGGCCTCTTCAAATATCGTTTTCGAAAATGATATAAATTTTCAAACGGTTTCAAAAGTCCCGATTTTCAAAAATTGATTTCGAATCTATAAGAAGTAAATCGAGAGTATGAAAGGTCCCTAAGAGTATGAAAACCCAACGTCCCATACAATAAGTCCCTAATACGTTATGAGACTAATGCAAGATACTCTCTTTTGCAGCAGAGATTGTCACGACCCGCACCCGAAAAATCGGGCATGAGTCGTGTGTACGTCCAGCCTACGCCCAGAATTGGCGGTAGAATGCTGTAAAGGTCCGTTCTAGGTCACAATATCTATATCTCACAATGATCAGTCAATATAACCTCTCCAAAAGGAGGGCAACCACGCAATATATATGAATACTCAATCACAATAACTAGGGGAAGAGTAAAAGCACGATAAGATATCACAAAGAAACAAGAACCAAAGAGCAAGTACAATATCCAAATATACAGTCAAAGTCTAAAGTCTACAACATCACAGAAGCAACAAAATAATAAATATAGTCATCCAGAATAGCAACTGGGAACAACCCAGGAAAACCCACCTAGCTAACTAGGGTGCTAACGACGTCTCCTCGACGGGTTCCTCCTCAGTCTTTGGATCACAACACTCCTCGACGCCCGGCATGTAGAATGTCGAGGAAAAATTCTCAGGATCCTCTGAAAAAAATATGCCCAGTCAGGACTGGAGCGAAGTACATAACTCTGAAAGCAACTCCAAATACATGGTAAGGTGTATATGACTAGCAATAAAAAAATATACAAGATGCACAGGAAAATAAATAAATGATGGAGCAGATAAAGTAGCTGCAATGTAAAACTGGAGAACAATACAAGTAGTAGAGAAGTAACTGCATGTGAGAAAACAGGAATACTAGCTAAGTGCCTTGAATACAAGTTCATTATGTGATCGGCTTAGGTTGCACATGAATAATCTATGATAACTCCGTTATGCGTGAGTTGCATAACCGACATACACATGAATACTGTTTGGCTTTGATCACAAAACCAACTCCTACTCCCCTCCCCCACTAATACTCTTGGATCCAACCACGATACGCTACGTACATGATAAATAACTCGTGCACATGAAGGCGAGAGCACACGAAGCATATGATAGCACATGAGAATCAATACCCGAAACACATGATAAAATACACGTGATAGAGTACCCGCTGAACACGGTAAGGGAGATAACATCTCATGACGGAATCCAACTAGTACCAGCTCATGAAATAATGTGTCAGAATCAAGTATTACAGTTCTAGAACAGGTGATGTATACGCTATCATGAAATGGAAACAATCAGAGGTAGGTACTCGCCTGACGTCCTGAGCAACTGGTGAGGATCGAGATCCGGACTGGCATCGCAAGAACCTATTGCGAAAAGCAAGGTTAAACGAGGTTCTAAAGAGTTAAACTGATATAAAATAACTAAAAATAACGTTCTAGGGGTATTCTAGGTCGAACGGGTCAAACCGGTGAAATTTGGGTCAAAAAGTCAATCTGGGTCCAAAAAGTCAACTTTGGGTCAAAACTAGGTCAAACGTTGACTTTTACGGTCAACAGGGGGCAATTATGGTCAACACTAGGTCAAACTAGGGTGCACCTAAAATTTTAGGTTAAAACTAGCTCATTAAGCTAGTAAACCCTCAAACTCGCCTCCTCGAGATACCGGGATACCCTCGGTATCCGATACCTCGACCTAAGCTACGCACCCCGCCTAAAACCCACTAACACATATGCTTACACGCATAATTATATATACCAATACATATAAAAGCAACTCTAATCCTATTCCTAGGACAACGCTCAAAAACCTCGCTCCTAATCCTATATATATATCTAGGCTACTATATATATATCTAACACATATATATATACACCTACGTATCTATATATATATAACCACACATACACACAAACCCATATCCATATCCTCTCGTATCTCTCTCTCTCTCTCTCTCTCTCTCTCTATATATATATATATATATATATATATATATATATACACACACACACACACATATATATATATATATACCCATACCAATTGTCACACCCCAGTCCCAAAATATCGAGGGACTAAACACGTGGCAATGGACAGCAGCACACACCGATGGACAAACCCAATTTAATGGATCCATTGGGACATACTTAAGCTGTATTACAACGATCAGGGTTTATTAATCTCATCCACAGAATAAATACAGCAATATCAACAAAAGAAAATAAACATCATCCAGTCACAAGTAAATAAAATAGGGAAACAACCCGATATTAAGTCTGTTATAATTGTTCATTAAACAAGAATGTAAATAGCAACACTGACTAAGTATAGAAGAAATATATACTCAGGAAATCTATGGAAATCACCTAGTCCTCGGTTCCTGGTTCTACTCCACTGTATGCACCTGATTCTGCTTCTGCTCCTGCTAATGCTCTTGTCCCGTATACCTCGGGGTAGATCTCGTCTGCTAATCCTGGGGACATAATCCGGATCCAGGTCCTCAGGGCACATAGCAAGGTACAAAATAACTCATGCCAAAATAAATACAGTGCAACAATAAATGAAATAATAGGGTAAATAAATAAACCAGCTAAGTGATATACAAGTGAGAGTTTTAGTCATACTCGGGCTGAGACTACTATAGGATCAGTGTCGGAGAAACCTATAGCAGTATTCTCTCGAAGGGCCAGAACTTGCGCCAAAGCTCTGTATCAGAGACTAAGACACCTCTAGATGACAATATTTATAATATAATCAGTCTTTGATATGGTAATACTCTCCCCACCCAATGTAATCTCACGTCACAGTTCACGATGTACATGTTACGCAAGATCAAAACTAATGCAACAAGTCAGGATAAAATCTAAGCATGTAAAGATGTATATGTCATAAACCTATATCCTATACAGAATCACCTTGAATATTTCAGGAAGATTCTGTCTCATGATTCGTGTCAGGTGTCCTGGGTATAATGTACTTGATATGGCAAGTACGAGAATGTAAAGGGTCACGATATCCATCTCTAGGTGACGTTACACAACTCCGAGTATGGTGTTGGCACCCGACTATTAATCGGACGCTAAGTAAGTCACACGGTCCTAGGTTAAGTATGTATAACAGATAAATAAGACAAGAAAATATATAACAAAAACTGCAAGCTTTGGCAAGGTACACTTGCTTGGGGTTCTGTCTCCAACTGTAGCTCTGACCTCAGCAGGATTTACAGGCAGTTCTCCGGTTGCTAAAATAGACATCACCATCAGATCCAAAAAATATCAAATAGTTAGAAACGCCTGTCCTTGAGTCCAATTTGGACACAAGGGCAAAAATGACAAAAGCAGGGTCCACATGTGGGGTGCTTCGCACCGAAAAACGTGTCAGGAACAAAGGTCTCCAAATCTATCAAACTTAGTGTCAACAGGTCCAGAACGATGATACGAACCCAACGGAACTTCCAGAATTGGATTCCGATGAGCCGATCACAAAATTGCCCGTCAAGTGGAGCCGTGGGGGCCACGATACGCGATTTTGTCAACGTTCTCAGAATCGAACCAAACTTGGGTCACATGACCAGCGTATTGCTACGAGTCCAATGGCGCAAGTTTCTTTTCGATCCGACGTGTGTACACAAAGTTACGACGAGATCCAGAAAAGGCGGATACGGGATGTTGTCGGCGGATACGCGTTGATTTCGGTGTGCACGCATATCCGAATCAACTTCTGTGAAATCTCGCACGTCCGTATCAACGGCGCGCACGTTTCGGTGAAGACCGCACACGACCAAGTCGTCCCGTTTGGCGGGGCGTACTCAGTTCCGGGGGAAAACATGGCGTTGGTTTTCCTGTTTTTGGATCGCGGTTCGTGATCGCCAGAGGACGCGATGCACCGAGCGGATTTCACGGGCATCGAGGGGGTCACACAGCCTACGCGGCACAACTGACGAAACCAAAAATGGGTCAACGAGGAGAGAGAACGGGTTACCTAAACAGGGCTCCGAGAATCGAGGATTTCACGTGTCCGCGTGTCGTCTCGACACTGTGCTGTGTCTTGTGTCCGAGCTGTTCAAGGGTTAGGGCTCAGGCGGCCAGCGGCTAGGGCTTCGCCGGAGGGCGTCGACGTGCTGGCGGCTGCTCGTCGAAGGCTACGCTGGCCGGGGCTGGGCGGAGGCGAAACGACTCTGGCTCGTCGGGGCGACTTCGGCGGAGGCGGTGATGGTGGTGGTGCTGGGCTTCGGGCGGAGGCGGCTGGGGAGCCGGTTCTGGAGGAGGAAGTCGAGAGAGGAGGTTGGCGGGGAGACGGCGAGGAGATGGAGGAGGCCGGGGCTGCTGCGGGAGGCGGAGGGCGGCGGATCTGGAGGAGGAGCAGCGGGGAGATGGGGCGCTGCTGCGGGAGGCGTCGGTGGTCGGGGTTGCCAGAGAAGACGAAGGAGATGGCCGCCGGGTCTCGTCGGGGACGACGGGGAGGCAGGGGAGTAGGAGGAGGGGTTTTATAGGAGAGGGACTGGGGGCACTGTAGCACCCGGGTCGGGCGACGGATCCGACCCGATCCGCTAAAGCTTGGAAGCGGGTTCGGGTATGCGGGTTTCGGGTCGCGGGTTTGACCTAGATCCGACCCGCAGGGTTCGGTTTGGTTCAACTAAACCGGTCCGGTTTGGTTCGGGTTGGTTTATTTAAAATAAACCGGGTTTAATCAGGGTTTAATTGGTTTATTTATAATTTATTTTTAGGGCTTTAAAAATGCTTCCGGGGTCCAATAAATTCCCGAAAAATTATCCTATGTCTAATTTTTCATTTTACACCAAAAAAAATTATTTTCATAATATTTTAATGTTAATTAACATTATTTAAAAATCTATTAATAATCAAAACACCTTAGTTTAATTAATTAAAAATCCCAGAAAATTCCAGAAAATTCTAAAAAATCCATTTTAAAAATTCCTGAAAAATCAGGGGGTTTACACCTATACATATATATCTCTAACTACTTATATATCTACTCTAAACTATCTATCTATCTATAGATCTCTCTATCTCTAGCTACTGCTGCTACTAGCCTACTGCAAATGCGCTGCTTGCACACGCTGCGCAAACGCTGCCCAAGCTGCTGCTAGCTGCCGCTATCGCGCTGTTGCTGCTATGCAGCATGGCTGCTGTTGCTGCTGCTGCTGCCGCTGCTGCCGCGGCGCTGCGCTGCTCACTGCAGCAAGCTTCTCCCCCCTTCTTGCTGCCAACTGCCATATGCTAGCTCCCCCTCGCTGCCACTGCATCCTATTCTAGCTGCTGCTGCCTCGCCACGCCCACTGCTCAGGGCTCGACACACCACACACACATACAATCACATATATATATATATATACACAAGAACATATATACATATATATATATCTACACACATAACTATATATATATATATATATACACTTACACCTATGTATATATAGGTACACACACACATATTTATATAAACACATATATCTATATATATATATATATAAACACACTCTACATATATATATACAAACACACATACTCATATATATATATATATATATATATATATATATATATATATATATATATATATATATATATATATATACACTATATATATACACACACATACACACACTCATATATATATATATATATATATATATATATATATATATATATATATATATATATATATATAAATCCCACTTCTTCTTACAACAACTTAAGCATAGTATTGAACGGTTGCACTCTACAGAACTCTTGCTCGGCAAGTATACCTTGCCTAATTTTTACTGTTTAAATTATAAACTGTTGCATGTTATCCTGCTGAAATATACCTATAACTGTGTGCGCCTGAGAATTACTCGGGTGCAGTCGACAAATACGTCGATACGTAGTATAACTGACTTAGACAATAGCAGACTCACCTACAGATGCGAGGGTATTCTGATATCCTCCTAGACCTGACACTTGTACACGCATTACGATTGCAACTCATGTTGGAATGCGGGTTCACGTACTCGACTAGCTACCGGTGCGTGTGACACACATCACGGTTTAGCACGTAAACAGGATTATCTAGAAAATTATGACTTGGCATATAGCTACGTGGTATGCACGTTGTGTATTCGACTTGTATATCCGCATTGTGCTGGAAAGACAACTAGTAGGCGTATGGGATACACACATTGGACTCCGTAGTATCCAGAGGAGCCACGGATCCAATGACCTCCTTTATTCAGATCCCGCATTCTTCGGAGCGATACGGACGTATATATTTGCAGATACCTCATTCTTCGGAATGATGGACGTTACATGTTCAGATACCATGCTCTTCGGAGAGTGGACGATATGCCTACGCCTACCCATACGTACCAAGGTTGTCTTCACATTGTATTCACTTAGATGGTTAGCACACCCTTATTTATTTTTATTCAGTATTTATATATGGCATACTTTTATGTATCTTGTTATGTCCCACTGAGGACCTGGTTCCCTTCCAGATTTAGATGAGGCATAATATCCCACGGTGTACGGACCTGGACAGGAGATGAGGTACGTATCCGAGGAAGAGCTAGAGGTGCTGCCATCAGAGTTCTCCTGATCTTTGGTAGACTCACCATCTAGTGCTGGAGCCTCTTCATCTAGATAGACGATGCTCTAGTCAGGCTATATTTCATCACTCTTATTTAGCTTTTGTAGTGGGTTTGTTCCCACCAGACATATCTGGTTTGTACTATGACATTCAGACTCAGCACTTATATTCCAGTACTTATTTCAGTATTCCTTGATATATTATGAATGGGATTAGATGTTACTTGTTATATGCTAGTACTAGACTTGTTAGTATTTTAGGACAGCGTAGCACGTCTCATTGAGTCCAAAATTGGGTATTCCCCCGGAGACGTGTCAGCTGGCCAATGCCACGTGGCATGGTCTCGCATAATTTGGGACTGGGGCGTGATATACCATCTGTTTGTGGGTGATATGCAGTACTAAACTTGAGCTGGGTGCCCATGCTAGCCTACAAACGCCTCCAAAAATGCGAAGTAAAGCGACTGTCCCGGTCTGATACTATGCTCACAGGAACTCCATGCAGTCTGACTATCTGGCGCACATACATCTCTGCTAGTCTCTCCGTAGACGTACCCACTTTGAATGGTAGAAAGTGGGCCAATTTGGTCAACCTGTCTACGATAACCCAAATCGTATCCTTCTCTCCTGGAGAACGAGGAAGTCCGGAAACAAAATTCATGGTCACATGCTCCCATTTCTACTCCGGAATGGGTAACGGCTGGAGCAATCCTCCTGACCTTTGTCTCTCTGCCTTCACCTGTTGGCACACTAAGCATCGGGATACGAAGCGCGCTACCTCCCGCTTCATCCCGTACCACCATACATGCTCTCTCAGATCTCTATACATCTTGTTGGCACCTGGATGCATAGAGTACTGGGATCGATGCGCCTCCTGAAGAACCTCCTCGAGCAAAGACCCACTCGGCACACACAACCTGGTACCGTGCCGAAATGAACCATCATCAGCAATGGTGAAGTCATCTGATCATCCAATCTGAACCTGCACCCTGATGCTCCTTAGGGACTCATCCTCAAACTGTGTAGCCCTGATCCGATCTACCAACTCTGACTGAATCTGCAGTCCCCATATCTACATCTCAACTCCAGGCACTATCACCTCAATGCCCAAGCTCTTTAGATCTGCCAGAAGATAACGATCTGTAGTCAGGCACATAGCTACCGGATACCTACTCAGGGCATCCGCAACTACGTTCGCTTTCCCTGGATGGTATTGCAATAATATGTTGAAGTCTTTCATCAACTCCAACCATCTCCTCTACCTCATGTTCAGCTCTTTTTGGGTAAACACATACTTCAAGCTCTTGTGGTATGTGAAGATCTCCACACGCACTCCGTATAAATAGTGTTTCCACAACTTCAGAACCAAGATGACCGCTGCCAACTCCAAATCGTGGGTAGGGTAGTTCTTCTCATGAGGACGTAATTGCCTGGAAGCATAGGCAATCAACCTCAAATTATACTGCAACACACAACCCAGTCCCTTCCCCGATGCATCACTATAGATACTGAATCCTCCAGACCCTGATGGCAACGTCAACACTGAAGCTGTCGTCAACCTCCTCTTCAACTCATCAAAGGCGATCTGGCACTCCTCTGACCAAACAAACTCCATGTCCTTCCGAGTCAGCCTGGACAACGGCTCTGCAATCCGGGAAAAATTCTGAACAAATCTCCTGTAGTAACCTGCCAGCCCCAGGAAACTGCTGACCTCTTATACTGCACTCGGAGCACTCCATGCCTCAACTACCATGATCTTCCTCGGATCTACCGAGATCCCCTCTCCAGTCACCACATGACTAAGGAATTCAACCTTATCAAGGAAGAACTCACACTTCGAAAGCTTTCCATAAAGCTTCTCCTTTCTGAGAGTCTCTAGCACTATCCTCAGATGCTCCTCATGCTCCTCTGGGGTCTTCGAATACACCAAGATGTCATCTATAAACACCACCACAAATATGTCCAGATGCTGATGGAACACCTTGTTCATCAGATTCATGAACACTGTCGGAGCATTAGTCAACCCAAACGACATCACCATGAACTCATACTGTCCATACCTGGTCCGAAAAGCTGTCTTCGGAATATCCTCCCTCCTGACCTTCACCTGATGGTAGCCTGTCCTCAGATCAATCCTGGAAAACACCCTCGCTCCGCTCAACTGGTCAAAAAGATCATCAATACGCGACAGCGGATACTTGTTCTTGATTGTGAGGTTGTTCAGAGCCCTGTAGTCGATACACATCCGTATCGACCCATCCTTCTTTGGCACAAAAAGCACTGGAGCACCCACGGAGAAGAACTAGATCTGATAAATCCCTTGTCCTGAATCTCATCCACCTGCTTCTTCAACTCTATCAGCTCACTGTTGGTGACTCTATAGACGTGCTGGGATATCGGCTCCGCGCCTGGCACCAAGTCTATAAAGAACTCCACATCTCTGTCCGGAGGTAACCCTGGCAACTCCTCCGGAAAGACATCCATGAACTCTGCTATCAGTGGATGTTGCAACCTCTGCTCTACCACTAGGGCTCCGCAGAAGACTCCATCTCTCTGCTCCGCTGCTCCTCAGGCAAACTCAAACTCTGGCTCACCCGGCGGACTAAACAACACTCTGCCTCCACGATAATCTATACTAGCACAGTGCATACTCAACCAATCCATCCCGAGTACAATGTCGTAGCTCGGAAGTGGCATTACGAATAGGCACACACTCAACTCCCGGCCTCCCAAGGTAACTCTCCGGTCTCTGCAGACATTACTGACTAGGATGATGCCACCCCCGATCGTGATCTTGCAGAGTCTAGCTAAAGGTTCAGCAACAAGATGGTGTCTAACAGCAAAAGATACAGACACAAAGCTATGGGAAGCACCGAAATCAAATAAAGCAAGTGCTGGAATAAAATCAAGAAGAACAGAACCTGAGATTACATCACCAACGGCGCAAGATACGATATCATCAAGGAGGACAGTAATATTGCAAAAGAAAACAATTTCAGGAAAATTAAATATAGCAAAAGAAATCAGGAAGGGTCCTAGTTGTGATTGAGCACACTCTCTCTCAGCCTATATCCTATATCCTATCGCAGGTAGACCTAGAAACTAGACCTGCAAACTACGACCTGCATACTAGACCTGCATAGGCCATCACCAAAAATGTGTCACGACCCGCACCCGAAAAATCGGGCATGAGTCATGGGTACGTCCAGCCTACGCCGTAGAATCGGCGGTAGAATGCTGTAAAGGTTCGTTCTAGGTCACAATATCTATATCTCACAATGATCAGTCAATATAACCTCTCCAAAAGGAGGGCAACCACGCAATATATATGAATACTCAATCACAATAACTAGGGGAAGATTAAAAGCACGATAAGATATCACAAAAAACAAGGACCAAAGAGCAAGTACAATATCCAAATATACAGTCCAAGTAAAGTCTACAACATCACAGAAGCAACAAAATAATAAATACAATCATCCAGAATAGCAACTGGGAAAAACCCAGGAAAACCCACCTAGCTAACTAGGGTGCTAACGGCGTCTCCTCGACGGGCTCCTCCTTAGTCTCCGGGTCACAACACTCCTCGACGTCCGGCCCGTAGAATATCGGGCAAAAATCCTCAGGATCCTCTGGAAAAAATATGCCCAGTCAGGACTGGAGCAAAGTACATAACTCTGAAAGCAACTCCAAATACATGGTAAGGTGTATATGACTAGCAATAGAAAAGTATACAAGATGCACAGAAAAATAAATACATAGTGGAGCAGATAAAGTAGCTGCAATATAAAATTGAAGAATAATACAAGTAGTAGAGAAGTAACTACATGTGAAAAAACAGGAATACTAGCTAAGTGCCTTGAGCACAAGTTCGTTATGTGATCGGCTTAGGTTGCACAAGAATAATCTACGATAACTCCGTTATGCGTGAGTTACATAACCGACATACATATGAATACTGTTTGGCTTTGATCACATAACCAACTCCTACTCCCCTCCCCCACTAATACTCTTGGATCCAACAACGACACGCTACGTACATAATAAATAACTCGCGCACATGAAGGCGAGAGCACACAAAGCACATGATAGCACATAAGAATCAATACCCGAAGCACATGATGAAATACACGTGATAGAGTACCCGTTGAACATGGTAAGGGGGATAACATCTCATGACGGGATCCAACTAGTACCAGCTCGTGAAACAATGTGCCAGAATCAAGTATAACAGTTCTAGAACAGGTGATATATACGCTATCATAAAATGAAAACAATCAGAGGTAGGAACTCGCCTGACGTCCTGAGCAACTGGTGAAGATCGAGATCCGGACCGGCGTCGCAAGAACCTATTACGAAAAGCAAGGTTAAACGGGGTTCTAAAGAGTTAAACTGATATAAAATAACTAAAAATAAGGTTCTAGGGGTATTCTAGGTCGAACGGGTCAAACCGGTGAAATTTTGGTCAAAAAGTCAACACGGGGTCCAAAAAGTCAACTCTGGGTCAAAACTAGGTCAAACATTGACTTTTACGGTCAACGGAGGCAATTATGATCAACACTAGGTCAAACTAGGGTGCCCCTAAAATTCTAGGTCAAAACTAGCTCATTAAGCTAGTAAACCCTCAAACTCGCCTCCTCGAGATACCGGGATACCCTCGGTATCCGATACCTCGATCTAAGCTACGCACCCCGCCTAAAATCTACTAACACATATGCTCACACGCGTAAT
>JAYESA010000008.1:18372269-18750064 GCA_036927795.1 Iris macrosiphon
AAACCCCCAAATCGTCCGAAATATCCATTTCTCCGCGGCACGACTTCACGTGTCCGAACGGAGACACGTACTAACCCTCAAGACACCCAAACACGTCTACCTAGGTCCGTCTAACCTAGGGGATCACCCAAAATTGGGCCAATCTCGAATTTCATCCAAAATTGACACAAAACCTAATGTCAAAGTCTCCAAACACAACCAAACTAGTTCTAACTTCCTCCCACGGGTAGCCTTAAGGTCTAGGAAGGTTCTAAACTACTAATTACACTATATAATAGCAACCATTAAGAGGAAAGTTAGGGTTTATCTCTTGGGAGTTGGAATTCCAAAGCCAAAGTCTCCAAAACCCTTAAAATCACCACCCTCAAGCTCCAAGCCTCCAAATCAAGCCTCCACACTTAGTCTAGGCTCTAAACACCTAGGTTAGGGAAAATCAAATGGTTAGGGTTTACATCTATGAAGAATAGAAGAAGAAAGAGAAGAAATGACTTACTTGAAACTTGTTGGAAGAAGGAAGAAGAAGAAAATGGAGAATGGAGAAGAAGAAGAAGAAGAAGAAGAAGAAGTGAAGGAATGAAGAAGAGAATGGGGGGGCTGCTGTCCAGGTCTGGAAAGGGGCCGGCCATATGTATAAATTAAGGTTAGGGCTAAGTCAAATGACTAAAATGCCCTCCTAACTAATCAGGCTAATAGAGATTTGGGTTTGGGGTTCCAAAAGCACTCAAATTAACTCCTAATCACTCCAACTAACTTATTAAAAATATAATAATAATTCTAAACCCATAAATAAGTCTCACAAGGGTGTTGGTTGGGTCGGACATGGATCCACTAGGGCCTGACATGGGTCCAGACTAGCCAAAACCCTAAAACAATCAAATAAAAAATAGTACAACCACTAATTAAATATAAATATAATTATTTATAATTAATACACAATTTACCAAATAAAAATAAAAAAATAATCCTATTTTCTAGAATTGGGTAGTGACAGAGATAACAAAAGCAGGTGCTAGTAATCCTGAGACATCGCGCGCAACAAGCGTGAGCGATGATCAAATTGATAGGCTGATTGCAATATTTCAGAATCAAAATGATCATCATGTTGCACAACAGGAACGATTTGAGGCTCAGCAGCAACGAGCTGATCCTAGAGCCTTGGCACAACAATAGCAGCTTGAGTCCCTGACTCAGATCGTGACAACACTAGTAGCACACAGTGGTGCATCGGGAACCGTTGCAACACCTGTGACTGCCCCGACCATGCCTCAAGGAGCAGGAATAGCAAAAACAAATGAGCCTTATCGTGCGGCCGGAAAGTCTACCTTTAAAGGTGCTGAGTTTCTGAAGTTGAACCCTCCGGAGTTCGAAGGTAGGACCACGCCGGATAAGGTGATGGACTGGATCGCAAAGATGGAGAGCTTGTTTAGCTTTGCTTCAATACCTGCGAACAAGAGGGTGGCGTGTGCAGATATGCAGTTGTGGTTACGTGCACATGACTGGTGGGAAGTGAAGAAAGCAGATCTAGCCACCAAGCATCAGGATGGTAAGATCACTTGGGAAATGTTCAAGGAAGCATTCCTTGCACATTATCTCCCGCCAGCTGTCAGACAGAGGAAAGAAGACGAGTTTACCGAACTTAAGCAAGGGAGCATGTCCGTTGAAGATTATCAGTCGGAATTCTACAAACTTGCTAAGTTTGCTAGCTCAATGATTCCTGATGAGGGAGCCCGCACACATCGGTTCATAAAAGGCTTAAACGATAATCTGAGAAAAGATGTTATGAACCGGGAGTGCAAAACGTACATCCAAGCATTTGAGGCAGCCGTGCAGAATGAGCAGTTCACGCCACGAAGTGCCCCAGAAAAGGCACCGGCTCCTCGAAACCCTCCTACAAAAAGATACCACAATGGTGAGAAAAAGGCCAATACAGAGAAACAGATCGACGCAGGTGAGAACCGCGAAAAAGTGTGCAGCTTCTGTGGCCGTCAGGGTCACACCAGAGAGACATGTCGTCACATTACTAAGGGATGCTTTAAGTGTGAAAAAATAGATCATATGATCCGTGATTGCCCAACCCTTAAGGCCTTGGCAGCAGATGGGACTAAGACTCATACCCCTTCGGGTCCTGCTCTGGATCCAGCTAATCAGATAAGGAGGCCGAGAGTTTATCAGTTGAATATAGAGCGTGATGATAGTGGGCACGATGTTGGTGAGTCTGATTCCCTTGATCTCTTGATGCATCGTATATCGCCTCCTTGATTTCTTAAGTTTCGAGGACGAAACTTCTTCTCAGTGGAGTAGTATGTAACGCCCAGCTCCGAACGGTTACTTATGGAACACTAAGCTGCTTCGACTCGGTTGAGAATCGAGTCTCGGGGAAACCTTACCGCCAAATCAACACGGACGAAGTGCAATGAACCCTTCGAATTGATCGAACGGCTTCTATTGAAATAAGTCCAAGAGTTTTCGTTGGTTGCTTTGCTTCTTGGTTTTGTGTTGCTTTGGGTTTTGAGTTGCTTTCGATGACTTGGTTTTCATGATTTCGCTTTCTCGCTTGCGCGTTCTTTCGAATCGTAAAGGAAAGAGATTGAAGTATGCTAACCAAGTATTGTTGCATTTTCAGGACGCATAACCAAAGAGTGAACGTCGCTTAAGGCTTCCCCATTCTCTCGTTCGATTCATTCGGTGAGTGACTTAGGCCCTTCGATGAATCCTTTAGTCTGTATGCCTAATAAAGAATCTCTAGTTTACTAAATGTTGCCTCACTAAAAAGATAAGCTAAAGAAATGAACCGCATGCTTAAAGTATTAGAATTATGCTTTTGCTATCAAATTATGTTGCATGTTCTTCGCCCCTAAGCTGCACAACCTGATTTATGGCAAGTCCTTATGTTTCGAATGTGATATGTGGAATAAGAATAAAGAGATGAAATTTGTGTGTTTGTTGCTCAGAACTGTGCATTGTAGTGTTATATATGTTAGATGTTTCATGTCATGTATTGGTCTCAGACAACTTGTGCACAAGGTCTTGTCTCTCGAACGGTTCCTGGGCACCGGAAATCGCTCGGTCCGAAAGAGATTTTTGGATCGCCCTGAGGTATACGGCTCGTAAGGGGGTCTAGTGGGGCGTTATGTCTATTAGTGTTGTGCGGAGTCTATGATGTCACAGCTGCTAGTACTCGTGTGTGTTGGTGGAGAGCTGAACCTTGAGTCACAGCTGTCGACCCATGCGCGTTCTAGTGAAGAGCTGAACCTTGGGTCCCCACTGCTAATCATGGGCTACCCATGGACCATCACATAGTTAGGGAGCATGCTAGATTTACCTTCTTGCATACCTAACACTTGATGCCTATATTCATTCATAAGTTATTCATATGCAAATTGTGGCTAACTTGTGTGTCTGCTGTAGGGATAACCGCTCGGCTATGGGTAAGAATTATCAATTGCATATGCTATATATCGTCTATGTTTTCTTGCATGAATTGTTAAAAAGAAACTAGACAACGGAAAGATCACCTAATAATGCTAGCTTCATTTGCTTACTTAGTGTGGATTTCTAAGGTGAGTTTGGCCACGGTCGCTCACCAGTACATGTGGTAGTACTGACCCACTTTTGTGGGCAAATATCCAGGTACTGGAAGCGAGAGTTTGGCAACCATCTTGAATCTGAATCAGAATCCGCGCATCCTTCCGTAGGGCTGTGTTTGTGCTGCTTGCGTTGCTTTCCTCTCCAGTGGGCTACTCCTCTTCTGCTAGATGTTTTGTTATTTTGGTCCTATTACAAGGATATAATGTTTGGACGTTGTGGCTAATTTTGGGAATGTAAAAAGAGTTGTAAGCCTCCTAAGGCATATTTTGTAACTCAGCCAAGCAAGCACTTGTAATCCAAATCTTCAAGTATTCAATAAAAAGAAAGTATTTTGTGTGCCTATCAAATGTGTTCAACTTTGGTTATCTGTATTTCACTCTGTGCCTATATATGTATATTTTCGTCTAACTTGTGTCTTGTGCAGGTACGTTGCCTGGTGCAAGCGCAACTTAGACTTGTACGGCATTGCGCCCAAGCGAGGACGATCGGTTCCGTAGGGACCAAGCGAGGACGATCGGCCCCTAAGGGATCGGGGCGCGACATATTGTATGTACATATTTTATTCTGTGTGGAGACTTTATCAATCATAGTAACAGGTGGTAAGATTTTACCACGTTGTGCTGCATGCTGGAACGTGTTAGCGATTGGTACTATAAATGGGATTCTAGGAATAGAGATATTATCAAAATTAATTTAATGAGTATTAAAGGGTGGATAATGTCGCAGATTATCCATTCCAATAATACAATCCATGTCAAATTTCTTTGGAAGGAGTACAAAATCAAAATCATAAGATTTTGTTGTACCATGTATATCTGGAAAATAAATATATAAATTTTTTACTTTATGATTTACTTGGACATGTCGTCCCATAAAATCATTAAGTTTTCCTTTTTTATCTAATTGCAGGTGAAGGTTTTCAGGAACGAAACACTCTTGAAGTAAACTCACTTTGGGCCCTATGTCAAAAAGGGCATGAATAGTAAATTTTTGATAGCCTGGAATACAGATTGTTAAAGGAACATAAATATGTAATTGTACTTTTGATTGTAAATCAATAGAACGAATCATATTTATATTAGGAAAAATATCCTATAAACTATTTTTATTATTAAGGAGATTTTTCCAGATGTTAAAATCAATAGGATGATTAGTAGCTTCTAAAGCTGGATCAATATGATCCAGGGATGTACTAGCAATTTCTATGTCTAGAATATTTTCAAAATTAAGAATGTCATGAATCCATGGGTTTAATGTAATAGTATTAATATCTGGATGATCTCCCCGATATCTAGTAACATGTTTGGACAGAACTTGTGTTATTCTATCCAAGTGTCTCATGACAATAGTTCTATAGTTACTCAAGTGGGTATCTTTAATAATGCCCTTGAATTTTTTTACCAAATGCATCATATGATGAGCATCCGCTATATTTTGTTCATCATACCTCATGTGGTCAACATACCAGTCAGAATACTTATTTTTGCCTTGTTCAGGGACAAAATAAACACTTTTCTTTCCCTTTCCTTTTTCAATGGGGTTACTCATTTATTACGGATCTGAGAGAAAGAGACCTTTAGGATCATATCCCGTCGGTCTTTAAGGCGTTCTTTTTTAAGAATTTGGTGTGTTCGTCCTTTAAGCGGGGGAGTACTTACACTCATTCTTTGTTGTGTGTCGGATATGTTTTCAGGTGATAATTTAATGTTAACAAAATTATTAGTCGACCTGGCTCTAGTTAATTTAGAGCTTGATCCTTGTTCTGAGTTTGATTCTCTACCTATTTTGGGTTGTTTTTCATGTACAAAGGTAGATATGGTATTTTCTGATGCAATAAAATATCCAGTGGAAACTTTAATTTTTGGTTTTAAAGATTTGACGAATAATTGCATTTCATTATCCATCTTTAAATGTTCTACTTTTACTAATCTAGGTTGAATAGTTTTTTCCATTCCAACTTCGAATAATCTAACAAACTGTTTTGGCGTAATGGACTTAAAGGTTGGAGTAACATTTAGGGCCATCATATGTTCCCATTGTATTCTAATAACTTTAGATCCAGGTAATAACTTAATTCCTTGTAAATTAATAGATAAAGTGCAAGTTTTTTTAATATTTTGATCATCTAAACTTATCGAAAAATCTGGATGGATATTTATACCAAATAACCTATTTACTAGGTTGGATTTGGCACCTCCAATGATACTATTTAGAGGATTATTTATAATTCTTTCATCCATACAAACTAAAAGTATAGGTGTATCGATTCCGGATCAAAATAAACCCGTAATTTTTAGCTGGATTAATCATATATGAAGATATTTCATCTTAGGATATTTCTTTCGTAATCTTTCTATTTTGGTTTTGTCAAGAAGTTGAATTGAAGAAAAATCTTCGTCTCCCTTTAATTCAATATTTTCTTGCATGCTTTCGAATATATAAGTGTATTTATGTAGAAATCTTGACTGAAGAGAGACTGGTTTATAGACCTCTCTTTTGTCAGAATGAGGAATTAATTCTTTCAAATTTTTCAAATCTTCGTCAGATATTTCTAAATGTTCTTCTTCACTATTTGGAAGGCTAGAATTAGTACTCTTCTAACGAGAATTTGTTCATATAGATTCTGAATTCATAATAACTCTCTCGAAAATCTCTTGACATAAGAATTTTTATACCAATGAGTTACTATGAAATTATTCATAATATACCATTACATGCTAATAAAAATATTTTCATTACCTATGGATTCATAGAGCCAGTATCAAAAGCTAATGTTTCCATAATAATAAAAAATACTTCTTATGAAGATAGAGATTATATGATTGAACATACAATATTCCTGTTACTAATAATTTTAGTAAAATCATTCATGGAATGTTGGAACCACTCTATACGGATAATCCGTTAAAATGGTTCAATAAAGCTACTCGTTTTTTGTAAAATCAAACTTATGGATATTTATAAAGACTCCAAAATTCGAGTAAATAGCATCATGGTTACTCCCACTGATAAGCAGGAGTTTGCCAAACAAATTGATGAATTACTTGGATTAAAACTTGTACAAAAAAGTTTCAGCCCTCATTCTTCTCCTGCTTTTTTAGTTAGAAATCATGTGGAGATTAAAAGGGGAAAACCCAGAATGGTTATGAATTATAGAAAACTAAACAGCTATACTAAATTTAATGTATTTTTTATTCGTTCTGTCGAAAACTTAATTAAGCAGATCCAATGAGCTAAATTTTATAGTAAGTTTGATGTCAAATTAGGCTTTTGGCAACTTAAACTACAAGATAAAACTTCTATTGAATTAACAGCTTTTAGATGTCCTCAGGGACATTTCAAATGGTTAGTTATGCCCTTTGGGTTAAAGAATGCTCCACAAATTTTTCATAAATGGATGAACTCTATCTTCGGACACTTAGATTATGTTGTAGTTTATATTGATGATATTCTTGTTTTTTCTAAAACAGAGGAAGATCATAAACATCTTCTTACTATTGTCCAGCTATTACTTGACAATGGTATTGCACTAAGTCCTAAGAAAATTGAACTCTTTAAAACCGAGATTGATTTCCTTGGTAAATTTATTAAAAATGGACAAATTGAGCTCCAGCAGCATATATATAAAAAAATAAGGGACTTTCCCGATACCTTTAAGACCTTAA
Source organism: Iris macrosiphon (assembly GCA_036927795.1). NCBI lineage: Eukaryota > Viridiplantae > Streptophyta > Magnoliopsida > Asparagales > Iridaceae > Iris > Iris macrosiphon. Next base: position 18,379,523 of record JAYESA010000008.1, read on the forward strand.
AGGAATTACAAAGTTTCCTTGGTCTTCTTAATTATGGAAGAAAGTTTATTCCACATCTTTCCGCAAAAATTGATAAATTACAAGAAAGATTGGCTAAAGAGCAGTCTAATTATAAACAAATTACAGGAGAACCACCTCGTAAGTGGGACACTAGTAAAATTTCTATTTCTTTACTTCCCGAAGAACAAAGGAAATTTCTATTATTAAGGAAATGATTAAAGATCAAAAAATTCTCTATTTTCCTTTAGAAATTGAAAAGGTGTTATTACAGACCGATGCCTCGGATAATTTTTGGGTCGGTATCCTTATTACCAAAAATAAAGAAGTTGTTGCCTATACATTAGGAAAATATTCTAAAACACAACATAAGTATGCCATATATGATAAAGAATTATTAGCTGCTAAACTCGCTATTAAAAGTTTAAAATTTTACCTTCTTTACAGAAATTTTTATATACAGACTGATAATAAATCTGTTTCCTAGTTCCTAAAGAAACGAACAATCAATAACCCAGAAGAAAATCTCTGAAGAATCAGGATTGCAATGTATTTAAAAAAAATTAATTATTAGGTAGAACATATTTCGAGATAATACTAACTATCTTGTCGATACTCTTACCAGGTTATGAGCCATAGATGAAGACGAGTTAGGGAGATTCAGAAAAATGCTTGACGCAATTCAGTGTGAAAGAGAATTCAAAGAAGTCAACTCCAAGAAAAATAAGGGAGTTACCAGCACAAGTGCAGTTCAGGCTGGGACGAATAGCCAAAAACCAGCAGCAGCCTCAGCAGCTGTATGCAGGGTAAATAACCCACAAACATTGGCGAATAACCCACAAACGTTGGTGAATAACCAACCACGGGTGAATAACCCACAAAATATGGTGAATAACCAGCCTCGGATGAATAACCCAACCAGAATGGTGAATAACTAGATAAGGGCTACTGCCAACGCCCAGGCCTTTCCTATGCAAAGGTAATTTGCTAATGTACTGGTCAAAGATTAGTACAACAGAAACTTAAGAACATATGCTTGAGAAGTTTTTAATAACTGTTACCGAGCACTCCAGTCTGCCGATATAAAAACAACCAGTTATTGGCTCTCGCAGGTAGAAAAACTTTCTTAATGAGGAACAGAGGAGCCAAGTTTTTGAAGAGAAACTACAAAAAACAACTAAAATGCTTAAGGACTTGGGGGATGTTTCCTCAACATCAAAGTCCAAATCTCTCGCTATAAAAGAACAATCCCTTTTACAGAATACTAAGTATGGGGAGCTGAAACAAATCCTCCAGACATTAGAAACAAACGATATGGTTAACATTCGAATGCAGGAGCTGGTGGAGCTCCTAAACTTATTGACAATACATAATAAGCAGGTTCAGGAACTAGAAGCTGAATTAATGGTTCAGCAAATGTTGACCATGTTCCAACAAAATGTTATTAATGAAGACTGGCTCATCAAATTCTTCAAAGAATTGGAGGATACTGACATCATTCAGCTCATGGACAATGAAGATCTCATCAGGAACCCAATGGGCAGGCTCTGCGTCATAGCATGTTTTCAGGAAATTCCTAAATACAAGCCTTACATCAAGAAGGGACTTGTACATGTAAACCCCCTGATTTTTCAGGAATTTTAATAATCAATTTTCATAATTTTCTGGAATTTTTTATAATTTTTAACTAATTAAAATCAAGTTAATTTGGTTTTAAACAAATTTTAAATGATGTTAATCAATATTAAAATATTATAAAAATAATATTTTTAGGTGTAAAATGAAAAATTAGACATAGGATAATTTTTCGAGAAATTATTGGAACCCGAAAATATTTTTAAAGACTTAGAAACTAAGTTTTTATTAAACCAAATTAAAATCCAAATGAACCCGGTTTATTTCCTATTGAACCGACCCGAACCGGACCGGACCCGGTCTAGCTGAACTGGGCCCAACCCTAGCGGGTCGGATCCGGGCCCGTTAACCACCCCGACCCTCTGACCCGACCCGACCCGTTAACCCTGAAACCCTAAACCGACGAACCCCCGACTCTTCGGCTCCGCCGGCTGCCCCGCTCCCCGCAACCGCCGGCTGCTCCGCTCCTGTAGAAGTATGAAAAATACGCTGAGGAATTATACGCGTAAAACTCTCAAACATGCAGGAAGCCGCGTAAACAGAGCTCCAGCACTGGGTAGCGTAAGACACGACTTCAGAGACATTGGCGAAACAATAGAGCTTTAACGCTATTCAGCGTAAAATATAGCTCCAGAACAACCCGCATAATGCAGTATTTTCTGACTGCTTCGGCGTAAAAGGGTTGCTACATCGCCACTTTGGCGTAGAACCTATCTGCTTTCAATGCAGCGGGAAGTTATACAAGAAAACGCTTCGTATCCCTCGAATGAGTCGTACGAGAAACGCTTCGAATTCTTCGAATGAACCTGTCAGACAGTACAATGAACCTGACTCCTGACAAAGAGTACTGCACGACTATCCAGACGACGGCTGTAATGATGATTCTACACAGAACCCCAGACCGTCGTTTAGTGATATTTCCTTGATACAAATTGCTTTTACGCATTCAAGGAAATACGCTGCCTACTTTACACAGAGAAGCATGAGCTTTTACGCTCAGGAAGAGAAGAAACAAACCACCACGTCAAAAGCTGCTCTTCGTACAAAAATCGAGGCATGTCTCTGCAGTTAATGCGCGTGATGGGGGCAGATCTCTGCATTTAATGCACGAGATTTGGTTCTACTTTTAACGACTGGGTGAGCCATAATTATGACTAATACGTCCACATCACCATCCCTGCATATTACGCCATCAGGCTATTTTTAGTTATAGGAGTACGTTGTACGCTATCTCCTTGAAATACGCCGACCTGGCTATTTTCAACTATAGGAGTACGCCGTATGCTATCTTCTCGGAATACGCCAACTCAGGCTATATTGGCAAAGGTACGTGAACAGGCTATCTGGTCCAGAATACGCTCAAGACCTCAGTCAAAGGAGGATAACTGGCTATCTCTACGCCGGCTACCTATCTACGCCTACTTGGCTTCTACGCCAATTTGTCAGCTATTGGGCTTCTACGCCTACTTGGCTTTTACGCCATTAGAACAGCTATTTGGTTTTTACGCTAACGAGACAGTTATTTGGCTTCTACGTCAATCATCTCTACGCGAGGGGCAGTTACCTACGTGGCTTGCATGTCGTGATCTTCGCAGCAGTTATACGCATTATCTCTTAAATGGGACACGCGTCACACGCTTATTCAAAAGATCATTTATACGTGGGTAGCAGTTATGATAACCGCCGCATAAAAGGTTCGGTTCTCTCCGCTGTTCAGTTTCTACGCCTATAAATAGAAACCTCCATCCATGGAGGTCAGGGGTCGGATTTTATAAGGATCGGATTGGATCTTTGAGAGACAAAGGTCGAAAAAAAATTGAGAGAGAAGATCCTAGAGCACAGACAAAGGGGAGTGATTGACGACTTAGGCATCGAGCATTCAATCCCTCTTGCGATCTTTGAAGCTTTTCCTTCTTCTATAGCACTTCTTCGTCATCGTGTGGTCCAAGGGACAAAGTGATCGACTGCAGATCAGATTCCTATAGAAATATTTACCCAGATTAAATTTTTGTACTTAACATCCTCATATAGGATTAATTGTACTTCTTGTTTGTAAACCAAAGAAAGGGTTTCGTACAAACCTAGTTTCATTTCTTTCGTTTATTATCAAACACAAGATGACGACTCTGCTGGGGACTACTTTCTCTTTCGATGAGAAAGCCATTGCTCAATACGATGCTATATCCGTCGGATCAACGAAGAAGACTCTGGTCGTCCAATTCGACCAATCTGCTTATGAAGACATGCTTCGCGCAGGGTGTAGCTCTCATTCCCCATCTGTTCAGGATAGCAGAAAGTTGCGTAAAGTATGGATGCCTCGGACATCCTCTACTCTTCCTGCAGGCTCTCTCTCTCCGATCAACAAGGTTGTGGCATCCCAACCTATACGCTCTGTGCGTAAAAACCCGTCTCCCGTCTGTGACGTGGCAGACAAAGCTTCTGGCAATGCCTCAGTGCCAATCCAGAAGTTGACTCCGCGCCTTGCGCGTAAAAACTCGTCTCCCGTCGCTGGCGGGGCAGACAAAACTTCTGGCAATGCCTCAGCGCCAATCCAGAAGTATACATCGCGCACCGTGCGTAAAAACTCGTCTCCCATCGCTGACGGGGCAGACGTAGTTTCTGACAAGGCCTCAATGCCAAGTCAGAAATCTCAAATGCGCTCTGCGCGTAAAAATTCATCTCGCACCTATAAGGGGGCAAATGGTCCCTGCAATCTCCGCAAGGGAAAATAAGTGGCGGATTTCTCGACCTCTCGGATTTTACGTCATCAAGAGAAGAATCTGCCCGCCCTTCAGATTACGCGGAATGCTGATGGCCAGTTGAGAACTTCCTCAACTATACGCCAACCTGAGCAGAGTTACAGATTACTCCAGGACAAGCCTCTCGGCGTAAAGAAGGCCCAGTTTGTGGATAGATACGCTCCTCATGGATCGTGTCCTACTCACATGGCTGAACTACTCTACTCATATGGCAGAGAAAGTGTTCTGGTTCCTAACCTCCACAGGCCCACTGATGTAAAAAGGCAGAATAAGCCTTCCTCTTCTGCTAATATCACTGATTTGCGTGATTTCCTGATCTAGAAACGCAAAGACAGGGGTCAAAACCAAGATTTGGCGCCCCTAACTTCCAAGCGTGGGGAGATCCTGTGGGGAGATCCTGTGGGAAGATGAGTCAACATCTAATGTCGTCATGACATATGGGCCATATGTAGAGTCTATTTTTATTGTTCCACCTACTCACGACGATCAGCATCAAATAATCTTCGATCGAATGCGGAACAGACCGATTGTACAAGAAGACTCTCACGAATCCGATGGTGGAAAAATACAAATCCATAGATATAGCCCACAGGCTTTGAGGATTATGCAAAACATGGGTTACAATTTGAAGTTGAAACAAGGCCTCAACTATGGAAAAGACAGACGAACACCGTTGCATGGTAATCCTTACTATCAACAAACTCGTTTTGGGTTGGGGTATACTGCATCCCCTGCAAACTCCAAACCTCCAGAGTTTGATCCTGTAATACCAGAGGCAGGTCCTTCTAAATCAACTTCAATGGACAAACGCCACGGCATGTCTGGGGGTAGTCTACCTCGACAAAATAGGACAATATCCAAAGCTGGGGGTAGAATTCCCTCTGAGTCCGAAGATGATGCAACGATGACCGTATTCCCGGAAGATCGTAAAACTCAGGCATCGGAAACCCGAAAGCCGAAGGGCACTTTCTCCTTCAATGAAGATGACATCATTGAAATCTTCAATATATTGATGAAGGAAAACAAGCTCCAGCTACCCAACATCAGATACCCTGAAAGGGCTAGCAAGATCGATGACCCAGAATATTGTCTCTTTCATCGGTATGTTCATCACCCTACCAAGGCATGTTATATACTGAAAAGGAAAATCCAGGAGTTGATCGACGCCAAAGTTATCACTTTGCATATATAAACGAGGGGACGATCACTGCAAATTGATTTCACTCTAAACGTGACAATTTGCTCACTCAAGAAGTATCGGATGATCATTTCCTAAAGTTTCCCCAGCGAATTCTTCAGGTCTATCCCCATTCAGGAAAATCACTCCACAATGAATTTTTCGGACATAGTTCACATTCATATTACCTCTGAACTATTGTCCAAACATTTCTTTATTGTCCCAGCTGAATTTGCCATGTCCAAGTGACCTTTGAGCAAACCTTCCAGTTTGTGGCTATAGACACTAGTTCACGTTCATATTACCTCTGAACTACTGTCATAATATTTCTCCCCAGCTGAGTTTGTCATGTCCATATTACCTCTAAACAAACCTTCCTGGTCCGACTATCGATTATCATGTCCATATTACCTCTGATATCGGTTGTCATCTCAACTTAACACCCGTACTTAACTCTAAGTACGCCAGTGGTGTTAAGTCCACAAAAACTGCCATGTCCATATTATCTCTGAGCAGATATATACCTCCATCCCCAATGGAGTCACAACTCAAAAGTTTGTCATGTTCATATTACCTCTGAACAAACCCTCCGAGTTTTGGCTATCGATTATCATGTCCATATTACCTCTGATATCGGTTGTCGTCTCAACTTAACACCCGTACTTAACTCTAAGTACGCCAGTGGTGTTAAGTCCACAAAAAACTGCCATGTCCATATCACCTCTGGCAGGACTTGTCCTAAAACTTATTACTTGCACTCTCGTGCACAAGAAGTAATAGGTCCACAAAAAAAAAATTCCCTGTGGAATGCCCGCAATGGAAAACGAAACGTTCATGTCCATATTACCTCTGAACTATCCTCATTTTCCCAGCGAAGAAAGAGTCAGTCCCTATTCATCCCCACAGAGTCGTATTTTATCGCGTCTATATTACCTCTGTCTGGATTTGTCTCAAACATATTACTTGCACTAACGTGAGCAAAAAAGTAATGGGTCCACTAAAAATCCCCCAGTGGGATGTCCTCAACAATTATGGTATCGTACTACGTCCGTATTATCTCTGGTACGATGTCTAAAATTCGCGCAAACAATCATAAAGAAATGGAGGGCCCTTATATGATTGCAAATGGCGCTTACAGATTAGCCAAGCCTAATGAAAATTTGGCAATGGCTACTATCAACTGCAAAATCCTGAAGAAGTACTATACTTGATCTCCTTCGTTTAACGGAGTATGATGAAGATCTTATTCTGACGATACCATGCACAAAGGTTAGCTGGATCTTATTCTATCAGGTTCATGTGACCTCCGAATAGATATCCTTAACTAATTTGTAAGCCTATCATGTTCATATTACCTCTGATAGTGTTTAGTATACAAATATAGAATATGATACCGAGCATATGACTAGCACAATTTACTAGCATATTCTATGTCACTTTAAAATCATTGATATCCATGGTGCTGGAGAAGAATCTGGGCTTTGATGCTTTGAAGATGTCCTCCAATCTCACCATAGCGCAGATTAGAAATTTCGATGTCGATGGACGAGCTGATACTCTGGAGCAAATATTTAATGGAATAACCTATTAACAATTATTTGCAATTGTCTCGAGACAATGTCGATGATATGATTCAAGCTGAGTACGACTCCTTAACTGCGAGGCTTACTGGGGAGATGGAAACTCTGAGCAAATCCATCGAGGCACGGCAGCAAGAGATGAATGAAGAGCATGCCATATTGGGGTATGTCATTCCCCAGCTGGTAAAATGCGAGGCTGAATATGAGGGAAATGAAACGAGGGTCCGCCAATTGGAAGATGAACTTGCTCAGGCAAAGGAGAGGGCTCTCGCTTTATCGGCAGCTCGAGATGTGTTGAAGGACCGAATGGAAGCGGCTCAGCAGAACCTGGCACATGCGGGTGTCATCCACGCAGGTTTTGTACATGCTCGGTCTGAACTATCTGCCTTGAACAATGAGGAGGCAAGATTGGAGCGGGCTCGCGCTAACGTCTTGAACTCCAGGAATGAGAGGAGAGCTGCTCCGGCGCAGCAGATCCGTGATTTGACTGCTCCTCCCCAATGATGTACCTTCTTGTTTCTCCTGTAATTTCTCGGAGATAATAAAGACACTTTATCTGACTTTATGGACCCATCATTTTAGAATGTGATAGGCTAGGGTGAAAGTGATATCAGAGGTATCATTAACATGACATTCTTTCGTTAAGGTTTTGCTGAATGTAAATCTATTCAGAGTTAACATGAACCTGAAAGAATATAATCCAACTAAATTTGTATACTAAACACTATCAAAGGTAATATGAACATGATAGGCTTACAAATTAGTTAAGGATATCTATTCGGAGGTCACATGAACCTGATAGAATATGATCCAGCTAACCTTTGTGCATGGTATCGTCAGAATAAGATCTTCATCATACTCCGTTAAACGAAGGAGATCAAGTATAGTACTTCTTCAGGAAGTGTGGGAAAAACAGGTTAACTCAATCGCCTTTTTATAGGCAGAGGAGATCACACCAAATCCCAACAAATTCCTAAATATTTGTCGAGAAATCAGCCTCGTGGAACAAGTCAAATTTGACCGTTTCATGCTTCATTCAAAGTGTTTCAAATTACGAGGAATTTGAAAACTGTGAAGGGGGTCTTGTAGAAGCATGAAAAATATGCTGAGGAATTATACGCGTAAAACTCTCAAACATGCAGGAAGCCGCGTAAACAGAGCTCCAACACTGGGTGGCATAATACACGACTTCAGAGCCATTGGCGAAACAATAGAGCTTCAACGCTATTCAGCGTAAAAAATAGCTCCAGAACAACCCGCATAATGCAGTATTTTCTGACTGCTTCGGCGTAAAAGGGTTGCTACATCGACACTTTGGCGTAGAACCTATCTGCTTTCAATGCAGCGGGAAGTTACACGAGGAAACGCTTCGTATCCTTCGAATGAGTTGTACGAGGAACGCTTCGAATTCTTCGAATGAACCTGTCAGACAGTACAATGAACCTGACTCCTGACAAAGAGTACTGCACGACTATCCAGATGACGGCAGAAATGATGATTCTACACAGAACCCCAGACCGTCGTTTAGTGATTTTCCTTGATACAAATTGCTTTTACGCATTCAAGGAAATACGCTGCCTACTTTACACAGAGAAGCATGAGCTTTTACGCTCAGGAAGAGAAGAAACAAACCGTCATGTCAAAAGCTGCTCTTCGTACAAAAATTGAGGCACGTCTCTGCAGTTAATGCGCGTGATGGGGGAAGATCTCTACATTTAATGCACAAGATTTGGTTCTACTTTTAACGACTGGCTGAGCCATAATTATGACTAATACGTCCACATCACCATCCCTGCATACTACGCCATCAGGCTATTTTCAGTTATAGGAGTACGTTGTACGCTATCTCCTAAAAATATGCCGACCTGACTCTTTTCAACTATAGGAGTACGCCGTATACTATCTCCTCGGAATACGCCAACTCAGGCTATATTGGCAAAGGTACGTGAACAGGCTATCTGGTCCAGAATACGCTCAAGACCTCAGTCAAAGGAGGATAACTGGCTATCTCTACGCCGGCTACCTATCTACGCCTACTTGGCTTCTACGCCAACCTGTCAGCTATTGGGCTTCTACGCCTACATGGCTTTTACGCCATTAGAACAGCTATTTGGTTTTTACGCCAACGAGACAGTTATTTAGCTTCTACGCCAATCATCTCTACGCGAGGGGCAGTTACCTACGTGGCTTGCATGCCGTGATTTTCGCAGCAGTTATACGCATTATCTCTTAAATGGGACACGCGTCACACGCTTATTCAGAAGATCATTTATACGTGGGTAGCAGTTATGATAACCGCCGCATAAAAGGTGTGGTTCTCTCCGCTGTTCAGTTTCTACGCCTATAAATAGAGACCTCCGTCCATGGAGGTCAGGGGTCGGATTTTATAAGGATCGGATTGGATCTTTGAGAGACAAAGGTCGAGAAAAAAATTGAGAGAGAAGATCCTAGAGCACAGACAAAGGGGAGTGATTGACGACTTAGGCATCGAGCATCCAATCCCTCTTGCGATCTTTGAAGCTTTTCCTTCTTCTACAGCACTTCTTCGTCATCGTGTGGTCCAAGGGACAAAGTGATCGACTACAGATCAGACTCCTATAGCAATATTTACCCAGATTAATTTTTTGTACTTAACATCCTCATATAGGATTAATTGTACTTCTTGTTTGTAAACCAAAGAAAGGGTTTCGTACAAACCTAGTTTCATTTCTTTCGTTTATTATCAAACAGCTCCCGGCGCCGCTCGACCTTTCCGCTCCCGAAACCGACGACGACCCCTCGCTCCGCCTACCCGTAACCGCCGCCCGCTCCTCCTGTATAAAGCCCCGACCTCCGCCTCTCTCCCGCCCCAGCCACCGTCGTCCCCGGCCGCCAGAGCCCCGCTCCAGCCTCCGCCAGCTCCTCCGTCTCCTCCAGCGCCTCCGCCCTTCGCATTCCTCCACGAGCAACCCCAGCAAGCCATCCCTGGCCGACCACAGCAGCAGCAGCAGCAGCGGCCCGCCAGCGCAGCCCCGGCAGCCCAGCGCCTCCGCCAAAGCCGCCTCTGTCTGAGCCGCCTCCGCCCGAGCAGCCCCTCTTCCGGCGAAGTCCGGCTCCCCCAGCAGCAGAACGAAACCCTAACCCTAGCTACAGTGTTGTGTCGTGTCGCCTCGCGGACACGAGAAATCCCAGTTCTGCGGAGCCTTGTTCAGGTAGCCTTTTCTCTCTCCTCGCTGCCCCGTTTCTCGTTCCGTCTATTGTGACGTGAACCCTGCGTGACCCTCTCGATACCCGTGCAAAACGCTCGGTGTGTCGCGTCCTGTGACGATCGCGAACTGCGATCCAAAAACAAAAAAATTAACACCCTGTTTGTCCCCTGAACTGAGTGCGCCCCGCAAAACGGGACGACTTGGTCGTGTGCGGACTTCACCGAAAGGAGCGCGCCGTTGATATGGACGTGTAAAATTTCGCGAAAGTTGATTTGGATGTGCGTGCACACCAGAATCAACGAGTATCCGTCGACAACACCCCGTATCGGCCATGTTCTGGAACTCGTTGTAACTTCGTGTACACACGTCGGATCGAAACGAAACTTGCGCCATCGGACTCGTAGCAATACGCTGGTCCTGTGACCCAAGTTTGGTTCGATTCTGAGAACGTTGACAAAATCACGTATCGTGGGCCCGGCGGCTCCACTTGATGGACGATTTTATGATCGGGTCATCGGAATCCAGTTCTGGAAGTTCCGTTGGGTTCGTATCGTCGTTCTGGACTTGTTGACACTAAGTTTGATGAATTTGGAGACCATTGTTTCTGACACATTTTTCGGTACGAAGTGGGCCCACATGTGGACCCCGCTTTGACCAAAAACTGTCATTTTTGTCCTGTGTCCAAATTGGACTCAAGAACAGACATTTCTAGCTATTTGATATTTTCTGAACCTGATGGTGATGTTTATTTCAGCAACCGGAGGTGTACCTGCAATTCCCACATATACTAGAGCTATAGTTGGAGTCAAAACACCAGGCAAGTGTACATTGCCAAAACTTGCAGTACCTGCTTCATATTGTTGTTTTGATTTATTCATATGATATACATGCTTAACCTAGGACCGTGTAACATTACTCAGCGTCCGAAAAATATTCGGGTGCCAACGCCGTACGCGGAGTTGTGTAACGTCACCTAGAGATGGATATCGAGACCCTATACATTCTCGTGCTTGCATTATCAAGTACGTTATACCTCAGGACACCTGACACTATTCATGAGACAGAATCTTCCTGAGATATTCATGGTGATTCTGTATAGGATACAGGTTTATGACATATAATTTATACCTGCTTAGCTATCATTATGACTTATTGCATCAGTTAGAGGTCATGATCCTGCGTGACATGGACATGAGACGTCGTGGACATGAGACGTATGATTACATTGGGTGGGGAGAGGTTTACCATACAAAAGGCTGATTATATATATATTACTTTACTGGAAGTGCCTTAGACTCTGACACAGAGCTTTGGTACAGTACTGGCCCTTCGAGAGAATACTGCTTTGGAAGTGCCTTAGACTCTGACACAGATCCTATAGTAGTCTCAGCCCGAGTATGATTAAAACTCTCACTTGCATATCACTTAGCTGGTTATGTATTTACCCTATTGTTTCATTTATTGTTACACTGTATTTATTTTGGCATGAGTTATTTTGTACCTTGCTATGTCCCCTGAGGACCTGGATCCGGATTATGTCCCCAGGATTAGCAGACGAGATCGATCCCGAGGTATACGGGACAGGAGCATTAGCAGGAGCAGAAGCAGGAACAGTAGCAGGCACTGGAGCAGTACCAGATCTAGTAGACGAGTGATCACCGAGGATATCTTCTGAGTATATGCTTTATCCATACTCAGTATTTGTTGTTGTTATCTTTATTCATGTATCTTGACTATTGTATTAAACTCATTATCGGGTTGTTCCCCGACTTATGTTTTATTAAGACTTGATATTGTTTTATATTCATATATTGTGTATTCATTTCTGTGGATGAGATTAGTAGACCCTGATTGTTGTATTACAGCTTAAGTACATCCTGATGGGTCCATTAAATTGGGTTAGCCCATCGGTGTGTGCTGCTGGCCATTGCCACGTGTCTAGTCCCTCGATATTTTGGGACTGGGCGTGACATGGTTTTTGTGGTGGCCCATGCAGGTCAACGACTAAATTATTCGGTTTCAACTTAGGGACCGAGCAAGCCTGCAATAAATGATAGGATAAGTTATAGGATCTCATCCTCTTGCTTGAATCGTTCTTGATCGCTATATCGGATTCGAATTAATTCCTTGACTTGCATCATGCCTTAATTTCCCTGTGCGCCTTTTATAGTTTATTTTGGATGCAGAGTAATGGAATCACAATCAAGCAACGAGACTCCTGCAGGAACACCACAAGGTGCTGTGGTCACCTACGAAGATGAAGTAACACCAGAAGATAGAGGTCAATCAACTCAACAAGGCAATCAAGCAGATCAGCACTCTTCCAGCAGGCCCAGCAACCGCAGAGGAATCCACCACAAGGAGACGGACAAGCTTTCGCGATGACCTTGGAGAACGCACAGACTCGTGGAGTAGCGAATGCGCGTAAGTTTTCGTAGCTATCTATTCTAGTATTGCTTGGACAACACCAAGAATCTGGAAGAATATGTAGGAGTTATTCCGGAGGTTTGTGTTCATACTTTGAAAATTCATTCCACAAAATTTCAGACTATTTTCAGGTACGCCGTGTGGTCCATTTGGGAAGAACGACAACATATCAAGCCTTTTCCTCTGCTCAAATATGGGAACTCTACAGGGTCACGGAGGATCCTTGCCTAACTTATGTCAAGTTTCAGAAGCAGAGTTTTTCTGAAGAACGGGACAGAAAATTGGCCGCAGACGAGTTCTTCTCTAAAATCGCTATCATCTGCACAGATAGAACTGGGACGGCCACGGTGTCCCAGAATATCTTACTTGTCGATTATATTTCCAGAAATCAGGATTATGATGACAAGTATAATTATGTTGTTAACTTTTCTTGCAACCTACGTCTTGGGGGACTTGGTCTGCTGGTATATGAAAGCAGATTGGCAGAAAAAGATGAACCTATTGAGCCCAATGACCTCGATGATGACATAGAGGGAATGGAGGGAAGCATGTAGAAGCAAGGCGGGCCCCTTTCTCCATCCACATGATAAGGATAAGCTCTAGATTCTTTTGGCGGTTCCTTTCTAAAAAGGAACGATGGAAAAAAAGACAGCAGAAAAAGTATCAAAACTTAAAGAAAACGCACCATCAAAAAGTAAAAGACTTATGCGAAACGGTGGAGGATCTAGAAAAACAGAGGGACCACTTGTTTTGGTGGATTGAAGACCTGGAGGATGAGGTGGAAGATCTAAAGAGAATATTAAGGATGTATGACCCCAATCAATGGGCCACTTTCTAAAAAGAAGAACTCCACTACCTAAAAAGAAATCCCACTAAAAGATTCGGTAACATTATACCGGCAATAGCCAGTAGTAAGGGTCACACTAGACCTATAAATAAGCCAGGTATGGCAGCCTGGAAGATCATGAAAAATTGTAGTTTGCTTTAATCTTTTGCCTTCTGTACTCTTTGCCTTCTGTACTTCTTCTCTTCTTTTTCGCTATTTCGTTGTAAATCTGGTATCAGAGCCAGGTTATTGTGAATAAAAGCTCTCTATTTCAGTGTGCGTACGTGATTTTTCTTTTCTGAGATGGTAGCTTAAATATTAGTTCTTGGATATGTAACGATACTTGAATAAATATTCTTTAAATATCTTGTGTCTCAATTATTACGCATGGTGTAGGAAACGAACCATTGCTGTGCTCTAATTATGTGAAGCGATAGTTTAAGCTTGTGGTCTTGTTCGAAGCTTAACCCCCTCATAAATCCATGAGAGATCATCGACTAGAGGTCTTGATGATATGGGGAAGCTATGTCCAGCCGCAGAATTATGTGTCAAAATTAATTGAACACAGTTATTTTTGGAATATTCTCTTGTGATCGGTCTACATATCCAAGAACGATCATCTTATTAGATGAATGAAACCAATTATTTCACAGGAAATGCTTATATTTATGCTAACACACACCAGTGTCATTTTAAACTAGATAAATCACATGATCACATTATTCATCTTTCCACTAATGACAAAATTGATAATGGTATTTATAACTATATAGTTGATGTTCTTCAACAAATCCAAAAGGATGTGAATAACATCCACAATGATATGAATAATATCAAATTCAATATAAATAACATCAAAAATAGCGTGAATAATGCAAGCGTGAATAACACAGAATGGATGAATAATCCAAAAGAAAAGATGAATAATCTTGAGGCACACAACACGATAAACCCTGAGCCAAGTCTTCATTGGAATATCAGGATGATAAATATACGTCTGATGAAAAGAATAAGATAGATGCTCAAAAAATCCAAGAAGGATATTATGAGACATTTCTAAAACTCCAAAAGCAGAAACTCTTGGGAGAAATAAAAAGCAGTCATATTTATGCTTTTTATGAAGAACATTCTTCTGCCATTGATTTCTTTAAATGGAATATACGGAATATTCAGACGATGATTTAGAAAATGACGATTGTCTTAATATATTTAATAATGAAGAAGGTGAAAGCAATAACCAAACACAATCTCAAACTCTTATGCTTCCAGGACCACCTGGTTATCAACCAACTTTTACTGGAAGAGAGGAAGCTATGCCTCCGGCAGAGCCTCCTCAGTTTGATCCAGAAATCAGTCTAGCCAATCGTGAGGCGAGTACTGAATCAAATATTACTCCAAATATGTCTTCATTATCTAATTACAATCCTTATACAAGGGAAGATTGGGTTAATTATAGAACCCAAAGATGTTACTATAAAAATAAAAAGAATTATAGTAATGATGGACTCATTTTAAACATTGAAACTATTCCTCATAGAGAAATTAAAAGATATGTTGACAATTGGGGTCAGCAAATGTGTGAAACTATTTATTTCACTCATCAACACCCTTAAATACTAGTCAATTTCTTAACATGACTACTAGTTATTGGAAGGGTGGTGCACTTGCATGGCTGAGAAGCCTTGAAGTTGGAAATAAAATCATGACTGAAAAGCTTAGAAGCATTAAAGATCCACAAAAAGCCCTTTGAGAACTTATTGCTCTCCTAGTGGCAGATTTCACAGGAGATAAAATCTATAGTGAAATTGATTATGAAAAATTACTCCACAAATTAAAACTATGTTTTATTAGTATGTTAGAAAATTTTACTGCTAAATTATCGGTCTATTATTCCATTTAAAAGTGGATAACCAAAAAAAAATTTGCTAAAAGGATTTTTTTTTTTTTTTACCAAAATACCTTATCCATGGAATAACATTATACAAAAAAGGTACGATGAAATTAGAAACAATATTCATTCAACTGGCTTGCTAAAAAGAGCTTGTATGGAATCTATGGAAAGAATTTGTGAACAAGCTAAGGCACAAAAACAGATGAATAAAACAATAAATAATTCTAAGTTGGGATATAATTGTTGTCCGAAGTATGACGACGATATCAATACCCAATTTGGTTGTCCTCTAGAGTATGGTGGAAGGAAGAATAAGAAATATAAAACTTTCCAGAAAAAAGAAAAAAACCAAATACAAAATTACGAGAAGAAAATGGAAGCCCAAACTTAGACGAAAGTTTAAATCCGCTGAAAAAAGGCGAGAAAAAGAAGAAAAAATTTGTGAAACGGAAGAAATTTAGAAAAGGTTGCAAATGCTTTAAATGCAACAAATAAGGTCATTATGCAAATGAATGCCCAACCAGCATTCATGCAGTCATTATAAGAAATCTAGATGATTATGGAATTTATCTAAAAACCATAGATGAAATTAGCAGTGATACATCAGCCTCTTATATATATGAAATTGAATCGAATTGTTCAGATTCATTTGATCCAGAAATTGATAGTTTTGAGGAAAGTCTTAATCATCTTAAGATCAATATGATTACAATAAATAAAACTCAAAACCAAATAAGGGTCACTCTCTTGAATAACAAAGCTATTCTTCCCAAAAAAAAGGAGGAATATCTGCAGGATATACTTTATATGTAAATAAAAGTATAAGGATTCGAAGATATCATACAATAAAAATTTCTCTTGACATAAGAATTTTTATACCAATGGGTTATTATGGAATTATTCATAATATGCCATTACATGCTAATAAAAATATTTTCATTACCTATGGATTCATAGAGCCAGTATCAAAAGCTAATGTTTCCATAATAATGAAAAATACTTCTTATGAAGATAGAGATTGTATGATTGAACATGGCGATCCAATTGAATTTCTCGTAATACATAAATATGAAGATCTTCCTATGATAAAAGAAGAGTTACCTGAAACATCAGCAGAATCATTAGTAACTAATCTCAGAGAAATTTTTAGAGAAAGTTATTATGAATTCAGAATCTATATGAACAAATTCTCGTTAGAAGAGACTACTAGTTCTAGCCTTCCAAATAGTGAAGGAGAACATTTAGAAATCTCTGACGAAGATTTGAAAATTTTGAAAGAATTAATTCCTCATTATGACAAAAGAGAGGTCTATAAACCAGTCTCTCTTCAGTCAAGATTTCTAAATAAATACACTTATATATTCGGCAAGATTTCTAAATAAATACACTTATATATTTGAAAGAATGCAAGAAAATATTGAATTAAAGGGAGACGAAGATTTTTCTTCAATTCAACTTCTAGACAAAACCAAAATAGAAAGATTACGAAAGAAATATCCTAAGATAAAATATCTTCATATAGGATTAATCCAGCTAAAAATTACGGGTTTATTTCGATCCGGAATCGATACACCTATACTTTTAGTTTGTATGGATGAAAGAATTATCAATAATCCTATAAATAGTATCATTGGAGGTGCCAAATCCAACCTACTAAACAGGTTATTTGGTATAAATATCCATCCAGATTTTCGATAAGTTTAGATGATCAAAATATTGAAAAAACTTGCACTTATCTATTAATTTACAAGGAATTGAGTTATTACCTAGATCTAAAGTTATTGGAATACAATGGGAACATATGATGGCCCTAAATGTTACTCCAACCTTTAAGTCCATTACGCCAAAACAGTTTGTTAGACTATTCGAAGTTGGAATGGAAAAAACCATTCAACCTAGATTACTAAAACTAGAACATTTAAAGATGGATAATGAAATCCAATTATTCGTCAAATCTTTAAAACCAAAAATTGAAGTTCCCACTGAATATTTTATTGCATCAGAAAATACCATATCTACCTTTGTACATGGAAAACAGCCCAAAATAGGCAGAGAATCAAACTCAAAACAAGGATCAAGCTATAAATTAACTAGAGCTAGGTCGATTGATAATTTTTTTAACATTGAATTATCACCCGAAAATATATTCGACATACAACAAAGAATGAGTGTAAGTACTCCCCCGCTGGAAGGACGAACACACCAAATTCTTGAAAAAGAACGTCTTAAAGAGCGACGGGATATGATCCTAAAGGTCCCTTTCTCTCAGATCCGTAATAAATGAGTAAACCCATTGAAAAAGGAAAGGGAAAGAAAAGTGTTCATTTTGCCCCTGAACAAGGCAACAAATTCTGACTGGTATGTTGACGACATGAGGTATGATGAACAAAATATAGCGGATGCTCATCATATGATGCATTTGGTAAAAAAATTCAAGGACATTATTAAAGATACTCACTTGAGTAACTATAGAACTATTGTCATGAGACACTTGGATAGAATAACACAAGTTATGTCCAAACATGTTACTAGATATCAGGGAGATCATCCAAATATTAATACTATTACATCAAACACATGGATTCACGACATTCTTAATTCTGAAAACATTCTAGACATGGAAAATTGTAATTTGCTTTAATCTTTTGCCTTCTGTACTCTTTGCCTTCTATACTTCTTCTCTTCTTTTATGTTGTTCCGTTGTAAATCTGGTATCAGAGCTAGGTTATTGTGAATAAAAGCTCTATATTTTAACAGTTTGTTAGACTATTCAAAGTTGGAATGGGAAAAACCATTCAACCTAGATTAGTAAAACTAGAACATTTAAAGATGGATAATGAAATATAATTATTCGTCAAATCTTTAAAACCAAAAATTTACTTCCACCACTGATCTGTACTGAGTCTGGACATGTTTATGAAAGTCCCAAAAACAGGCAAAGACATCACTTTTATTCTTCATCAAATACAGTCATGTGACACGAGATGAACAATCAATAAAAGAAACGAAATACTTGTAACCATTCATAGTAGTATCCGTCAGCCCAAGGAATATATGTCAGCCCAAGGGATACAGCATCAGACCACCTGTGCATACACACCAGCACAGAATATAGTGGCAGAAAGGAAGAAAAGACACCTTCTAGAGGTGGCAAGGAGCATGATGAACCCCATGAATGTCCCACAGAGCTGTGGGGGTAAGCAGTGTTGACAACAGCTCAACTGATCAACAGAATGTCCTCGAAAGTACTGGGATGGAAGTCTCCATGTGAGATATTACAAGGAAATGATAGTGGGATACTCCCGCTGAAGGTGTTTGGTTGCGTAAGTTTTGTGAACGACAACAGACCGTCTGTTGGAAAACTTGACCCTAGAGCAATCAAGTGTGTCTTCGTGGGCTATTCGGCGACTCAGAAGAGGTACGTGTGCTGGAGCCCAGTAGAGAAGATGTTTGTGAGCATGGATGTTCACTTCACGGAGCTTGAGCCATACTACCGTCAAGAGGGAACCTCATCCATGGGCAACTCACCTGACACTAAGAGTATGAAGCGAGAGAGGAAGATTGGTGAGAGTTTGGTGACCGATTTAGGAATATGGCATGCAGGAACGGTTGAGAAGGAGAGTGAAGAGGAACAGGGGGAGGAGATGAGAGGTGTTAGACCCACGGCTCAGGGGGAGTTACTTACCTATAGCAGAAAAGTAAAGTAAACTGCAGGACCAGTACCTATAGTGCCAGTTCCAAGTCCCTTGCCTGCGTCCATCTCGACTCCTGAGACACCTACACCACCACCACCAGATTTTTCTTCAGGTGATATCATTCTTCCTATCTCTCCCACACCATTATCAGTACGGAGGACCACTCGCAGCAATACGAAAAATCCTCCTGACAGATATGGTTGTGACCTTGCTCAGTTTGTTTCATATGATAACATCTCTTCTTCTCATGAAACATTCATTGCGTCTTTGGATAGCATTACTGTACCTAACAATTGGCAGGTTACCAAGAATGATCCAAAGTGGAAAGCGGCGATGCACGAGGAGTTAGGGGCTCTTGAGAAGAACCACACATGGAAACTGGCAAAACTGTCAGAGGCAAAGAGGGCAGTCGGATACAAGTGGGTCTTTACTGTGAAGCAAAATCCAGATAGACAGGTTGAGCACTACAAGGCTTGAATGGTTGTAAACTCCCAGATTTTTCAGGATTTTAAAAAACGAATTTTTGAAATTTTTTTGAAATTTTTAACTAATTAAAATCAAGGTATTCTGGTTTTAAATATTTTTATGAAATATTAAAATATTATGAAAATAATATTTTTGGGTGTAAAATAAAATATTAGACATAGGGTAATTTTCCTAAAATTTATTGGGCCCCAGAACTATTTTTAAAGACCTAAAAATTAATATTTTTATTAAACCCAAAATAGACCCGGTTTAATGAACCAAACCGAACCAACCCAAACCGGACCGACCCAACTGAACCAATACCCAAACCCTAGCGGGTCGGGTCGGATCTAAACCCGACCCGAAACTCGCAACCCTACCCGTTACTGTAGCAATCCCTAACCGTCGAAACCCCGAGGCCTTCCAGCCGTTCCCCGACCCGCCGCCGGCGGTTACGCCGCTCGGCCTCCCAGCCGCTCCATCTCCCCCGCAACCGCCCAACGTCTCACCTCCCCAACCCCTTCACCTCCGCCAACCGCCGTCAGCCGACCGTCCGCCTCCCCGCAACCCTATAAAAACCCGAACCCCGGTCGCTCCCATCCTCCACAGCCACCACCGCCATAGCTCCGACCCGCCTCCAACTCGCCGTGCCTCCTTCCTCCTCCCCGACAAGTTTCCCCCGACGCCCCACCTCCTTCCTCCTCCCCGCTAAGTTCCCCGGCGCCTCCTCCAGCAGCCTCCTCAACGAACCCCGCTGAACCCCGGCACCTCCTCCGCCGTGACTACCAGCGCCGCCTCCGCCGAGCCTTCCCGGCGACTCCAGCAGCAGAAACCCTAGCAGAGCCACCCGCCGGCCGTGCCGTGTCGCGCCACCTCGCGGAAACACGCATATTCAATCATCTTCGACGCCCTGTTCAGGTGAGGATTTCTCTCTCCTCGCTGTCTCGTTTTTCGAACCGTCTGCTGTGACGCATAGACTGCGTGACCCTCTCGAACCCCGTGCAATTTATTTGGGATATCGCGTCCTGTGGCGATCACAAACTGCAACGCAAAATCAGGAAAATAAATACCCTGTTTTTCTCAGAACTGGGTGCGCGCCGCTAAACGGGACGACTTGGTCGTGTGCGGACTTCACCGAAAGGTGCGCGCCGTCAATACGGACCTATGAGATTTCGCGGAAGCTGATTTGGATGTGCGTGCACACCGGAATCAACGTGTATCCGTCGACAACACCCCATATCGGCCCTATTATGGAACTCATTGTAACTTCGTGTACGCTCGCCGTAAACTTGCGTCATCGGACTCGTAGCAATACACTGGTCCTGTGACCCAAGTTCGATTATGAGAATGTTGACAAAATCGCGTATCGTGGGCCCCACGGCTCCACTTGACGGACGATTTTGTGATCGGCTCATCAGAATCTAGTTCTGCAAATTCCATTGGGTTCGTATCGTCGTTCTGGACTTGTAGATACTAAGTTTGACGAATTTGTAGAACATTGTCTCTGGCATATTTTTCGGTGCGAAACGGGCCACATGTGGACCCGCTTTGACCAAAAACTGTCACGTTTGCCCCTATGTCCAAATTGGACTTATGGACAGGCAATTCTAGTTATTTGATGTCTTCTGAACCTGATGGTAACGTTTATTACAGCATTCGGAGGAGTACCTGCAGATCCCGCTGATACCAGAGCAGTAGTTGGAGTCAGAACCCCAAGCAAGTGTATCTTGCCATACTTGCAGCATTTGTTTATACTATTCTCTTGATTTATTACTGTAATATCTCTGTTCAACCTAGGACCGTGTGACATTACTTAGCGTCCGAATAATATTCGGGTGCCAACGCCGTACGCGGAGTTGTGTAACGTCACCTAGAGATGGATATCGAAACCCTATACATTCTCGTGCTTGCATTATCAAGTACGTCATACCTCAGGACACCTGACACTATTCATGAGACAGAATCTTCCTGAGATATTCATGGTGATTCTGTATAGGTTACAGGTTTCATGACATAAACTTTATTCATATGCTTAGTTATCATTATGACTCACTGCATCAGTTAGAGGTTATGATCTTGCGTGTCATGGACATGAGACGTGTGATTACATTGGGTGGGGAGAGACACACAGGCTATAGGTTGATTATATTATGACGGTGTCGTAGTCTCTCTTCGAGCTAGACAACTACATGATATCACTGCTACCGGCTCCCCGACACCGAGCTTGTAGTGGTCTCAGCCTGAGTTCTAGTGATGCTCTCATCTTGCATATCACTTAGCTGGTTATATAGTTTACCATATTGTTTCATTTAGTATTGCACTACATTTATTATTGCTCAAGTTATTCTTGTACCTTACTATGTCCCCTGAGGACCTGGATCCGGATTATGTCCCCAGGTTTAGCATAAGAGATCTACCCCGAGGTGTAGGAACAGGAGCAGGCACTGGAGCAGAACCAGAAGACGAGTGATCGTCGATGATTTCTCCTGAGTATATGCTATATCCATACTCAGTATTTGTTGTTGTTATCTTTATTCTTGTATCTTGACTATTGTATCAGACTCATTATCGGGTTGTTCCCCGAGATATATTTTATTGAGACTTGTTGTTGATTTATATTGATGTATTCATTTTTGTGGATGAGATTAGTATATTAGACCCTTACTGTTGTTTTACAGCTTAAGTACACCCTGATGGGTCCATTAAATTGGATTGCCCATCGGTGTGTGCTGTTGGCCATTGCCATGTGTCTAGTCCCTTGATATTTTGGGGCTGGGGCGTGACATGGTTTTTTGTGGTGGCCCATGAAGGTCAACGACTAAATTGTTCGGTTTCAACTTAGGGACCGAGCAAACCTACGAAAATGATAGGATAAGTTATAGGATCTCATCAACTTGCTTGAATCGTTCTTGATCACTATATCGGATTCGAATCAATTTCTTGACTTGCATCCTGCCTTGATTCCTCTGTGCGCCTCTTATAGTTTATTTTGGATGCAGAGTAATGGATCAACGAGCAAACAACGAGACTCCTGCAGGATCACCACGAGGTGTTGTGGTAACCAACGAAGATGAAGTAACACTAGTGGATGGAGGTCAATCAGCACACCGAAGCAGTCAAGCAAATAATCATGCCTCAAGAATCCAGCAAGATGATATTCTGTCGCAGTTCTCTCTACCAATGCCCGTATTCCCACAAGGGCAGGCTATGGACGGACAGCAGATGTTTCAAATGATCTACGCAATGATGCAAGCTCAACAAGAGGCTCTGCGAAACAGTTTCGTGACCGCACTGGAGCAGGCGAATCTACCAGCACGAGGGCCAACGACGGACTCTATCACCGATTTCCGCCAGTTGAAGTCCCGCACCTTTTCAAGCAAGGAGGAGCCCACTGAAGTTCATGAGTGGCTCACCAACACTCAACATCAATTAGAAGCAGCTGAGCTTCCAAGGGAACGTTGGATGACTGCCCTCAGAATGCAGTTGACGGACAATGCACATCACCGGTGGCTATCTGAGGAAACACGGCTCGGACCAGACCGAGTCACTTGGGAAGAGTTCTCTAGACTCTTTCAGGAGATGTACATTCCAGTCATTGCTCGATCAGAACTTCGGGACAAGTTCAATCGCCTCACTCAAGACAATATGACAGTGGAAGAATACAATACAGAGTTCATTCGTCTGAGTCGCTTCGCCCCTACCTTGATCCCGACAGAAGAAAAGAAGGCTAAGAAGTTCTTCGACGGACTAAACTTCGAGCTACAGAGACTGATCGGATCCGTTGCACCTACTTTTTACTCGGACGTCCTTGCTGCAACCCGACACATGGAGCGCGTCACCAGGAGAGAGACCAGCCTGAAGCGGCCTTCCACATCAGCACCAGCCAGAGCACTACAGGAAGAAGCTGCAAAGAGACCTCACATGCACCAGCCACCCGGAGCATCTCCACAGGCACTACCTATCTGTCAACATTGTGGCAAGCGAGACCATATTGAGAACGAGTGCAGACGCAAAATGGGATTATGTTTAGCTTGCGGATCCAGTTAGCATTTAGTGAGGGAATGCCTTAAGTGTCGAGAAGGAGCACCAATGGTAAACCAACAAGCTTTACCAGTACCGAGGCCAGCCTATCCAGTATTGGGAGCACCGCAAACGGGAGTTGAAGGAGTCATACCACCACCTCCAAGAGGGTATCAGCCGAGGCCACCTTTGATACCCCAAGCAGCACTCTTTCAACAGGCCCAACAACAGCAGATGACACCACCACAAGGACGCGGACAAGCTTTTGCGATAACCTTGGAGGACGCGCAGACTCGTGGAGTAGCAAATGCGCGTAAGTTATTCACAAATGCATTGCTTTAGCTCGTGCCTATTAGTTCGTGACCTTAGCCTTAAACTAGTATTTTGAACTTGTTAAAATTTGATAACCTAGTTTTCTAAGCTGTAGTTTTCTTGCTTTAACTAGATTTTCTTCACTCTTGAATTTACATAACTTTCATTGCTTAGGAAAATGATATTTTTTTTCCAAGGTGTTTTGTTTAACACTCATCCTTTGATTCTCCTGGATCATGATTGTTGATTGTGTCGTGCTTCGAAGCTGTTTTGCAAACCGTGTCATCTCTTCTGACCGGTTGTGTTTCATTATTCTTTGATTGCGATGACACAATCCTCTTAAGGGGGTAGATTGTAAACCCCCAGATTTTTCAGGATTTTAAAAAACAAATTTTCAGAATTTTTCTAAAATTTTTAACTAATTAAAATCAAGGTATTCTGGTTTTAAATATTTTTATGAAATATTAAAATATTATAAAAATAATATTTTTGGGTGTAAAATAAAATATTAGACATAGGGTAATTTTTCTAAAATTTATTGGGCCCCAGAACTATTTTTAAAGACCTAAAAATTAATATTTTTATTAAACCCAAAATAAACCCGGTTTAATGAACCAAACCGAACCAACCCAAACCGGACCGACCCAACTGAACCAATACCCAAACCCTAGCGGGTCGGGTCGGATCTAAACCCGACCCGAAACCCGGAACCCTACCCGTTACTGTAGCAATCCCTAACCGTCGAAACCCCGACGCCTTCCAGCCGTTCCCCGACCCGCCGTCGGCGATTACGCCGCTCCGCCTCCCAGCCGCTCCATCTCCCCCGCAACCGCCCAATGCCTCGCCTCCCCGACCCCTTCACCTCGGCCAACCGCCGTCAGCCGACCGTCCGCCTCCCCGCAACCCTATAAAAACCCGAACCCCGGTCGCCCCCATCCTCCACAGCCACCACCGCCACAACTCCGACCCACCTCCACCTCGCCGCGCCTCCTTCCTCCTCCCCGCCGAGTATCCCCCGACGCCCCACCTCCTTCCTCCTCCACGCCGAGTTCCTCGGCGCCTCCTCCAGCAACCCCCTCAACGAACCCTGTTGAACCACGGCGCCTCCTCCGCCGTGACTACCAGCGCCGCCTCCGCCGAGCCTTCCCGGCGACTCCAGCAGCAGAAACCCTAGCAGAGCCACCCGCCGGCCGTGCCGTGTCGCGCCACCTCGCGGAAACACGTATATTCAGTCATCTTCGGCGCCCTGTTCAGGTGAGGATTTCTCTCTGCTCGCTGTCTCGTTTTTCGAACCGTTGCTGTGACGCGTAGACTGCGTGACCCTCTCGAACCCCGTGCAATTTGTTCGGGATATCGCATCATGTGGCGATCGCAAACTGCGACGCAAAA
This sequence comes from Iris macrosiphon, assembly GCA_036927795.1. Taxonomy (NCBI): domain Eukaryota; kingdom Viridiplantae; phylum Streptophyta; class Magnoliopsida; order Asparagales; family Iridaceae; genus Iris; species Iris macrosiphon. The sequence continues at coordinate 18,404,884 of JAYESA010000008.1, forward strand.
TCAGGAAAATAAATACCCTATTTTTCCCGGAACTGGGTGCGCCCCGCTAAACGGGATGACTTGGTCGTGTGCGGACTTCACCGAAAGGTGTGCGCCGTCAATACGGACCTGTTCTGGAACTCATTGTAACTTGTATGCTCGTCGTATCGAAACAAAACTTGCGACATCGGACTCGTAGCAATACGATGGTCCTGTGACCCAAGTTTGGTTCGATTCTGATAACGTTGACAAAATCGCATATCGTGGGCCCCACGGCTCCACTTGACGGGCGATTTTGTGATCGGCTCATCGGAATCCAATTCTGAAAATTTTGTTGGGTTCGTATCGTCTTTCTGGACTTGTAGACACTAAGTTTGACAAATTTGGAGAATATTGTTTCTGGCATATTTTTCGGTGCGAAGCTGGCCACATGTGGATCCCGCTTTGACCAGAAACTGTCACTTTTGCCCCTGTGTCCAAATTGGACTTATGGACAGGCAATTCTAGCTATTTGATGTCTTCTGAACCTGATGGTAACGTTTATTACAGCATTCAGAGGAGTACCTGCAGATCCCGCTGATACCAGAGCAGCAGTTGGAGTCAGAACTCCAGGCAAGTGTACCTTGCCATACTTGCAGCATTTGTTTATACTATTCTCTTGATTTATTACTGTAATATCTCTGTTCAACCTAGGACCGTGTGACATTACTTAGCGTCAGAATAATATTCGGGTGCCAACGCCGTACGCGGAGTTGTGTAACGTCACATAGAGATGGATATCGAAATCCTATACATTCTCGTGCTTGCATTATCAAGTACGTCATACCTCAGGACACCTGACACTATTCATGAGACAGAATCTTCCTGAGATATTCATGGTGATTCTGTATAGGTTACAGGTTTCATGACATATACTTTATTCATATGCTTAGCTATCATTATGACTCACTGCATCAGTTAGAGGTCATGATCTTGCGTGTCATGAACATGAGACGTGTGATTACATTGGGTGGGGAGAGACACACAGGCTACAGGTTGATTATATTATGATGGTGTCGTAGTCTCTCTTCGAGCTAGACAACTACATGATATCACTACTACCGGCTTCCCGACACCGAGCTTGTAATGGTCTCAGCCTGAGTTCTAGTGATGCTCTCATCTTGCATATCACTTAGCTGGTTATATAGTTTACCCTATTGTTTCATTTAGTATTGCACTGCATTTATTATGGGTTGAGTTATTCTTGTACCTTGCTATGTCCCCTGAGGACCTGGATCCGGATTATGTCCCCAGGTTTAGCAGAAGAGATCTACCCCAAGGTGTACGGAACAGGAGCAGGCACTGGAGCAGTACCAGAACCAGAAGACGAGTGATCGCCGATGATTTCTCCTGAGTATATGCTTTATCCATACTCAGTATTTGTTGTTGTTATCTTTATTCTTGTATCTTGACTATTGTATTAGACTCATTATCGGGTTGTTCCCCGAGATATATTTTATTGAGACTTGTTGTTGATTTATATTGATGTATTCATTTCTGTAGATGAGATTAGTATATAGACCCTTACTGTTGTTTTACAGCTTAATTACACCCCGATGGGTCCATTAAATTGGATTGCCTATCGGTGTGTGCTGCTGGTCATTGCCACGTGTCTAGTCCCTTGATATTTTGGGACTGGGGCGTGACACTGGTGGCAAAATGATACAGTCAGACGTACGACATTGACTACGACGAGATTTTTGCACCTGTGGCGAAGATGAGCAACGTCAGGACCCTGATTTCTTTGGCAGCGAATGGTGGATGGAAGCTACACCAACTAGATGTGAAAAAGGCGTTTCTTCATGGGGATCTAGTGGAGGTGGTGTACATGAAGATACCACCAGGATTCTGCACTGATAAGATAGTGGGCAAGATCTGCAGGTTAAAGAAGTCCCTCTATGGACTGAAGAAGTCTCCTCGAGCGTGGTTTGACAGATTCATGAGGGCGATGATAGGGATGGGATATCGGCAGATCAACGCTGATCACACTGCATTTTTTCATCGGAGTGGATGCCACATCATCATGCTTGTGGTGTATGTGGACGATATGATTATCACATGAGATGATGAGCAGGAGATTGCCCGACACAAATGGAAGCTTGGCAAGGAGTTCGAGGTGAAGGACCTTGGCCTTCTTCGGTACTTCTTTGGGATTGAGATTACTCGAGAAGCAGAGGAGATTGTTCTTTCTTTGTTCATTCTCAGAGAAAGTATGCGCTGGACCTTCTCACAGAGATATGGATGTTGGGATGCAAACTGCAGCGACGCCGATCAATCACAGGTTCAAGCTAGATGCTGAGGCTGGAGAACCAGTTGACCGGGACAGATACCAGAGACTAGTGGACAAGTTGATCAATTTGAGCCACACATGTCCTGATATCTTCTTTGCAGTGAGTGTGGTGAGCCGCTACATGCATGACCCAAGGAAGGGTCATATGGATGCAGTGTACCAGATTCTAAGATACTTGAGAAAGAACAAAGAAAGAACTAGTCCAGTCAGAGACATGGATGTTGGGATGCAAACCTGCAGCGACGCCGATCAATCAGAGGTTCAAGGTGGGTGCTGAGGCTGGAGAACCAGTTGACCGGGACAGATACCAGAGACTAGTTGACAAGTTGATCTATTTGAGCCACACACGTCCTGATATCTTATTTGCAGTGAGTGTGGTGAGCCGCTACATGCATGACCCAAGAAAGGGTCATATGGATGCAGTGTACCAGATTCTGAGATACTTGAAGGGTACCTCCGGAAAGGAGCTGATATTCAGGAAGAATGATCACGTGAGCATCGAAGGCTACTGTGACTCTGACTGGGCTAGTTGTGCTGATGACAAGAGGTCTACCTCGGACTATTGCATATTTGTATGAGGCAATTTGGTCTCTTGGAGGAGTAAGAAGTAGTTAGTGGTGGCCAGATCGACAGCTGAAGCGGAGTACAGAGCTATGGCCTTGGGAGTTGCAGAGCTGTTATGGCTGAAGAGTATGCTGGTAGAGCTAAAATTGGATCAAGAAGCCAAGATGAAGTTGTGGTGTGACAACCAGTCAGCCATCAGTATCGCTAACAATCCAGTGCAGCATGACAGGACCAAACACATCGAGATCGATAGGTTCTTCATCAAGGAGAAGTTGGACAGTGGACTACTGGAGCTAGGCCACATTCCAACCAAGGATCAGGTAGCAGACAGTTTGACCAAGGGACTTAGCTATGTAGATATGATTAGACGATGTGACAAGATGAACTTAGTTAATATCTTTCGTCCATCTTGAGGAGGAGTGTTAGTATATTATAATGCATTAGAAAATTTTATGTAAGATGGAGGATTGTAAGTATATATATATATATATATATATATATATATATATATATATATATATATATATAGCCAAGAGATTATAATGAAAATAGAACTCCAAAATATTCTACAATCAAAGGAAGAATCCAAATCACAACTACAAAGTCTAAACAACAACACAATCTAAACTTCAAACAATACATCCAAGTCTTAAATATTTGCTGAAAACAAATCTCGTACAAAATATAGCAAATACTAGCTAATTATCTATCAGTCACTGATATGAAATTTCCTGCCACAATCCTACTCCTGAGCCACATGAGCCATCTCAACAACCTCATCCTAGGGTCCATAATGTGTCGGGCACCAATCCTCCAAATCCACTGAAAAATGTTATCTATAAAATTTGTCGTACATATGTAGGATTTGGACTATAAGAGTTTCTTGAATTGATTTTATTGATTTTATTGATTATGATATAGTCGAGGATCATGGTTGGGTGTAGTTACCCTAGGAAAATATTTTATTAGATAAACTTCCGACCTTTAGATTTTATTGTTATGTTTATGTTAGCAGGTTGGTCTGATTTATTCCTTAGCTGTTTTGAGTTAGAAGTGTTTCTCCCAATTTGGGTAAATTTTCTTAGAAATGTTCGGTAAAGGTTTGGCCTTGGATTATGGGATATGTGAAGTAATTTATAGTTATCCTTTGAAGATGAGTTATCATGATCTTTAAGTGTGGCTTGGCTGATGAGTTAGCTAGCCCTAATAGTTAGACAGACGTCCCAAAGTTGATTGTTAGGGATAAATAGAATGACCTTAAGAAGAGTTGTCCACATAGAATGTGACAAGAATAGAATGAGATAACGGATATTAGGAGATAAGCCTAAGAAGTGATTAGTGTAACCACATATGACTAGGAGATATGTACTTTTGTCATTTAATAATTATTGATAATTATATTATTATTATTATTATTATTATTATTGGTCCCTTGTATTAGTTAGTTAGTTTGGACTAGTGTATTGGACGACCTGGTCGAAATCGATACTCCTTCCCAAATGCTTCGACTCAAAAAATTTCTCTTTCAGAAATATCGACCGATTTACCGGTCGATATATATATATATATATATATATATATATATATATATATATCGAAGAAGGTAAAATTTTATTGATGTAACACCAAAATTACAAACGTATAACCCACCTAAAACACAAAAAATCTTCATCTGGAGTCTAGGATATCTATTTCAGCTTCTATGTTTCTTTGTACAACATATTTACTGAGAGAGACTTCATCGCAACTCGGTTTAAGTTTGGTTAAGTAGTACGATAACTCAACCCTTCCCATCCCAACCTAACTCAAAAACACATATTCCCTTCTAACATTCAATATTTTACTATATAGAGAGATATCGGTCGAAATATCAGCCACAAATATATATATATATATATATATATATATATATATATATATCAACCGGTATCACTGTTATCTATAACAATGATTTTTGTTATATCATATTTACTCTATATACTTATAATATTCAAAGTTGTAGTTGTATAAAGTTTAAACTGATGCAAGTAGATGAAAAATATGGCTAATCTAGTTAATAAGTTTGTATACTTTAGGACATAAGATAAAGTTCTATGTAGACACTTGTTAGTAAGATCCATTCCACGTTCTAGATTCTAAATTTAAAATGTATGAGCTACTTTTGTACAATAGTAAGTTTTATTCATAGTTTCAATTTCTAGATTTTGAGTCACATTTCATCCATGGGAGATATAGGTTGGACTTTTCAATTTCTATATTATAGATTGTAGGAACCCATTACGTAGAATAGTAAGTTCCAATTTGGAGTCCAATTTTCTAAAAAAAAATCCACATCAATTTTTGACCACACAATCTTTGGAACCGAAGCTCACTTTATCATTTCCTACTATTCTCATACAAATCCAACCCATACTACATTTACCATTTTTTTTTTTAATTTTGGACCTAAATTGTATTGGAGAGTCCCAACTACTAAAGATGGTCTTAGTCAATAACCGCCTAGAACTTATATAACACAGGAACATAAAATTGATAATGAACCTACATACTATCACACCAAACTCGAGTGACTATTGTGGTTACCGAGGAGAGGTAACCACAATAGTCACTCGAGTAGAATGTCGGTGGATCGAGCCACGGAGACGTATTATTCCTTCTATTTATAAATGGTGGGAGTTGAAAGACGGTAGGTCCAAAAACATGCAATACAATGTACACAAAAATTCCGAACGTTACGTCGGATCCCGTACGTTATGCTGGAAAGTCAAAAAAAAAAAAATCTACGTACTATCACTTGTTTACTTACCATTGCCTAGGAAGAGAAATATATTAAACAAATAATAATACAAATACAAGTTTATGATAAAAATGGACCATGAGAAGTTATTTTATTTGCACTTGAGATTTATAGGTAAAACTATATGTTTCTTGCTACTTGTTAGTATAAGAGATTATAATAAAAAAATCAAACATGTATTTATATGATTCTAGGGTCCCCTAATTGAATGGAGTCAAAATTCAATAATACTAATGGCGTAAGTAGTAAGGATGCCTCTTTCAGTCGAATCGATTCTTTCTGTTCTAAATTTTCTTAAAACAAAAGTAAATTATACTACTTATAAACCGAACTCTACACATTCAGCCCTCGTTTGGTTCGCTAAAAATAAGAAAATGAAGAAAAAAAAATTATTTTTTTAAATTGTAATTTCTATTTTTTTCAGTTTTGGATAGGTTCGAAAAATTGAAAGAAAAAATGAATAATTAGGAGTGAAAAAGTGAATTTATAGTATAAGTGCGGAAATCATCACCCTGCTTGGAAAATAATTTCATTTCTAGCTCATTTTCTTTGGCATCCAAACACAACAAAGAAATGACTTTACTTTTCCGTAGTCCAGATTCCACGAACCAAACGATATCTCAGTTCAGTGAATTTTATGACATGGCTCTCTTATGCAGCTCTGCTCATAGGTACCTTGACAATAAATTTGGAGCCAATGAAATACTGTCAAATCTGTTATGAGCTTTCTTTTACGCCATATTCGATCCCATTCTGATGGGAGAAGGCATGGATGATAATTAATGGTGAGCTAACTTGTGCAGGACTTGTAATTCACTTATTTGGCTTGAACAGTTGCCAGAATGGAACCTAAAGCAGAGTATTCTGAAATTTTAAGCCAAACCAGACCCCAAAAATGCCAAACCAGGGAAAAGGAGCATGTTGGTTTGTAGTCCTTCCATTAGCTAATGATGCACAGCTCTACAATGAAAAATGAACTTCTAAGGTTGGGGTTATAAATTATAGGACGCACAGCGAAAATAGATTTAGAAAAATCAGAGAAATACCTTAGAGAAAGTTCACAACCACAAAGATAAGGATTTACGTACTTCGGTCAATATATCTACTTCCACGGACGAGGGTGATTCAATTCCACTATGAAGAAGAAAAAAGAATTATAATTGCTCTCAACACTTCTCTCATTTCTCTCAAGAACTCTCTACAAAAAACTCTTTCAAAAACTTTTGTTTTGAACTTATTCAACAATTTTTTTTTGCTCGCTTATGTCGAACTTATTCAACAATCATTGAGCACAATTTTTGAGATCTCTCAAGGAGAAACCTTTGGCCCCTTTATATAGCATACCATATGTCTATACATGAAAATCCAACATTATGTAGGAATAAGAATCCAATCTTATTCTTCAAAGATATGGTCAAATCCAACATTATGTAGGAATAGTAATTCAATCTTATTTTTCAAAGATATTGTCAAAGGTCAAAGTCAATCATCTTCAAAGATATGGTCAAATGGTCAAAGCTAATCTTCTTCAAAGATATGGTCAAATATATTAGTCAATCTCCTTCAAAGATATGACAAATATATTTTTCTTCATATATCCACCCCGACAAGATTTTGCTACAAAATCGAGCCGACATACTTCTCCACCGCATAGCTTCACCAAATCAACCACTCGTCAATCCCGTCCCAAAAGGCTCTCAAGCAATAGAAATGATTTAGAGCAAGTCCAAGCAATGTTTGAACTTGGCTCCAGGAACAACCTTAGTCAACATATGGGTTGTCCTTGGTATGCACTTTTTCAAGTGCAATATCTCCGTCTTCTATGACATCCCGTGTGAAGTGGTAGCGAACATTAATATGTTTGGTCCTTGCATGATGGACTTGATTCTTTGTCAAGTGGATAGCACTCATGCTGTCACAATGCACATCAACTACATCATGCTTCACCCCCAAGTCATTAATCAAGCCGCAAAGCCATAGGCTCTCTTTCACTGCCTCTGTCAATGTGATATACTTAGCTTCCGTAGTCGACAAGGCAACCGTATCCTGCAACATAGACCTCCAACTGACTGGCACACCATGTAGAACAAACACGTATCCAGTAGTTGACCTACGTATATCCAGATCGGCAGCATAATCCGAATCCACATATCCACTAATCTGACTAATGCCTTCACCAAAGTGTAATCCTACGTCAATGGTGCCATTCAAGTACCTGAATATCCACTTCACAGTCTCCTATTGCTTCTTTCCTGGATTAGCCATAAAACGACTAACCACACGACCTGTGCAATGTCTGGTCGAATGCACACCATAGCATACATCAAGCTGCCAACTGCACTCGCATATGGAACTCGAGCTATGTCCTCCTTCTCCTCATTTTTAGTAGGGAATAACTTGGCTGAAAGCCTAAAATGACCAGCCAAGGGAGTAGAAACAGACTATGCATCTTCCATACAAAAACGAGCAATGATCTTCTCAATATAGAACTTCTGAGAGAAAGATAATTTTCGTTTCTCCCTCTCCCTTATAATCTCCATCACCAAAATTTTCTTTGCTCCACCCAAGTCCTTCATCTCAAATTATGAGCTAAGTTGAGACTCCAGTTTATCTATCTCTACCATATTTTTTTTAAGCAATAAGCATATCATCTACATAAAGTAATAGATAGATATAACCTCCACCACGCAGTTTATGAAAGTAAACGCAGCAATCATACTTACTTCGGATAAAATTATGGCGTGTCATGAAGGTGTCGAACCGCTTATACCACTGTCGAGGAGATTGTTTCAACCCATAAAATAAATTTTTCAACAAACACACATGATTTTTCTTGCCAACCATCTTGAAGCCTTCCGCTTGATGTATATAAATATCTTCGTCAAGGTCGCCATGCAAGAATGTCTTCTTCACATCGAGTTTCTCCAACTCGAGATCATAATGAGCTACCAAGATCAACATTACGCAAATAGAAGTGTGCTTGACGACCGGAGAAAATATCTTATTGTAGTCCACCCCCTCCTTCTGTGCGAAGCCCTTTGCTACTATTTTTGCCTTGAACCGAGTGACACCTGACTTCGAAGAACCTTCATTCTTCTTGTACACCCACTTGCAGCCTATAGCTCTCTTGTCCTTGGACAATGGAACCAAATTTCATGTACAGTTCTTGTGGAGAGACTCAATCTCTTCCTGCATAGCTATCATCCATCTCTCGCTGCTAGTATCTTTGACCGTCTGTTTGAAGGTGTTATGCTCGTCATCCTCTACTGGCAGTGCATATGCCACCACATTTGACCATATATGAAGAAAAATATATTTGTCATATCTTTGAAGGAGGGAGAGTGACTAATATATTTGACCATATCTTTGAAGAAGATTAGCTTTGACCATTTGACCATATCTTTGAAGATGATTGATTTTGACCTTTGACCATATCTTTGAAGAATATGATTGAATTACTATTCCTACATAATGTTGGATTTGACCATATCTTTGAAGAATAAGATTGGATTTCTATTCCTACATAATGTTGGATTTTTCATGTATAGACATATGGTATGCTATATAAATGGGCCAAAGGTTTCTCCTTCCATGTACACTGCAGATGTATATTTTGCTTTCTTGGAACTTGATTGGACACTTGCATGTTTATTTACATAAAACAAAAGGCTACTTAGAGTTTAGACCTGGATTTTATACCAGTTTAGAGTTTAAGTCATGACTTGTTCAATTGGTAAATTTTTAGGTCCTGAATTTTTAATTGTTGTTACATTTTTTCAATTATACCCTCCCTTCCATGCTTAACAATGAAATATTTCTATATAGACTAAGGAGGGTATAATGAGAAAAATGTAACAAAAAATAAAAAATTTGGGTCTAAACTTTCCAATTGGACAAGTCAAGACTTAAACTCTAGCTGGTATAAAATCTAGAGTCTAAACTCTAATTAACCCTAAAACAAATGTCCACTAGATGACGTGCGTTTAGCACTGTAGAACTGACCGGAATTTCACAAATTTTGGGTCAAAAAATCAGCCCTTAAAAATAAAAAGTGTCGATTTTTGTCCGATTTTTGCCCTCTTTTGCCCAATTTTTGCACATTTTTGTAAAATAACAGATCACAAAAGTGGAGTGCATTCGACAATATGAGTTTTACTTATATTAATTTATATCTTGTATTATAACTATTTTCTTTTAATAATTATTTTATTTATGTAAAAAATTGTCAAATGCTATAATATCTATGATTTCAGTTGTGCATTCTAAGAAGATGAATTGTCTTTTGCAACAAAAAATGAAAGATATTGTTTTCATTCAATACAACAAAAAGCTGAAGAAGTCTTACTATTCTATTGTCATGAGGGAAGTTGATGATTATGTGGTAAAGGAGGAGCTCCAAGAATTTGTGGATGCGGTGATGATCTTATATGGTCTGAAGTGAGAGGTTCATTAGGAGGTGACGAAGAAGTAGGACCAAGAACTAAGGGCAAGAAACGACGGTATGAAGATGAGGATTGGGATGTGGATGAAGAACAAGAAGGTGGACAAGATGTTGAGGACCCATTTGTGGGTGTAGACTTGGATGTTGATATCGAGGGCGTGAATTAGTAACTCTGTTCATGAGTTTTAGTTGTGATACCTTTATATTCTTTCCTTTTATTATCATGGACATGGTTTGATGTTGATGTGTGAAATTTCTTCTTTTTCACTAGTATGATTATACACATAATAAGGTACTTTTATTGACATGATTTGGTATTAGATTTGGTATTAGTTTGTTTTATTGATATCATTGGATATTGTTATGTAGAATTAGTATTAGTATTAAAAATAACAGAATATGGTTTTTATTGTTTTTTGACGACTAGTCCTAACTAGTCAAAAAGTGGTATCGACCGCTTTAACTGCATAGTATAAAATTAGATATGAATGTTTCAGTAACATGGCTTTCCTGGATACAGTCTTCATTGCCTTGGAATATCAAGTGCATCACTACATCAAGGTTATCCTCACTTCCAAGTTCACTCCCAAATAGAGGGGTATGAAGTATGAAGCTATGAACTTACCTAAGGCCCAGGTGATCTAGGTCTCCTACTGATTCCAACTATAAAACCTAGGCCCTAAGGTAGCATAAGTTACTCAATTTACAGGTTAACTGGCCACTTGTATAAATGTCACAATAAAAACACAAAAAAGCATGAGTGTGACAAGAACGGAACCATATATGCCATTAAAGAAGTATATACACTATATGCAGCGGCTTCTTACTACTTTTAAGACGAGCAATTAATATTCTAATGACACGAGTCTGAGGCATCATAACATGATAACAGGGTATCTATGTTGCACAGGTACAACAGGACACGACATGTTAAGGACACGACAACACTGAGACGACACCTATTTTGGTGTGCCCTAGTGCCTTTTGGAGTGCCCGGGTGTGTCGGATACATGCCAGACACGTCACAGCTCTAATTTTGGAGTGTCCGAGCTTCCTAGCACGGTACTGTTCAAAAAAAGTAACTGCTATTAAGATCTCTAGCGTATTTACAATTTGGTACAAACCTTTTTCAGTAAATCAGGTGTACAAATACTATGTCATTTTTATCAAGTTGATTCGATCACATAAAGTTATAGGCATATACCAACTTCTAGTTTGATATTGACATGGGTTACTATGTTACAATATGAGCTGCAGTATGCATTTTGCCTAAAACAGAAATATGGAATGCAATACAAACAAGATAAGTACTTACTAAGAACTCCTTTTGTCAAATCACTGTCACCTGGGGAGAGGCAAAACACCAAATCTTGATGAAACTTTTTCATTAGATTTTCAATCATATTTTCCCACGTCAATGGCACTCGTTCTAATGCAGTACAAGCAAGCTTCATAGAGGCATTGTAAAAGGCCTGATTCCATCTGTTTGTTATAAGAACAATAAGTTTAAAAGAAGATTTGTACAAAAAGATTAATTGAATCAGGGGAAAGAATTAATATAAATGTATAATACACCCTACAATCAACAACAAAAGCATAACATTTCACAAAAAGAAACATATAAGGGTAAGAAAAGTTTCATTGGAAGTTGGATTTTGTAAGGAAATCCATGAACTCCTGTATAAAATTGATAGAGGAACAGTAGAGAAGTTGGTTGAATAGAGACGGACACAGAATCGAATAGGGATGTGACACAGATTCAGAGTACAACCTTTTTAGAGAATCTAGGATACACCTATAGATACCGTTATATATACATATGACAACACATATACACACATTTTATATTAGATCATGATTATCAGGGGCAGATCCAGGTAGTTCCTGGGGTGGGTTGGAGCCCACCCCAAATTTTTTTCTTCTTCTTCTTTTTTATATAGATTTTTGATTTTTGATTTTTTTTTTTAAGAGTTGGCCCACACCTAGCCCACCCAATCTACTCTAGCCCCACCCTATTTTATATTTCTGGATCCGCCCCTGATGACTATTTCAATATTTATGCATGTTTTGCTAGTGCATAGGTTCTAAAAGGTTCCAGATAGGATTTGATACAAAAATGTTACTTTCTCATATCTCAAATATTCTGGGCACGGTTACTCATGCAGCCCCTATGGCTATACTAGAAACCTGCACTAATACAAGAGTCCATTTTTGTTCACCCACCAAATCTGGGTCTGAATCTGTTGTCCGCAAACCCCCGTCCCCAAATATGTCCCCTCTATTAGCTTGTGGGTCCCACCAAACCAGAATCAATGGGACCCACAAGCTAATAGAGAGGGGACAGATTTTGGGACATGAATTTGTGGACAGCAGATTTGGGCTTCACCAAACCTAGGGTGGATGTTCACCCTTCCACTCAAGGGTTGGCACGTGTTATTTTCATCCAAACTAAAACCACTTTGGGAGTTGGTTTGGTGAACGTCCAAACAATTGTTTTTTTCCTGGATCGGCAGCTCTGACCTCTACTCTTTCACCAGCCTATTCTCTTGCGGGTGGACCAATATTTCAACTCAACCTACAATCAACTCTGTACTATTATGAATAGTATGCCTCCTAATCTTTCCTACAATTCAACTTCCACTAGGCAATCTCTGGCTATGTACCATTTGGGATCCGTTATGAATCCTAATGCTCATAATAATAGGTACAAGCATGCCTATACACCATTACACAGTTTTAAACAACCAATTCATGGAACCATGAGAATGGAACAAAATCAAGGGGGGTGGAGTCCTCTACTTACTCAAAACTCCCAATACTCATCCTCATATACGTCTTCCAAGAGTTGAGTTGCAGCTATCAGGAAAAGCAGTTCTTTGGCTTCCATGGTGTTCCCTATGAACAACGATTAGGGATGCACAGAAACAATGCTCTCACAGATTGCAATGCCTTTTCGCAAGCTTTAGAGAAGTGATCTGACTAATGAATTTGAGGATCACACTGGGTTATTATCCAAGCTTACTCAAAGTCACTTCTGTGACAGACAATCAGTCCAAATTTGAAGCTATTGTAAATAAGGTGTATGGATTATCTCCACAACATATGACTAGCCTATCCGCCTCAGGCTTAAAGCATAGTTTGCAGTATCGGCCGATAACGATCCGATACGGCCGATAACGATACGATTTGGCATGTCCGGATCCGAAACCAACCAATATCTGATATTGACCGATACCGACAGCGGGGGTCTCTTTTTCGGTCAATTCGATAACAAAAATTGAACGAAAAAGTCCAATCAACAAGGGTGTAAAAGCATAGTAAGATTGTAAAAGCATGTAAAAGAAAAAATAAAAAATAAACCAATTGGCAAAGGTGACAACTATTTCATTCAATTTTAAAACTGCTAAGAAACAACACTGGAAATACTTAAAAGTAGGCCTAAATGTATAAAATATACTTTCTAAAATGTTAACAATTATTTGCTTTCCAATACCAAAAAATTCGACAGTACCGAAACCGTCGATATTGTGAATACTGCCGATCCTGATGTGGTCCGATACCGATTCCGATATCGATACAGCAGCGAACCTTGGCTTAAAGCCTGAGCTGCAATATAAAGTGCAATTTTTGGAGCCTAGCACTCTAGCTCAGGCAATAAGCTATGCTAAGAAATTGGAAGCCAAATTGACCGAGATCAAAACAAAAACTTCATTAAAAAATGTTAGTCTGGATCTCGGAAGATCTAATATGGTGCTAATGACATGGGATTTTCAACCAAAAGGGGTTGGTGACAACAAAAACCAAGGGAGAAGGTTAACTGATGCAGAAATCCCAGCCAAAAATAGAAAGGTTTGTGCTTTTGCTTGTGATGAGAAATTCAGCCCTTGGCACAAATACAAATACAAGCTTATGTTGATCGAAAGAGAAGAAGAGGATGAGGGTGCTCTGGAACATACCGAAGAATGGTCCAAATTTCCTTCTACCATTGAGGTATTTTATCATGCACTTTCAGGTCTTGGTTCCCCGAGAACTTTGAAATTTCAAGGAATAATCAAGGGAGTGGAGGTCTTGGTCTTGATTGATGGAGGTTCAATCCAGGCTAAGCTAAACACTTGCGGTTGGAACTAGAGGCTGTTATCTAATTCTGATAATAAAATATTTATTATTTTCTAAGATTGATAACAGGACAAAGAAATAAAAGAAAAATTGTTACCGGCCTCCGAAAAAGTCGTGCATTAAGCACTGCCCTGAGAGTTAATCCGAGGTCTATGTGCAGACGTTTCTCGGAAGCTCCTAGTGGTAAAACCCCCTGACTACCGGGTTCTCTTTGTTGCACACAACTCGGAGAGAGAGACCGAACTTAGCTCTGCCCAGAGCAAGGTGTAGAGAACAGAATGGTTTGAGAGTGAGAGAGAGAGAGAGAGAGAGAGGTTTCACCGTAGGAGAGTTTCTGTAAAAAACGAAGAATGAAGAGACAACAGTGTATAGGCAGTCCCAAGACACAGCCACGGGACATGACTGAAAAGACTCATAAACAGGTCATTAAGGAGCAATTTCAGAAGGAAAGAAACTTGGAGAAAAGCTGTCAAAAGAGCTGTTACAGAAGTTGTCACTAGGTTCAATGAACCTAGACATATAGCCTCAACGTTCAAAATTTGAATGAGCCAAATGGGTTCAAAAATAAAGAGTACTAGTTTTTTGGCTCCCAGCCTGAACCCGAAGAACAAATTGGATCGGCATTCGGCGCCCGCAGGTGTGGACACGTACCCGCGCCCGTTACGCGCGCCGAACCGAGCCGGACGGCGGCGGCGGCGCGCGTGTGGCCCAAGGGGTTCCCCACACAACATCTTTAAGAAAGCAATGAAGAGAAACTAATATATACATACAATGAGTGGTTGGCCCATCCGATGTGGGACTAAAAGAAAGAAGGAAGTTGAGCTTTTGCTCAAGCAAGGCTAACAGAGGCTACTCCTGAATTTAATTTAATTTAATTTAATGTGCCGGTAGGAAATGGTGAAAGTCTGAACCTTAGAAGCCAGAAACTCCTACGAGATTAACGAATTTCAGTAAGAATCTCGATTCGGCGGTTTCTCCGCCGACGGGAGCTCGTTTTTCCGGTGACATGAGCGCTTCCCATAACATTACCATAATTTTAAAAGAAGACAGAATTTTTGGAAAAAAAAAGTTGGAGAATTTTTAATACACATTCATCAAAGCAATAAGAAATTAAGGACTACTTACCTTTGACATCATAAAAATTACTATGTGTTAATGATCTCTCTGTAACTTTAAATTTCACTTTATAAATTCTAATAAATATTACGATATCTATAAATCTTGATAACAATAATTAATAAACATAAAAAATTATTAGCGCACGTTCCTAACTTTAGAGTCTTCTAAGTAGTCTCGCTCCCGCTACTGGCTTCTAAGGGCTGAACTGCGAAGGGTATGTAAAGAGGGTCCAGCTGGAGGGCGAGGCTACGGAGATTGATATGTCCATAAAGAGAGCTGAGGTTGTGTGGGGACTTGGGAGGTCAATAGCTATCTCAGTTGGGCACCATTCTTACTAACTATGCTCAACAAACTATCAAATTTAAAAGAGTAGGTCAATGAATCACCTTGAATGCAAGACCTACTTCCACTGCAACACCAGTGCAATACCACCATTGAGGAGGAGGATCCATACGGATGCTATTGCCACTCTTTTCTCAATTGTGAAGGTTGACACACCACCAGTGCAACAACTTGGACAACAACCGAAATTGAAGAAACTGTTGCAAGAATATGCTACTGTTTTTGAAGTGCCTAAAGGCCTGCCACCAATAAGAGATCATAATCACCCAATACACCTGCAAACAGGGGCTTCGCTTGCCAATGTGAATCCCTACCGGTATCCCCATTACAAAAAGAAAAATGAAATTGAGTTGCAACTCAAAGACATGTTACAAGAGGGCACTATAAGAATAGTGTCAGTCCATTTTCTTCTCCAATGGTGTTAGTCAAGAAGGACGGAAGTTGGCGATTTTGTGTTGATTACAGGGCCCTCAATGCAGTGATGTTAGAGATAAGTTTCCTACACTGTTCTAAAACGCGACTGCCTTGGCGCTAGGCGGCTCGTGTCCACCCGATGCCCGCCTAGTCCCCCCGACGCCCGACTATGCATGTTATGGGTTTTATGGACTTTTTATGCAATTTTCATTAGTTTTAAAAAAAAAAAAAAAATCTTTTGAACCGCCTACATCTAGGCGGACGCCTAGGCGTCGGATACCCGTCCTACTAGCGCTGTTCATTCACAACCTTGGTTTCCTATACCAATAGCGGATGGATTGTTAGATGAGTTACACGGGGCTTCCATGTTTACTAAACTGGATCTCGGATCTAGGTACCACCAAATTAGAATGGGCGAGGAGGATGTTCACAAGACAACATTCCGAACCCGCGAAGGACACTACGAATTTGTTGCCATGCCCTTTGGATTAACAAATGCCCCCACCACATTTCAAGCTATTATGAATGAAATCTTTGTTTTCTTTGATGATATTCTTATTTGTAGCCCCAACTTGGAGCCCCACATGCAACATCTTAAAATAGCCCTACAAATCCTCAAACAACAAAAGTTCTATTCTAAAGGTAAAAATGTTCATTTGCTCAAAAGACAGGTTGAATATTTGGGACATTTGGTGTCAGAGAAAGGAGTGGAAATGGATCAACCCAAAGTCTCAGCTATGCTACAATGGGGGGAGAACCACAAAGCTTGAAAGACCTCAGAGCATTTTTGGAACCAACTGCATATAATAATAGATTATTTGTGAGGAATTATGCAAGCATTGCAGCTCCATTAACTGATTTGCTTAAGAAAGACATGTTTCAATGGTCTCAGCTAACTTATAAAGCTTGAAAGACCTCAGAGGTATTGGAATTGGAGCCGTTTTTTCTCAAATAACCATCCAATAGCTTTTCATTCTAGAAAGCTTTTTCTCCTCAAATGCCGGCAGCTTTGGCATACGTGGGTGAGACGTATGTCATTACTGATGCAGTGGCTAAGTAGAGACCTTCAACTATTTAAGTTTTTAACTTGATATTCTAAACTTTAATGTTATACGACTTAATACCTCAACTATAATTGTACAACTTAATATTCTAACAGTGTTAACGGAAAATCCAAAATGACAAAAATATACCCCTCATTCGTGATCACTTCAAAATACCTCGGAGGGAGGATGGAGGTAATTTGGTCAGAAATTACTATTTATTTTTGTTGAAACGGAAAAACTAATTCCTGACTGGCGGAGGGTATCGACTTGAAAATATTCAAGTTGACATCAGTGATTAGTATGATATTAAAGTTTAGGGTATCAAATTGAAAAACTTGAATAGTTGAGAGTATCAAGCTGAAATTAAGCCAAAAAAAAGGTAAATACTTAGTATTGCCCCCACAGAAATTGTGTTTTTCAAATTTCGGCTCTCCTCATCAATCGATCCAAGTTCTATCCTTGCTCGTAAATATCCACACAAAAATTGAGTTGTGTGTACACATATGACCAAAGTTAAGTTTAAGTAACACATAAGATATCTATAAACCCAAACCAAGACTGGGGGTCTACTTGGCAAAGGTATTTTCATCGGTATTGAGGAGTTTTTGAGCCGGCCGTTTATGAAGTGCTTAAAAATTTAATGTTTGGTAAATTTTTTGAGGCACTGGTTTTGGTCGGCTCAAAAAATCTCTCAAACCCGGTGTAGTGTAATTTTGGATGTCTTTATAAACAACCCAAATCGATGGGTTTTGAGAATTTTTTTTTTATTTCATTTATATTCTTACGAGAAAATATAATTATAATTACTAATACCCGACCTGTTTTTTCCTTCTCATCTTTATTTCTCTTCTACTTCCTCCATACTAGCGCTACTTCCGCTTGTGAGTTTTTAAAATCTTGTTTTTCTATAATCTCTCATATCTTCATCCAGGTGATTATTTGTCAGGCCCCAGGCTTAGAATACTGGAAAGCGGGAGCTGACAAAGCCAACTACGTATACCAGAGTACTCTAGTACCCCGAGATACGGTCACGACTGTGAATAGGCATGGGGGTTAATACTACAAGCCATCAGTCAACCTAGGTCAAGCAATCCTAGTGTCTCAATCACAAGCAAAAAATCACAATCCTCAAGAAAATATGATCAACAGAAGTAAAATAGTAAAGCGTCCCAAACCATATATACATAGCTGATCAAGAAGCTAGTAATACAAAATGGAGAACTAGCAAGAGTGTAAGGTTGGGGTGTGTGCTTATGTAGCAAGATAGGGTGATAACCTACGCATCTAGGCAACTAAAAAAGCATGAAAAAAATTATCCTACGCATGATCTGGAGCTAGCAGCAATTGTGTTCGGGCTGAAATTGTGGCGACACTACCTTTATGGAGTGGCTTGCCGAATTTATACCGATCACAAAAGTTTAAAGTACCTATTCACCCAAACGGACCTTAGCCTACGTCGGCAGCGTTGGCTAGAATTAATAAAGGATTACGACTTGACGATAGACTACATACCTGGCAAGGGAAATATGGTAGCGGATGCGTTGAGTTGGGTCTTTGCGGGATCCCTGTCCGTTGATAGCAGGTTACAAAGGGACTTAGAAGAGATGGGCATCGAACTCCGAATTCGATATCGCGGCTCGCGGGTTGCTCAGATGCGATTTGTACCCAACCTGTTAGAGAGGGTCACATATACTCAGAGGGACGACCCATTTCTAAGAAAAATGCGCGAGCAGATTCTAGCGGAGAAGGTGAAAGACTTTGCAGTAGATAGGAATGGAGTGTTGCGAGTTAAGGAAAGACTATGCGTCCCCAACGACTCAGAACTCAAAAAGGAGATCCTTGCGGAAGCTCACTATGCAGCCTATACGATCTATCCCGGGAGCACGAAAATGTATAAAGACCTTCGCACTATCTTCTGGTGGCAAGGCATGAAGAAAGATGTGGCGCTCTTCGTGTCGCAATGCATAACCTGTTAGATGGTGAAAGCAGAGCATCAGAGGCCGGGCTGAGAAATACAGAATCTTGCTATCCCGGAATGGAAGTGGAAGCACATAAGCATGGACTTCATTGTTGGCCTGCCAAGGACGCAACGGGGGAACGACGCAATCTGGGTCATCGTCGACCGGTTAACCAAGTCAGCACACTTCATTGCCATCAAAAGTACTTGGAGCACCGATCGCCTCGCCCAGACCTACCTTGATGAGATAGTTCGGCTGCACGGAGTGCCAGTTCAGTTTCCATAGTATCAGATCGGGACGGACGATTCCTATCACGTTTCTGGGAAAGCCTTCAATCAGCGATGGGGACCAAGTTGAAGTTCAGCTCAGCCTACCATCCTCAAACAGATGGCCAAACAGAACTGGTGAATCAGGTACTAGAAGACATGTTGCGCCTCTGCGTAATCGATTTGAAGTCAAGTTGGGATGTCAACCTACCGTTGGCCGAATTTGCATACAACAACAGTTATCAGTCCAGCATCCAAATAGCTCTGTATGGGCGGAAGTGTAGGTCGCCGATCTGCTGGAATGAAGTTAGGGAGCGGCAAATCCTTGGGCAGGAACTGATTGAACAAACTGTCAAAAAGGTTCGGTTAATCCGAGAGCGATTAAAGGTAGCACAGAGCCGGCAGAAGAGCTATGCCGATATTCGTCGCCGACCCCTTGAGTTCCAAGAGGGTGACCACGTATTTTTAAAGGTCTCGCCCATGCGTGGAGTTATGAGATTCGGGGTAAAAGGGAAGTTAAGTCCGAGATTTGTTGGCCCGTTCGAAATTCACTAACGAGTCACTTCAGTTGCCTATCAAATTATATTTCCACCAGCCCTGTCAGAAGTGTACGATATTTTCCATGTGTCACAACTTAGAAAGTATGTGCATGACCCGAACTACGTGGTAGGCTTCGGTCAGCTGGATCTGCAGGAGGACCTATCGTACACGGAAGAGCCCATTCAGATTTTGGATCGTAAAGAAAAGCAGTTACGAAATCGAGCAGTCTCGTTAGTGCGCATTCTTTGGCGGAATCACTCGGTTGAAAAATCGACCTCGGAACTCGAATCAGACATGAGGGAAAAGTTTCCCTCATTATTCCTTAGAGGTAGGTTCCATTCCTAAGTTTTGAGGACGAAACTTTTTGTTAGATGGTTATGATGTAGTACCCCGTTCCCCCTGTTCGGGGAGCGTGGCTAAGGAATACTTGGTATCGTTCGATCGGGACAGATTAAATCAAGATCCTTTCCTCGTTATGGATTGGTTTCTTCGGAATCAGGTCCCATATTCAACGGATCGTGCCTCAAGGAACGACTCGGCGGCAGAGTCGAGAGAGGCCTTTCCGTTGTGCTGGTTTCCTTGCCCGTTTTTGATGCCGCTTGGTTGCTTTCTTGTTGGTTTTATGACTTACGTTTTCTTGAATAGTTTCGATGGATTTCATTGCCTTCGTTCTTAGGATTTCGTATTTCGTATCGAACCTTTGGAGACCGAAGCAGGAGATATTGATCATCTATTGGTGCGTGCAGGTGATCGGGTAGGCGACGCACGAGCGGAGTCTTGAAGACCTCCCCTTCTCTTTCTTAGTTCACCGACTTGTGAGTGGCTTTATTTCGATTAGCGCCCTTCATCCAAGTCTTCGTTCTTAGTAAATTGACTCATACCAAAATAATAAGATTGAGTCAGAATAAAGAAGAAGCAGACTGGAAACACTTATAACGTTTGTCACACAGAGTTCTATGCGATCATATTGATGCGTGCATGCCCATTATACATATAGCTATTTTGTGTTCAGTTGTAGTTAGAACTTATCCATCTATGACTGCTCAATAAATAGTATATAACTTGTGAATTGATCATAACAGCCAGAAGACTATGCCATCGCATTGTGCTAAAGCAGTTCCGTTCTTATTGATGTTTGAAATGCTTCGTATATTAACTTAGTGTTCAGATTGTCAATGGTCATGGATAATCTTGTGCACAAGGGTCTTGGTTCCTGTGAACGGTCGTCGGGGCACCGGGGCTGATTCGTCCCGGGCGGAACATCTGTTAGTCGTGATAGCAACTTAGCATGGGTGAGACGGGAGTTTGTAACGGGGCTCGCTACCTGCGCTACAAGCATCGCCGCCTATCCTGACTATAATCCATGACGGCTCGTCAATACAGTGATCTTTGTATATATTTAAACTGTGCAGACTAACTATGTCTTCGTGGCAGGGAAGTTCATGGTAAGTTTTGTACAGGTGGTCCGGACGGTAAAGGTAAAGTCACCGAACAGTGGCACATTTTGTTATATCATTCCATTCTATCGCATATAAAGAATTGAAGTAAGAAAAGATAGAAAAATCACATAATAAAGATGTTACATGTTCACATGAATACGATGTTGATTTGGTATGTTGGGTTAGCTCGCATTCACCAGTACTTTTTGAAATACTGACCCTCGTTGTAGCAGGTTCCCCGAGCTGAGGCGACGCAGTGAGGAGCTGAAGCTTTCTTCAACCCTTCCCGAATCAGTGGGCGTGTTCGTGATGTGACTTTTGAAGCCCAAGTACATACTAAAGAAAGGAGCTTGCACTTCCCTTTTGAAGCTCCTAGACGATGGTGCTAACTCGCACCCAAGGTGTTTTATTCTTTTGAAATACTAGTAAATGATGTAATATATGGATCGGCTATCTCATTTTGCGTCCAAGTTGTAAGCTCGTATGGCATCTTCTTACTTTTGGGTTAAGAGTCTGTAAACAAATGTTCATTATCAATAAAGAGGACTTTTCTTTATATCAAGGTGCGATATCTTATTTGTGTACTCTGTTGCATTTGTTCTAAAGTATATCATTATGCCTAGGCCTTGTGCACGCGCGCCTTACGCGTGCACGGCATCACGTCCGGGGGACGATTATCGACTTAGCGAAATCAGGGTGCGACACTAGGACTAAATTGTAGTCGCCATAGGAAACTCTATCAGTCTAGCGGAAAACTCTCTACCATACACTATGACTTAACACGAGGCATAAACTCTATCTACTCCACAAGACCATTACCAGTAATTAAATTCAACCTTACAGGTAAGGACTCAGACTCCAAGCCAACTCGTGTCGTGAATCGTGCAGATATAAACAAGTACCAAAATCAAATAATACCGAAGCTAAATATGAATTCAAGAGGATGGTACCTGCAACCACCTCTCCAGCAGCTAGTGCCTCCTCATACGACATCCCGAAAGCCTGTCCTTGCCCTCTGGACGTTGGTCCCCTCTACTGCTGGCCTCTCTACCTGACCTGAGCCTGGGCCTGAGCATACTGTTGTGGCCTCTACTGTTGGAACGTCTGGGAATGCGTCGGTAAAGGCCTCGGGGCCTACTGCTGCTGTACTGGCGTTGGTGCCCTGGAGTGCGGAGCTGCTGACTTGACTGATGATGATCAAGTTGAAGCCCTCCGGGGACAAGTGTTAACCATATGTCCTGCTCCATCACATGCTAGACACAATCCCTGTTCCCTACGGCACTCTGCGAAGACGTGGCCTAGCTTCCCACAGTAGGAACACCCCACTGAAGATGACTGCCTTTGATGCTAGGGACGAGTCTGAGAAGTCTGCTGAACCGAAGCTGTCCTCCTCGGTGACCCGATCGATAAAGCTTGAACTTCCGGAGCTGGTGCCGAAGACTGTATAGAAGATCCCCTTTGAATATGAGGTCTCTTCTGGCCCCCAACTCTGTCGATTATCCTCTGGGAGGTGTACTCGTGCCTCATCGTTGCTCTCAGCACAACGTCAAAAGTCTGGAACTCATGCTGCTCCACTGTCAGTATGATCTCCAGATGAAGTCCCTACTTGAACCTCCTCGTTCGGTCCAACTCGGTCTTCACCAAGGTGGGAGCAAACCGACTGAGTTTGCAAACTCCGCTGTGTAGCCGTCAACGGTCCTATTCATCTGCTTGAGGTTGTTAAACCTCTGCTGCAAGTCGTAACGCAACATCGTGTCGTAGTATCGGATTTGAAACCTCTCACTGAAGCTGCCCACCAGTCGCGGGCCAAATCCAGTAGCTGCAGCCTAACCACTACCACTCGCTCCCTAGCCGGAACTGCTGCTGCCTCGAGTATGGCCTCCGTATCTTGGAGCCATGCGTTAGACGCAATCGCATCCTCAGTACCATAGAAGTACGGGGGATGAATACGCCTGAAACTGTTCGCAGAATTATAGGTCTGAGAACCACCTCGCTCCATAACCGTCTGGACTGACTGAGTGAGAATGTCACTCTGTCGTTGGTGAGTCACCATGAAACCTGTCAGAACGTCCATCAGTGCTCGAACAACATCTGGCTGCTCTAGCTGATCTTGCTACATTTGTATTGCCGGTGGATCGGGCTGAACATACTGCTCTGGCTCAGGATCAATTCTCGACTCTGCGCTTGAATGTTGAGGCTGAGTCCCAGGAATCGGCTGACCATCGTGATGTTGATCTTCCATCGTCTGAACCTGAATGATCTGATCAGAAAGACCAGAAACAGTGCCCCTGAAAGTCGAATGACACAAAGATCAAACTCGAGGGATGGAATGGAGCAAGGGTGAAAGCAAATATCAGGCCAAAGATCAGAGATATAGGATAATATGAAAAGAGATCAAGAAGGAACAAATAGGATTGAGACTTCTAATCACTGATAACCCCCACACGTAAGAAAACCAGACCTGCATGGGCCACCACTAAAACCCTGTTAGGCCCCAGGCCCAGAATACTGGAGAACGGGGGCTGACAAAGCCAGCTACGTATACCAGAGTACTCCAGTACCCCGAGATACGGTCACGGCTGTGAATAAACATGGGAGATTAATACTACAAGCCATCAGTCAAACTAGGTCAAGGAATCCTAATATCTCAATCACAAGCAGAAAATCACAATGCTCAAGGAAATATGATCAACAGAAGCAAAATAATAAAGCATCACAAACCATATATACATAGCTGATCAAAAGCTAGTAATATAAAATGGAGAACTAGCAAGAGTGTAAGTCATACATAATCAACTCTAGCTATAGTCTACAATATGTTAATCATGTCATGCCCAATAGGCGATACAACAAGTCCAAAATATGAGCTAATAAGTGCTCGGGGCTAAACGACACAAAGGAATATGTACAATAAGTGGGAGAAAAAGAATAGAACCTACTCAATCGGTCTGGTGCTCCGCGTGGTCACCATCCTCGAAAAGTAACTGAAGATCCTCTGGCTCTGCTACCGAATCTGGCCAAGCAAAACCAGCGGAGTCAGACATTAAATAGCAAGTACCACAAAGGAGGCCAAACTATGAACTAAAATCAATATAGAGCAACAATACCCTAAGTATCATATAACCACCGTGTATAATGTAATACGCACCGGGAAACAAGAAAAATAAACAGGTAACATGTAAAGAAAACTGGACGGAAGCATATACGGGATCATGCAAGGTGAACATATACGGGATCATGCAAGGTAAACATATGCATATAAGTAAACTGGAAGAGAAAAAGTAACGAGAGAAGAACTAGTACAATAAGGGAAGCATACAAGGGCAACATGTAAGGAACAGTGCATATAAGGTAAATAGCGCACAAGACAATAGACCAGAGTGCACCACGCCGGGTCACTGTCAAGCAAGCAAAGCAATATAAGACTAGACAAGAAATGGACTCCATCCATCAATCACGGCCAAGCAAGAAGTACGGATTACTACATTAGCAAACTAGGGTTATCACAAGTCCTAATTACTAACAAATGTAATTTAGGATTTTCATACGGTCGCATGCCCTGCAGACTGTCCAAGCTACCCAAACGTTGAACGACAGTAAAGTAAATAATAGTGAATACACTACCCCAAGGAGAGATGTGAACCTAATCCAAGTCACACAAAGGTGAACCTGAGAAAATCAACATAATGTCCCACACGAGGTGAGCTAGAAATATGCACTACTCGACGGCATGCTACAAGTCCAACCAGGAGATCCACCCCAAATACTCTAATTATTCTTGCTAGTTATTAATCATTAACATTTTAGTTTAGGATTCCGGGTGTGGCAATCCGCATAATCCATCCTAGACATGATGCTCCCCGCAGGGATGAACTAGACAAGACAATGTTTTGACAAGCACAATCACAAGACTATACGTGAATACAACCATACGGTTATAGGCAAGACGAGCGTGCGCTATAACAAGCCACAACAGTCAATATACCGATCAAGAAATAAGGAGTGTACCACTACAGGTCACTATCAGGTAAGTACATGACAGGTTTGGACAGATGTATAATAGGTAGGTGTCCCCAAAGCTATACACGACATGTGTATAATGAGTAAGTGGCCCCAAAACTATACTTATGTCAAGTCAAGTAGAAAGAGTGCACCACGACGGGTCACTATCAGGAATGTACAGGACACGGTATAATGGGTAGGTGTCCCAAACTATACATAAAGTCGGAACTGGGTACAATGGGCAGGTCAATAAAATAAACAAGTAGAGCCAAGAAGTACTACAGGGAAACATATACATGTGTCGGGTCACGCCAAGAAAGTATCACAGACGAAAGATAACAGAAAAAGACAAAATAGGCAAAAACATGGTCATTCGGATTATCCGACGAATCTCCTCGGATCACCGTCGGATCATCCGATTGGTCACAGCAAGTAATGGGCTATAATTTGGATCATTCGTCGGACTGTCGCGGATCAACGTCGGATCATCTGATTGGTCACAATAATTTTGTGGGCCACAAATCGAACCATCCGTCGGACTGCCGCGGATCACCTTTGGATCATCCTAGTGGTCACAGAAACTCGGACATTGAATATTTTGATACTTGTTCGGGCCGTAAAAACTCCGTTTTTACTCGGAATTTAAATTTTCAAAGGTCAAAATTGTATAGGATCAAATTCCCAAAAGTCTGAGGACATTCGATTTTACCAAATTTGATATTTGAGAGATCGATTCCGAGAAATACCGTACAAGTGATTTACAAGAAAAACTGAAACTTGTCCGGAATCCACAAAACTCAAAACTACCAAAATATAAACTAGACACGGGTCTCAAGTAGCACATAAACTAAGTCTCTTGGTAAACACATCGGCTATCGCCTCCGGTGTCGAGTTTTCTAACAGGTAAATACTAGGGTTTCTACAGGAAAAGTCAAAACTAAGCCAAAATTATTTTCGAAAATATGCACAGGGTTGAAAATTACTAGAGAAACATATTTAACAAAACAAGCTTCATGAAATTATATTCACAAAATATCAAGAAAAATGAAAATTGCAATAAAATTATGTCGTTCAGTATTTTGGCAAGATGTACTTTCCTAAAGCCAAGCTTCAAGCCTAAACCTTCAACTCCACCACTGAGATGGGTTCAGAAACCACACTCTAAGGCCTCAAGACCAAGCTCCAAGCTTCCGCGGAAAATTGGAGAGGAAATGAAGGAGTGAAGGAAGAAAGAAGAGAGAGAGAGAGAAAATAATTTCATATATATAGAAGAGGTGATTTAATCGTGACCGTCTGATCCGCCACATCAACGATCCAAGTCAAGTCAAATTGATCTTATCCATCCAATACAAAACCAAGAAACTATTGGATAAAAAAAAGCATTAAACACAATTCATAAAAATATCTCAAAATATCTCAAAAGTAAAACTTTATCCGCCGGTCGGATTTTTCGTCGGTATGCCACGGAATGCCGGCGGTAATCCGGTCAGTGAAAAAAGTTACAATTCTGAGGGAATTTCAAGATTCCACGAGAATCAATAAAGCACAGTAGAAAGCATAAAATACGTATCCATATACCGATACAGATACTGTGAGACGAATCTCACATTATTCTTATAATTAATATCTTCATCCAAAGGATCATTCTTATAAATCCTTAATCCATCTAGCTATGGGCATATAGGCAATTTTATTACTGTAAAAATCTTTTAGAATCGCTCGTTAATATATTACCAAGCATGGATTGGACTGGTTTAAAAGTCGCTACTTAAAACCATCCAAAATCGGATCCCTCATAACCGCTCATAACATGTATTCTAAAATATCTCGTAACCGCTATCTCAACAATTGCCAAGCAGACCCTACGAATCTGTTTAGAAATTATGGGAGTAGCAGTTATGAGGTATTTTTAGAGACCAGTTATGAAAGTCCAGTTTGAGTGGTTTTAGCGACTTTTAAACCAATCCAATACATGCTTGGTAACGAACGGTTCTGAAAGGCTTTTACAAGAATAAATGAAATAAAATTGATAAAATCGCTCAAAATCCACCGATTTGGGATGTTTATAAAGCCATCCAAAATTATATTACACCGGTTTTGGGGAGGGGGGGTGAGCCTACCAAAACCAGTGCCTCATAAAAATTACCAAACGGGGGTTACGATCGGTTCAAAAATACCCAAAAGCCGGTAAAAACACTGTTACCAAGCAGATACGTGTTTTCAAACAAAAGAATCAATTTTTCTTACCCCTTCAATAGAATAGTTTGGGTGCATATTAGTGGCCATTCCTAAAGACACATCATATTTTACTCGGACTAGTCCAAATTTTTAGGACTGTCGTAATTTTTTACAGTCCTAAAAACATGTAGGACTGTCAAATAATAGTTAGGACTGTTATAATTTTCAACAGTCATAAAATCTTTATTTCTGTCAAAATTTTGGACAGTTCTTCCAATAGGTAGGATTGTCATAGATTTTGATAGTCCTACATTTTAACGATGGTAGAAAATGTAAAGAACTGTCAAAAATGGTTACAGTACTTAAAAAAAAAAACTAGTCCTAGTAAAATATGATTTGTTTTTAGAAATGCCCATTCCTAAACAATCATTCCATTTCCACTATTTGAAGATTGTTTGCTTGAACAGAGTGCAGAATTAAAAACACAGCAATGAGAGAGAGACAGCTTGTAGAACCGCTTGCCGATGATGGACCACGTCACCGACGATGTTGGCATTGTCACCGACGAGCTCGAGCTCGACCGCTGGCCCTGTATTAATATGGGTGCGATCCGCCACCCATAGATCCCGATGAAGCAGCCGGAGAAATCGATTAAAAGAAGATGGAGAAGGAAATGGGTTGAATTGTAATTAGAAAAAAGATGCAAGGGGTTCTCTCTCTCTCTCTCTCTCTCTCTCTCTCTCTCAAACCAAACACAAGTTGTTACTTTTCAAAAAATCATTAGAGCATGTTTAGTTACAAGGGTGGAAGGTGATAAAAAAAAAAATTTTAAATAAGTTATTTGTATTTACCATCCCGAACTCCTCCACCACCACACAAACACACACACACACACACCAAATTGCTAATCATATTTCAACTACTTCCTCTCTTTTTTTTAGTTTTTTTTTTTGGATGCAACTACAATTACAATTAATATATTATAAAGAAATGAAGAATAGTGCTAATTGAACTAAAAATAGGGGTAGTGGAGATATAATTAACAATTGGAGGATAAATACAAATAACTCAAAGAAAATTGAGGGTCTGCTTGACAATTATGGAGAAATCATTTTTACACCTATTTTTTCTCTAATTTAGTCTTAGTGGTGTAGCAATGCACTATTTGAGGAGAACTAAGGTTCATCATTGCCACGTAATGAGTCCGACTCAGTGAATAATTTCTCTAAATAAAGGATATAAAAATTTGTAAATTTATTGAGATAAAATATTTGTTAACAAAAGAAAAATTAGAAAGAACATAAAAGAACATATTATATAAAGTGATTATACTTGTATATGAATTCGCGCTTACAAATTCCCATTTCACCTTTTATGTACCAAATAGTTCCTAATTGAATTCAAGTATGGTTTTGAATTTTACTTAGAACGTGTCAAATAACAATTTATAAATTTCTACCTAAATTGGTGTATGGGGGTGGGTCATTGGAGGTGTATATGAGTCGTTTTGGGGAATGTCTTAGATGTAAAAAAAACCTATATTTCTATTAGTATTGACATTTGTTTGTTATTGTAAATTTCATCCTATAAAGTATTTTTAACATAATATTTATGGTAATCTTTATGTATTTTTGGGAAGCACTGTGATTGGGACTTTAGCAGTCAGTTCATCAGATTCGTCTGTTAGCACACGTCTTTGGCATATGAAGCTTGGGCATATGAGTGAGAAGGGTCTGACCTTACTAAGCAAGCAGAGTTACTGAAGAACTTGAAGAAGCCAAGTATGAATTTTTGTGAGCATTGTGTTTATGGCAAGCAGCACAGGGTGACCTTCAGGACAAGCAAGTAGAAAACATGAGGTATTCTCGACTATGTGCATACAGATGTATGGGTACCTAGCAGGATTCCTTCCAAGAAAGGAGCGAGGTACTATGTTACTTTTATTGATGATTATACACGTTTGTGTTTGATGATAAACGAAAGAATGTATGAAAACGAGGTTTTATACGAAAACCCGCCCTTCTTCGGTGTTTACAAACAAGATTGTACAATTTAATCCTATACGAGGATGTCGAGTACAATTTATTTAATCTGGGTAAATATTGCTATAGGAGTCTGATCTGCAGTCGATCACTTTGTCCCTTGGACCACACGATGATGAAGAAGTGCCGTTGAAGACAGAAAGCAGCTTCGAAGGTTGCTAAAGAGAGTGGATGCCCGATGCTAAAGTCGTCGATCACTTCTCTTTGCCTGGGCTCTGGATTCTTCTCTCTCTCGACCGTTTTCTCTCCCAATTTCTCCTCTTTTTTGTCGACCGTTCGACCTTCAATTTTTTGACCTTTCCTTTTTTTGACCTTTTCCTCTGTTGATAGAGGTCTCTATTTATAGTTTTAGTGACAGTGACCACTCAGTCGGTGTAGAAACCGAGTAGTGGAAAGTACAGCACCCTTTTACACGACGGTTATAATAACCATTTCCCGCGTATAGATGACCTTTTGAATGAGCATGTGACGCGTGTCCAACTAAGGGACAACGCGTATAACTGCTGCGAAGATCACGGCGTAGAAGCCACGTAGGTAGTTATCCTTTGTGTAGAAGAGGTTGGCGTAGAAGACAATAACTATCACCATGGCGTAGAAGCCAAGTAGGCATAGAAGCCGAGTAGGCATAGAGGCCGAGTGGACGTAGAAGCCGAGTGGGCGTAGAAGCTGAGATGATGTGGACGTTTTAGCCGAAATTACAACTTTTGGAGATATAATCAAATCTCTTGCATTAAATACGGAGATCTGCCCCCATCCTGCGCATTAAATGCAGAGGCGTGTCTTCGAAGAGTTGCCATCATTCCGCGCATTAAATGCAGATACGCGCCTCGAATCCTGTACGAAGAGTAACTACTGACGTGGCAATCTGTTTGTCTTCTGCGGAGCGTAAGGAGCTCACGTATGCCTGTGTAAAACTAGGCAGTGTACTCCCTTGTATGCGTAAGAGCAGTTTACACAAAGGGGATGTCACTAAACGACGGTTCAGTGACATTTAATCAAATCTCCTGCATTAAATGCGGAGATCTGCCATTATTCTGCACATTAAATGCAGAGGCTTGTTTTGAAGGTCTGCCACCCTTCTGCCATTAAATACAGAGACGTGCCTCGGGCATCTGTCAGTATTATGCGCATTAAATGCAGAGGGGTGCCTCGGGCATCTGTCAGTATTCTGTCCATTAAATACAGAGACGTGCCTCGAGAACCTGTCACCGCTCAGCGCATTAAATGCAGAGACGTGCCTCGAGCCCTGTACGAAGAGCAGCTTTTGACGTGGCAGGCTGTTTGTCTTCTGCGGAGCGTAAACAGCTCACATCTGCCGGTGTAAAACTAGGCAGCGTATTCCTTTGTATGCATAAAAGCGGTTTACGCCAAGAAAATGGCAGTAAATGACAGCCTGGGTTGCAGTGCCGCACCATCATTATAGCCGTCGCCTGGGTAGTCGTGCAGTACTCTTTGTCAGGAGTCCAGACGTCAGGTTCATTGCATGATCTGACAGGTTCATTTCAAAGAATACGAAGCCTTCCTCGTACACTTCAATGCTGCATTGAAAGCGGGTGAGTTTTACGCCATAAAGGCGATATAGCACCCTTTTTACGCTGAAGCAGACTGGACATACTACTTTACGCGGATAGTCCTTGAGCTTATATTTTACGCTATGCTCAGCGGAAAAGCTCTGTTTGCACGTCGATGGCTCTGAAGTCCTCTGTTTTACGCTGCCCAACATCAACATGCTGCGTATAGCTATCCAGCGTATTTTTTATGCTTCTACAAGACCCCCTTCAAAGCTTTTAAATTTTTCGTAATTTGAAATGCTTTGAATGAAGCATGAAACGTTCCTCGTAATCTGAAATGCTCTGAAACGGTCAAGTCTGACACGTTCTTTCAAGGCTGACTTTATGGCGGAGTTATTGGGGATCGTTGTGATCTCTTTCGCCTATAAAAAGGCTGAGGAGTTAACCTGTTCTTCCTACATTTCCTTTACCACACAGAGATGATGGCCGGAGTTTGTCGGGTCGACTTGAGGAAGAAGGAGACCATGTTCTTCCAGCATGTAAGGAGCCAAAAAAGACGACGTCTTCGAGCAAATATCCTCTGCAATGATGGATCATGGAAGGATATCATAGCCTCCCTTGCTCGGGATAATCAGCAATTTTGTATGGCGGTTCTTCGGGAGAGAGGACGAGTCGTCTTTGACCACACAGCTTGCAAGCTGTATCTTCTCCTGGTATTTGCGGACGAGAGCAGACAAACTAGCTGCCGTCCGAGATTGAGTTGGGTGAAATATCTTAACTCAATCTGTCATGGCGCTAGACACAGAAAAGCAGATTGACCCTGCTTTCCTGTATTGGAGGATGGGTCTAGGCCCATTTTTGTATCCTCCCGCCATTGATTATTTTATGTCAGTCAGTTTGCGGGAACCGACTGACTGCTGGAGAAGATGGATGAAGAATCCTGCCCTTGCGAGAACCTGGCAGAACAGATTCTGGGCACGATCTTCAGACGACGATGAGGAAGTCCTTTGTAGACGGGATTTTCCTCATATGTAATCATGAAAATGAAGAAAAACCCTTATAGACTGGATTTCTCTCATATGTAATCATGCTTTAATAAAATCGTCTTTCTTCTGTGCATATGATCATCTTGCCATATATTTTTACTGTGAAGTCTGAATATGTGTAGCTTCGACACGTCTGGTAACTTTATGCCGACTCTGATAGAAAGAGTGTTAGGTCCTGTCCTGTCTTTTATACATAACTAAGGATGCGCAGAAAGCCACTTAGCATTCGAGTATTCGAACTGTCCTGCTGTTAGGAATAAAAAACCGCGTAGAATTCTGAACTGTCACTTCTGATAAACAGAATCCTTGTTCAGACTATCATCTTCAAGAATGGTTTCTCGAAAATCCCTTGGAACAGGGCGATAAATGACTGTCAAAAACTGAGTCGCCATCTTGAACTGTAGACGAAATATTCAGACTGGATTCTGGATGAACTTCCAATCGACCCAAGGAGAAGAGTAATTTTCAATGTTGAACTCTGTATGCTTTGGGTACTTGGGACATTTTGAGGTCAAGAAGGAGTATCTTCTGTGTGAACTCTTGCAATTGACCGCCTTGAGAATCGTTCAGATGTACGCGTACTCTGGCCTGCGTATCTTTCAGATGTGCAGAAAGTCATAGCATAAAATCATAAGTTTGTAGCCTCTCGAGCGTAAAAGCTGCTGAGCATGAGAGCATCCGGGCGTAGAAACTATAGATTTGTAGCTTCTGAAAAGGAAATCTTTCGAGCGTGAAACTGTGGATCTGTTGCCTCTTAGCGTAAAAGCCACCGAGCGTGAGATCATAGATTTGTAGCTGCTGAGCGTGAAGTCGTAGGTTTGTAGCCTCTCGAGAGTAAAAGCTGCTGAGCATGAGAGCATCCGGGCGTAAAACCATAGACTTATAGCCTCTGAGCGTAAAACTGTAGATCTGTAGCCGTCGAGCGTAGAAAGCTCCTTAGCGTAAAAACCACGAATCTGCTTTGCACGAAAACTTTTTGAATTCGCTGACTGTCCGCCTTCTCTGAGTAAATAGGCTGACGTCGTCCCCAATCATAACCGAATATTAAATGTGAGATTTTGTTCGGGATTCGAGGAGTCCATCCGAACTCTATATATACCCCAAGTTTCTGAGAGAAAAACTTTTAATCCGTCTTCTGCGAAAGAAAGCCTTCGACTGTTCGAGTTCTTCTTCGTTTCTTCTTCGAGCCTTCAAAGTTTCCAGTAATGGCCTCGAAACAACTCTCCTCCTCTAAGGGAAAGAAGGTTGATTCTTCTTCTCGCTCTTCTACCCAAGCGAGAACGACTTCGGTCGGGCAAGACGAGCTTCATTCTGAGCGAAGTGTCCCGCCGACTAGTAGTGCACCCGGCCTTAAAGGTAGAGCTTTTGGGACGAATAAGAACGACTGAAAATCCTTCGTACACGTTGTACGTGAACACGCTAGGTCATCTTTTGTGCTGATAGCCTCTTCGAGGAAGATGATGCACAGAGATGTTTCATCTTTTACGCCCATATTTTTAATGTGTTAGCGCAAAAACTCCATATTTTTGCAGTCTGGCGTAAAAGCTTTGACTGTCGAAAGTTGGCGTATACAATATAATTTGAGTGTTACGCAGGGATGAAAATTCTGGCATAATAACTCAAATTTTGGCAGTCTGGCGTAAAACACAGACTGTCGAAAGCTTTGCGTATACTGCCAGCCTTGGACTTTACGTTTTAGGAAATAGATTCCAGCGTAATGATCAAGTTTTTACAGTCTTGGCGTAAAGCACAGACTGTTGATTTTTTGCATATGCTGTAATATTATAGAAACTGACTTGTCTTTCTTGTATTTTGTAGTTAACTTGCACGCGTCTCCATTGGCTGAGGTGATGGGTTCCGCTGCCGGGATGCTGTACTCCAACTACCTGGAGGATTTGTCCTACGTGAAATTTCCCATCTCTGGACCCCAGTATCCCGAAGGAAGAAAAATTTTGATATCGGCTCAAGGAGAGCGGATGCTGTTGAGCATGATCAACGGAGAGCCCCTGACGTATATAGACGGGGACCAATACATAAAGTCGGCTTTCCTCTTCGGGGACATGATTGACAAGCAGTCCCAAACGAATCCCAAGAAAGAACTCTGGGTTTTTCCTGTCGGGAGCTTAGTTTTGTATCTGCCCAAGATGCTGAGAGACTATCCCATCTCGGCATTCTTCCATGCTACACATCCCAGGAGGATGTCGTGGACGCTGACTCCCGATCTTCACGGCAGGCCGGGGAAGATATTTCATCTAAAAGGAGCTGACCAGGGGTTGTTTGTCATCCGCCCTTCCGGCTCTGTGACGGCGTTCAGGGGACTGTACCCGGGCAGTGTCCCGAGTGAAGACAGTTTAGTGATCCAGCCGGTCCAATTATCGACTTTCTGCAATAATTTTATGGGGCACGGGGGAGTATACCCTAAGGTGAACCCTCGGACAAGTGGATGGATCACCCCTACAAATCTTCGATGGGCTCGCTTAGCTGAATGGGCCCTGAAGCATTTTCAGACCGAACTGGAGGGCATTGGTCTGTTTGCAGCTGTGAGTGCCACCAGTATTGGGTTACCTCTCAACCCCAACCTGTTTCTGGCACTGATGGAGCGATATATCTCGCTCACCGAGACTTTTGCCACTCTACTGGGGGAGTTGGGATTGGCCCTCCATGAGATGGCAGAGATCTCGAGACTGCCGATGGGGGATACTCCTTATGAAGAGTATGTTCCCACGAACCGGGAGCTGGGGGATTCAGACCCTCGGGTAGTGGAAGTGTACCAGGAGCTGATGTGCCACTACCTCGCTTGTACCGCTTTTTATGGCGAGCCTTCAGATTTGGCTCACATCAATAAATGGACGTCCTACCTCTTCTTTCACCGGTCCAGGACTGCTAAGCCAAAGAAGGTCTTGGAAGGCAAAGATCAGCCTCTGAATTTTCTGAGCGTGCTTAATGCTCAGGTAGTCGACGATCTCATGGAAGACGCTGGGGCTCCGGACTGGATCCTCGACGAAGGGGTAGGGAAGTATCCTGTAGGCACTAAGGCCTATAGTTATTTGAGGCGTTGCCGTAGGCCTCTGTCCAGGGAAGCTCAACTGGCTGGCTTCCTCTCCATATGGCTGCACCGACTGGTGGTACCCGGCATCGCATTTGCGGACCGCATTCACCGCAACACGCTATGGCCTGCAGTGCATCTGGTGTTCGGGACAAGACTGGGTTTGGTCCCTGCCATGGTGTGCCGCATACAAGCTGTCCTGAGGGCCATGACTGACGGGTTGCTCGCCGATAAAACTCGACGTGATAGCTTTACCAGGGTAGAATTACCATACCTGTATCTGATAGGATGGTTAATTCTCCATAACCCCAGGGTGATGTCTCCCGACTCTGGCAGTAGTTTGGGGGCTAGTTTCTTGTTGAACTACAAGAATTCCTCCTGGAATGTGACCACAGTTATAGACTGTCGGCGGGTGCTGAACTTCAGTCACAGCTGAAAGCTTTTCTGCATTGTCCCTCCTGTACATCTCAATCAACAGGGGATCAGACTTCAGGACGTAGGCGACGGAAAGACCGTTCCTTCTCCTGAGACTTTTAATTGGTTGGTCTGTATTAGACCCTCCCATCTACTATACAGAAGTGAAGACCATTGCTTCTTCAAGCCCTACTTGCCTAGTCGATTTGCCAGACAATTCGGGTACGATCAGTTGTATGTGGACAACGCCGTCACCAGCTTCAGGTCCAGAGGCGGACTCATTGATGGAGCCAGAGGATGGCAATATTTTATCATGGGTTGCACTGAAGCAATTTTTACCGTGCCCATCATTTCACTCTCCACGGAGATGCGCATGCTCCATTCGTATGCCCAATTTTATGTGGCAACGAACACCTTCCATCACGATTTTGATATGCATGGAAGTTTTAGGGTGCCCTCTTCCAAGCCTGGGGGAAGAGTCAAAGTCCCCTCGGTTTCTTCTGACGAGGGTGAGGAGTCCGTCAATCTAGATGAGCCTCTGTTGGCGGTACCGAGGGGTGAAGTACCTCCGCCGGCAGGGACTTTGGTAATCTCTGGGAAGCGAAGGGCTCCTGCTCCGAAGAAGACTTCCCCTCGCAAGAGGAAGAAGAAGACAGTTAATTGTCCTCTCCGGATTCCCGATAATGAGGCTCCTGGAAGTGAGCCTGCATCTCCCCATGTTGGGGATAATTCTTTGATTGGAGGTTCCTCGCCTTTTAGAGAGGGAACCTCTGCAGTTCCGGCTGGCGGTGCCGGAGAATTCCTGCTGGAGGCTGCTGTCGCTGCTACCGCTTCAGGTAGTGGAACGAGATCGCCTTCGGGGCCGAGCCGAATAAGGATATCTTCATCCAGGTCAGCATCGGAAGAAACTCCCGCCGTGTCTGTCAGTGCACCCAGCGAGATTCCAGCCGATGAACCTCGGTTGGAACTTGACGAGGACCTGGAAGAGCATTTGCCAGTGTTCGTTAGCGCACCCCCTTCTTCAGGTATGCCAGCTTGCCTAGCATCACTAAGAAATGATTTAGCTGTACTGGCCGCGGACGCGACATATACACCATTGACCATGGATAAATATCGTCTTTTATGCCTCTTCTTTAGGAAAATTAATATTATGTTGATATTAACTTCCTTTTGTCTTCTTTTCAGGGGAAGACATCTTCGGGGAGGGCAATATAGATGCGCCCTTTGGCTCTGTGTCAGGTCCTGGCGGCGACACGGAGGTGCCTAACTTTGAAGAGGAGACACTTTCGGGTGCCGGCTCGCCTGTCGAAGAGATTCCGACATCTCAAGAGGAGGACGAGCCTGTCATTGCGACAATGCCTCCTTTGAGTATGCCGGTCACTTCGTCCGGTATTGACGCTTCTTCTTTTGTCGCACCACCTGTTGAGGCGACGGCCGTGGCAACATCGTCTGCAGTTGTTCCTGGAGGGGGATTCGCCAATATCGCGGCCACTCCCAACGTCCATTCGGATCTAGCTGCGCTGACCGAGCAGTACACTAGTATCTTCTACACCACCTTGAAAATGTTAATATCCATGGTGTTGGAGAAGAATTTGAGCTTTGCGTCGCTGAGGAGGTCCTCCCGGTCCACGATAGTGCCGATCCGAGAATTCAACAACACTGGGGTAGCTGACACGCTGGAGGAGATAGTTAATAGTTTGGAGCAACCCATTAATGAATACTTGCAGCTAGCTCGAGGCAACATTGACGGTCTCATTCAAGCTAGGTACGACTCCCTGACTGCGCAGCTTGCTGAACAGATGGAGTCTCTGAATAAGTCCATCGAGGCTCAGCAGCAGGAGATGGATCGTGAGCGTGTCCAATTGGAGTATGTCGTTCCCGAGTTGACCAGGTGCAAAGTCGAATATGAGGAAGTGGTAGCGAAGGCCCGCATATTGAAGGATGAGCTCGTTCGAGTAGAGGCGAAGGCTCTCTCTTTGTCGGCAGCCCGAGATGTGCTGAAGGAGCGACGGGCGACTGTTCAGCAGAATCTGACGCGTGTGGGTGCTTTCCACTCAGGTTTTGTGCGGGCTCGGTCTGAGCTAGCTGTTTTGAACAACAATGCGGGAAGGTTGGAACGGGCTCGCACCGACGTCTAGAACTCCCGGAATGAGAGAATGGTTGCTCTGGCGCAGCAGTTTCGTGACCTAACCGCTCCCCCCAAATGATGTACTTTTTTTTGCTTTTCAATGTACTTTTGCTCTTTCCTGGAATAATAAAGAGGCTTTCATCTGATTTTGTGGACCCATCATTTTGGAATATAAATGACGGGTTTGGGTAAAAGTGATATCAGAGGTAATATGGACGTGATATACTCTCGGTAAGTTTTAGCAGGATAAATCTATTCAGAGGTTATATGGTATCTATTCAGAGGTAATATGAACATGATAGAATACGATCCAACTAGTTTCGTTTTGGAAGTAGTTTTGTCAGAATGAGATTTTTGCCTTATTCCACTTGTGCAAAGGAGTTTAAGCATAGTACCTCTTCAGGAATTTTCCATTGATGGGAGCCATCAACAAGTCTCCATTAGGCTTGGCCAACCTGTAAGCGCTGTTTGAGAATGTCGTCTCGATCACATAAGGACCTTCCCACTTGGGCTGGAATTTGTCCTTACTTATGTGAGTAAGAATCATCGGCCTTCTCACAGCTAAGACTAGCTCGCCAACTTTGAATACTCTTTCCTTTACTTTTTGATTAAAAGCTCTGGAAATGTGTGCTTGGTAGAACGCAATGCGCTGTTGAGCTTGGAGGCATTTCTCGTCTAATCCTTCTAGCTCTTGAAGCCTTAAAAGGTCGTTCTTTTCTTGAGTCAGCTCATTAGCCACGGCTATCCTGAGTGACGGAATCTGGATTTTGATGGAAAAAACTGCTTCACTCCCGTAAACCAGTGAGAATGGGGTGCAACCTGTCGGTGCTCGTACCGTTGTGCGGTATGCCCAGAGACATTCTCCCAGCTTCTCATTCTAATCCCTCTTGTTCGAAGAGACGAACTTTTTCAAGAGCTTGATAATGGTTTTGTTGAAACCTTTCGCCAAACCATTAGCAGCAGGATTATATGCCGTAGAGGCCACATTTTGTATTCGATTTTTATCGCAAAATCGATGAAACGCTTGGCTGATGAACTGAGGTCTATTGTCATGAATTATCCTTCGGGGTATCCCAAAGCGATAAATGACATGATGCTTGATGAAGCTGATCACATTAGATTCCTTCACCTCAGCAAGAGGGATTGCCTCTGCCTATTTGGAGAAATAATCCGTGATGGCCAGTATGAACCGGTGACCTCTGAAAGAAGACGGGTGAATAGGACCAATGATATCCATACCCCATGCTTCGAAAGGCCAGGATGCAACCGTAGGATGTAGATGTTCAGGAGGTTGATGGATAAAGTCTGCGTGGACCTGACAGGATCTACACTGTCTTGCATACTTTATTGCATCTGTGATCATAGTAGGCCAGTAATAGCCCATTCTCCTGATATGATCATGTAGCTTAGGACCGGGTTGATGCGCTCCGCATACTCCGTCATGAGATTCACGGATAATCCGCTGTGCCTCATCATCTGAGAAACGTCTCAATAGCAGTCCGTCGTAGGTCCGGCAATATAGACACTGTGAGGATGCCTCAAAATAGAAGCGTAATGATCGTCTTTTGACGGATACTGCTTCTTTAGGGTCCTCCGGCAAGATTCCGTATGCCACGAAATCTATAAAGGAACTTCTCCAGTCTCTCCTGGGAGGATCTGTGTTCACAGCGTAGTTACGTTCTATGTGAAAGTTGTTTTTCACACAGAATAAATCTCTGCTAAGAAGGATTACCGAATTCTGCCTTCTTATAGGAATAGCTAAATCTGCAGCTAGACTGGCTAGGGCATCAGCTTCCAGATTCTGAGATCGAGGTACATGCTCTAGGAAGAATCATTTGAATGTCATGGCTATCTCGACCGTTGCTTGGTGATAAGGGATGAGGTCTAGATTCCGGACTTCATATATTCCTCTGACTTGATTGACGATCACCAGAGAGTCACCGAAAGCTTCCAGAGATTCGACACCCAATTCTTTAGCGACTTGGAGCCCAATTAATAGAGCGTTATACTCCGCCACATTATTAGAACAGGGCTCGCTGAGAGAATACGCTCGATAGATGTCGAGCTTATCAGGAGTAACCAGGATAATTCCTACTCCTGAGACCACGTTTCCTCTGGGACCAGTTCTGGAGGCACCATCGAAGAATAGTTGCCACGCATCGCCTTCCATTACAAAATTACACTCTGCAACTTCGTCGGGAATGTCCTCGTATAGCTTGGAGGTCTCCGGGATCGGATGAGCAGCTAGAAAGTCAGCCAATGCTTGGCCTTTGATGGACTTCTGAGGGACGTACACCATGTCATACGGTGTTAATAACATCGCCCAAGTTACAAGTCAGGAATTAAGAACGCTTGGCTTGTTCATTAGTACCCGAAGAGCATTGATCCTAGAGATGATGTGAATGGTTTGGCCCGTGACATAGTATCGCATTTTCTGGATAGCGAACATCAGAGCCAAGCATTCTTTCTCCACGGGGTTGTACCGGTGTTCGGCTCCGACCATCATCCTGCTGAGGTAGTAGATAGCCTGTTCATGACCCATAGCGTTCTTCTGTGCGAGAAGAGCTCCCAGAGAATGATCCATCGCTCGAACATACAACACGAATGGTCTTCCTATGACAGGAGGCACCAGAACTGGCGGACTAGTGAGATAGCGTTTGATATCACCGAACGCTTGCTGACAGGCTTCATCCCATACGAAGGATACACCTTTCTTCATGAGACGAGAAAAGGGCTGACATCTCCCAGAGAGGTTGGATATGAATCTCCGGATATAAGCCAGACGGCCTTGAAATCCCCTAAGTTCCCTCAGATTATGGGGCGGTCGTATTTCTAAGATGGCATTGACTTTATCAGGGTCCACTTGAATGTCTTTGGCGGTAATGACAAATCCCAAGAATTTGCCACTAGATACACCCAGAAAGGACTTTGTAGGATTCATTTTGAGTTAATGTTGGCGCATCAGCTCAAATACTGTCTTCAAGTCTTGGATGTGGTTATCTTGAGGCAGCTTTTGACAGCTACATCGTCCACGTAACATTCCACTGTCTTGTGTAAATGCTCATGGAATATGTTACTCATAGCCCGTTGGTACGTAGCCCCGACATTCTTCAATCTGAATGGCATGACCGTATAGCAATATACCCCCAGTTGTATCCGAAAGGCAGTGTGCTTCTCGTCTTCAGGATGCATCTTGATTTGGTTTTATCCTAAAAATTCGTCCATGAAAGACATACGTTCAAAACTGCATGTATTGTCAATCATGACGTCTGTGATGGAAAGAAAAAACTCATCCTTGGGGCAGGCTGCATTCAGATCTTGGAACTCGATGCAGACACGTACTTTCCCATTTTTCTTCATGACCGGCACAACATTGGTGACCCAGTCAGGATGTTGTTCTTCTCGGATGAAGCCGCAGGCTATCAACTTCTTGACTTCAGCTTCGATGGCGTCCATCATATCCGGGCGGAACCGGCGTTGGTTCTGCTTCACAGGCTTCAAATCGGGCAATATATTGAGCTTATGAGTAGCCACCTTTGGATCAAGGCCTGGCATATCCTCATAATTCCATTCAAAGACATCGATATATTCTTTTATCAGCTGGATAACTTCTTTCCTTTCTGCTTCGGAAAGATTGTTACTGATAAATATCGACTTTGGCGAAAGTTCATCCCCAACGTCAATCTGGATAACTTTATCTTCAGTGGGAGGTTCTCTCTGCTCGAAGCGGAACTCCCATTGTGTATCCATTTGTTGAGCCCATCCCACTGGGGGCTCTTTGGTAGACCTATCATTCGTTGCGCACGAGAGTGCAAATAATAGGTTTGGGACAAGCCCTGCCAGAGGTAATATGGACGTGGCAGTTTTTGTGGACTCAACACCACTAGCGTACTTAGAGTTAAGTACGGGTGTTAAGTTGAGATGACAACCGATATCAGAGGTAATATGGATGTGATAATCGGTAGCCAAAAACTCGGAAAGTTTGTTCAGAGGTAATATGAACATGACAAACTCTCGGGTTGTGACTCCATCGGGGATGGAGGCATACATCTGCTCAGAGGTAATATGAACATGGCAGTTTTTGTGGACCTAACACTACTGGCGTACTTAGAGTTAAGTACGGGTGTTAAGTTGAAATAACAATCGATATCAGAGGTAATATGGATATGATAATCGATAGCCGGTTTAGGAAGGTTTGTTCAGAGGTAATTATGAACATAACAAACTTTCTGAATCTGCTCAGAGGTAATATGGACATGGCAGTTTTTGGATCTAACACCACTGGGGTACTTAGAGTTTAAGTACGGGTGCTAAGTTGAGATAACCACCGATATCAGAGATAATATGAACATGATAATCGATAGCCAGAAACCCGGAAAGTTTGTTCAGAGGTAATATGAACATGACAAACTCTCTGGGAAAAGAAATAAAATGTTAGGACGATAGTTCAGAGGTAATATGAACATAAACTTATGTCTGAAAAATTTACTGTAGAGTGATTTTCCTGAGTGAGGATAGTCCTGAAGAATCCACTGGGGAAACTTTTAGGAACTCACTATCAGGTATATCCTTGAGGGGAGCAAACTATCACGTTAGAGTAAAACCAATTTGCAATGATCGTCCCTTCGTTTACAGATGCAGAGTGATGACCTTGGCATCGATCAACTCCTGAATTCTCCTTTTTAGTACATAGCACGCCCTTGTGGGGTGATGAGTGTACCGATGGAAGAGACAATAATCTGGGTCATCAACTTTGCCAGCCCTCTCAGGATATCTGATGTTGGGTAGCCGAAGTTTGCGTTCCTCCATCAACATATTGAAGATTTCAATGATGTCATCTTCATTGAAGGAGAAAGTCCCTTTTGGTCTTCGGGCTCCTGATGCCTGAGTTTTACGGTCTTCCGGGAAGATCGTCGTCGTTGCATCATCTTCGGATCTTGAGGGAATTCTACCCCCAGCTTTGGATGCCGTCCTGTTTTGTCGAGGTAGGCTACCCCCAGACATGCCGTGGCATCTGTCCACAGAACTTGATTTAGCAGGACCTGCCTCTAGTTGTACAGGATTAGACTTTGAAGATTTGGGTTTCGCAAGAGATGCAGTATACCCCAACCCAAAACGAGCTTGTTGACGGTAAGAATTATCATGCAACGGTGTTCGTCTGCCTTTTCCATAGTTGAGGCCTTGTTTCAGCTTCAAATCATAACCCATGCTTTGTATAATTTTTAACGCTTGCGGGCTATATCTGTGGATTTGTATTCTGCCAGTTTCAGACTCGCAAAATTCTTCCTGTATGATCGGGCTGCTCCGCATGCGACCGAAGACTATTGGATGCTGGTCGTCGCGAGTTGGAGGAATAATAAAGATGGAATCTTCATGTGGTCCACCTGTCATGACGATATTAGATGTTGATGCATCTTCACATAAGATCTCCCCGCGTTTGACCGTTAGGGGAACTGAAGCTTGTTTATGACCCTTTTCTTCGTGTTTCTGGATCAGAAATTCACACAAGTCAGGAGGATTTACAGAAGAAGAAGATGGCTTGTTCCTTCTGTTCACATCAGTTGGCATGCGGATGTTGGGAACCATAGTTCTCCCTGTTCCATCCGTATACAACAGGTTGGCCATCTGGGTGGCAGATAATCCCCGAAGAGGGTGTCTTTCCGCGAATTGAGCTTTCTTTACGCTGAGGGACTTCTCCTGGCGTAATTCGGGCTGGCGTAAAGCCGAGGAGGTCCTCAGTCGGCCGTCAGCTTCTCGCGTAATCCGGAGGGCTGGCAGATTCTTCCCTTGCTGGCGTAAAGGCCAAGAAGTTGAGCAGTCCGCCACTTGCTTTCCCTTGCGTAGATTACAGGGATCATCTGCTTTTTCGCGGAAGGCAGATGCATTTTTATGCGCGGAGCGCGTTTGGAACTTCTGATTTGGCGCTAAGGCATTGTCAGAAATTTTGTCTGTTCCGCCAGGGATGGGAGACTGGTTTCTACGTGCAGAGCGCGGTGTAGGCTTCAGGACTAGCGTTGAGGCATTGTCCGAAGTTTTGTCTGTTCCGCCAGGGACGGGAGACTAAATTTTACGCGCAGAGTGCGGAGTATACTTCTGGATTAGCACTGAGGCATTGTCCGAAGTTTTGTCTATTTCGTCAGAGACGGGAGACTGAATTTTACGCGCAAGGCGCGGAGTATACTTCTGGATTAGCACTGAGGCATTGTCCGAAGTTTTGTCTATTCCGTCAGTGAAGGGAGACTGAATTTTACGCGCAAGGCACGGAGGGAGCGATGCTGCCACCTCGTTGGTCGGAGAGGTCGGAGGGTCGACAGGAATGGTAGAGGATGTCTTGGGCATCCAGACCTTACGCAGCTTCCTGTTGTCTTGGACAGAGAGAGAGTGAGAGCTACCCCCTGTT
Organism: Iris macrosiphon; assembly: GCA_036927795.1. Classification (NCBI taxonomy): domain Eukaryota; kingdom Viridiplantae; phylum Streptophyta; class Magnoliopsida; order Asparagales; family Iridaceae; genus Iris; species Iris macrosiphon. Next base: position 18,449,001 of record JAYESA010000008.1, read on the forward strand.
CGAAGCATATCTTCGTAGGCAGACTGGTCGAACTGGACGACCAGTGTCTTCTTCACGGATCCCACGAATACCGCATCGTGTTGAGCAATTGCTTCCTCATCAGAAGAGAAAGATGTCCCCAGCGGAGTCGTCATCTTGTGTTTAATGATAAACGAAAGAATGTATGGAAACAAGGTTTTATACGAAAACCCGCCCTTCTTCGGTATTTACAAACAAGATTGTACAATTTAATCCTATACGAGGATGTCGAGTATAATTTATTTAATCTGGGTAAATATTGCTATAAAAGTCTGATCTGCAGTCGATCACTTTGTTCCTTGGACCACACGATGATGAAGAAGTGTCGTTGAAGACAGAAAGCAGCTTCGAAGGTTTCTAAAGAGAGTGGGTGCCCGATGCCAAAGTCGTCGATCACTTCTCTTTGCCTGAGCTATGGATTCTTCTCTCTCTCGACCATTTTCTCTCCCAATTTCTCCTCTTTTTTGTCGACCGTTCGACCTTCAATTTTTTGACCTTTCCTTTTTTTGACCTTTTCCTCTGTTGATAGAGGTCTCTATTTATAGAGTTTTAGTGACAGTGACCACTCAGTCGGTATATAAACCGAGTAGTGGAAAGTACAGCACCCTTTTACACGATGGTTATAATAACCATTGCCCGCGTATAGATGACCTTTTGAATGAATGTGTGACGCGTGTCCAACTAAGGGACAACGCGTATAACTGCTGTGAAGATCACGGCGTAGAAGCCACGTAGGTAGTTATCCTTTGTGTAGAAGAGGTTGGCGTAGAAGCCAATAACTGTCACCATGGCGTAGAAGTCAAGTAGGCATAGAAGCCGAGTAGGCATAGAGGCCGAGTGGGCGTAGAAGCCGAGTGGGCGTAGAAGCCGAGATGATGTGGACGTTTTAGCCGAAATTACAGGTTTTGGAGATATAATCAAATCTCTTGCATTAAATGCGGAGATCTGCCCCCATCTTGCGCATTAAATGCAGAGGCATGTCTTCGAAGAGTTGCCATCATTCCGCACATTAAATGCAGATACGCGCCTCGAATCCTGTACGAAGAGTAACTGCTGACGTGGCAGTCTGTTTGTCTTCTGCGGAGCGTAAGGAGCTCATGTCTGCCTGTGTAAAACTAGGCAGCGTATTCCCTTGTATGCGTAAGAGCAGTTTACGCAAAGGGGATGTCACTAAACGACGGTTCGGTGACATTTAATCAAATCTCCTACATTAAATACAGAGATCCGCTATTATTCTGTGCATTAAATGCAGAGGCGTGTTTTGAAGGTCTGCCACCCTTCTGCGCATTAAATGCAAAGACGTGCCTCGGGCATCTGTCAGTATTCTGCGTATTAAATACAGAGGCGTGCCTCGGGCATCTGTTAGTATTCTGTGCATTAAATGCAGAGATGTGCCTAGAGAACCTGTCACCGCTCAGCACATTAAATGCAGAGACGTGCCTCGAGCCCTGTACGAAGAGCAGCTTTTGACGTGGCAGACTGTTTATCTTCTGGGGAGCGTAAATAGCTCACATATGCCTATGTAAAATTAGGCAGCGTATTCCTTTGTATGCGTAAAAGTGGTTTACGCCAAGGAAATGGCAGTAAATGACAGCCTGGATTGTAGTGCCGCGCCATCATTATAGCCGTCGCCTGGGTAGTCGTGCAGTACTCTTTGTCAGGAGTCCAGACGTCAGGTTCATTACATAATCTTACAGGTTCATTTCGAAGAATATGAAGCGTTCCTCGTACACTTCAATGTTGTATTGAAAGCGGGTGAGTTTTACGCCATAAAGGCGATGTAGCACCCTTTTTACGCTGAAGCAGCCTGGACATACTGCTTTACGCGGATAGTCCTTGAGCTTATATTTTACGCTATGCTCAGCAGAAAAGCTCTGTTTGCACGTCGATGGCTCTGAAGTCCTCTGTTTTACGCTGCCCAACATCAACATGCTGCGTATAGCTATCCAGCGTATTTTTCATGCTTCTACAACGTTATATTTGGATGTATTTTATCAAAACCAAAGATCAAGTGTTCAAAAAGTTCAAGTAGTGGAAAGCGATGGTAGAGAACAGAACATGCATAAAGGTAAAGACATTGTGGTCAGACAATGGTACTGAATATAACTATGGACCTTTCAAAGATTTTTGTACTCAAGAAGGCATCGTGCGACATTTGACTGTCAGAAACACGCCGCAGCAGAATGGGTTAGCAAAGAGGATGAACCGAACCTTGCTTGAGAAAGCAAAATGTATGCTCTCCAATGCCGGTTTAGACAAGGAATGGTGGGCGGATGCTATACACATGGCATGGTACTTGACTAATAGTTCATCAACTCCGGCTATAAACTGTAAGACTCAAAATGAGAAGATGACCGGCAAACCAGCAGATTACAGCATTTTGTGCATGTTTGATTGCAAAGCTTACTATCATGTCAACGATGATAAGTTAGATCCGAAGCCAAGAAGGCCATTTTTTTGGATATGCACAAGGAGTGAAAGGATACCGTATGTACTGTATGGAGGATAAGAAGTTCTTAATCAGCAAGGATGTCACATTCGATGAGTCTTCAGTGTTGACTTCAAGCAAGAAGAGTGAGTCCGATAAGGAGAGTGGTGAATCTAGCAAATCTCAAACTGTTGCGATTGAGTCATCTGAGGATGCATCAGATGAGGTGGAGGTTTCTGAAGATATTCATCAAGCCTCACAAAAACAACAACCAGAGGAAGAGCAACAGCAGCATCAAGATTCTTTGGCTACTACTAGGCCAAGGAGACCGGTCAAGCCAGTGCACATGTATAGATTTGATAAATTGGTCAAGCACTATGGACAGTTGAATGTGGTGGCATATGCACTGTCAGTAGAGGATGAAGAGCCTATTACCTTCAAACAGGCTGTCAAAGATACTAGCAGCGAGAGATGGATGGTAGTCATGTAGGAAGAGATTGAGTATCTCCACAAGAACTGTACATGGGATTTGGTTACATTGCCCAAAGGAAAGCGAGCTATAGGTTGCAAGTGGGTGTACAGAAAGAAAGAAGCTTCTCTAGAGTCAGGTGGCACTCAGTTCAAGGCAAGATTAGTAGCAAAGTGCTTCGCACAGAAGGAAGGGGTGGACTACAATGATTCTCCGGTGGTCAAGCACACTTCTATTCGCGTATTGTTGAGCTTGGCAGCTCCTAATAATCTCGAGTTGGAGCAACTATGTGAAGACGACATTATTGCATGGTAACCTTGATGAAAAGATTTATATGCATCAACCGAAAGGCTTCAAGATAGTTGGTAAGAAAAATCATGTGTGTTTGTTGAAAAAATTATTGTATCGGTTGAAGCAATCTCCACGACAGTGGTATAAGCGGTTTGACACATTTATGACACGCTATAATTTTACCCGAAGTAAGTATGATTGTTGTGTTTACTTTCATAAACTTCGTGGTGGAGGTTATATCTATCTATTGCTTTATGTAGATGATATGTTTATTGCTTTAAAAAACATGATAGAGATAGATAAACTTAGCTCAGAGTTTGAGATTAAGGACTTGGGTGGACCCAAAAAATTTTTGGGGATGAAGATTAAAAGGGAGAGGGAGAAACGAAGATTGTCTTTGTCTTATAAGTCCAATTTTGAGAAGTTCATTGCTCGTTTTGGTATGGAAGATGCAACTATTTCTACTACCTTGGCTGGTCATTTTAGGCTTTCAGCCAAGTTATCCCCTACTACTGATGAGGAGAAGGAGCACATGGCTTGAGTTCCTTATGCGAGTGCAGTTGGCAGCTTGATGTATGATATGGTGTGCACTCGATCAGATATTGCGCAAGCCATAAGTGTGGTTAGTGGTTTTATGGCTAATCCAGGTAAGAAGCACTGGGAGGCTGTGAAGTGGATATTCAAGTACTTGAAGGGCACCATTGACGTAGGATTATACTTTGGTGGAGACTTTAGTCAGGTCAGTGGATATGTGGATTCAGACTATTTTGGCAATCTGGATAGGCATATGTCAACTACTGGATACATGTTTGTTTTACATGGTGCGCCAGTCAGTTGGAGGTCTATGTTGTAGGATACGATTACCTTTTTGACTACGGAAACAGAGTATATGACATTGACAGAGGCAGTGAAAGAGGGTATATGGCTTCGCGGCTTGATTAATGACTTGGGGGTAAAGCTTGATGTAGTTGATGTGCATTGTGACGTATGAGTGCTATCTACTTGGCAAAGAATCAAGTCCATCATGCAAGGACCAAGAATATTGATGTTCGCTACCACTTTACATGGGATGTCATAGAAGACGGAGAGATTGCACTCGAAATGGTGCATACCAAGGATAACCCCGCTGATATGTTGACTAAGGTTGTCCCTGGAGCTATGTTCCAACATTGCTTGGACTTGCTCCAAGTCCTTCCAATTGCTTGAGAGCCCTTCGGGGCAGAATTGACTAGTGGTTGATTTGGTGAAGCTGTGCACTGGAGAAGTATGTCGATTCAATTTTTTGGCAAAATCTTGCCGATGTGAAGATATGAAGAAAACTATATTTGTCATATCTTTGAAGGAGATTGACTAATATATTAATCATATCTTTGAAGAAGATTGGCTTTGACCATTTGACCATATCTTTGAAGAAGATTGACTTTGACATTTGACTATATCTTTAAAGAATAAGATTGGATTCTATTCCTATATAATGTTGGATTTGACCATATATTTGAAGAATAAGATTGGATTTCTATTCCTACATTATGTTGGATTTTCATGTATAGACATATGGTATGCTTTATAAAGGGGCCAAAGGTTTCTCCTTGAGATATCTCAAATTGTGCTCAATGATTGTTGAATAAGTTCGACATAAGAGAGCAAAAATTGTTGAATAAGTTCAACACAAAAGTTTTGAGAGAGTTTTTGTAGAGAGTTCTTGAGAACAAGGAGAGAAGTGTTGAGAGCAATTATAATTCTTTTTCTTCTTCATAGTGGAATCGAATCACCCTTGTCCGTGGAAGTAGGCATCTTGGCTGAACCACACAAATCCTTATCTTTGTTATTGTAAACTTTCTCTGAGGTGTTATCTGATTTTTCTGTGTCTATTTTTGCTGTGCGCCCACCAGTATCTCAACTTGGAGAGGAAGGTTTGGATTTCCATTGGTAGAGAAGTACCACAAAAAAGTTATTTGTCCATGGTATAATAGATAATTAGTGACAATCGAATATTATACTGAAAGCAGATTTTCCATGGACAAATCCAAAAGATAATTACTACTAGTTGCAAACTCTATGTGACATAACAAGATGAAATAGTCCTAATGTTGTTAAAACTTCAACAATACCTCTTTGGATCAATGGTCTTTCATTTCAACCCGCATTATTCGTTATTCCTTATTTGTAAAGAAAAAAAAGAATCTATTACAAAGAAAGAAATATGGCATGAGATGAAGTATGAAATCAAAAGCAACCTTGAAATCCTATAGTCATAGTGAGATAACCAAATTTAGAATAATGATGCTCTCTTCTTGTATACACATCTTAATTCTTTGCATTTTGAGTGTGGGAACATGGTTGGATTGGTGGAAGAAATGGTAGAAAAGCTCAAAAGAAGATTCTATATGGTATGTTTGCAACTTATTCTATCTAATCTATTAAGGAGAAAGAGAGACCCAAACCAATTTGCTTCTAGAAGAATGCAATCTTGGTTATAAAACAACTACTCCCCTATGGTTTTCTACTAATGCTTTACCTAAGGAAATTGGTCCTTAATAAAAACATGAAAATAAGACAAAGATCCAAGACCACTACCAGGTGAGTCTAGATATACATCTAATGGGACAAATATCTACTCTTTAATTGTGTTGTGTGGCCATAATAGCTAGGGGAAAGAACTGAAGTGAATATCCACAAGATAAATTGCATGTTTAAAAATTCTCATCCTTATCATTTTCTTATTTAGGTAGTCTTTGTTACACAGATTGTAATATAGTCTAGAATTCTATTAAGATGGAGACAAGATTTAAATTATAGTGGGATCGTAAACTGCATATAGAAATCCTTAATTAAATTCAAACAAGAATAAACAAAAAATCTTAGTCAATATTTTCAAAGTGTGTCACAACCCGTACCCAAAAAATGGGCATGAGTCGTGGATACGTCCAGCCTACGCCGCAGCATCGACGGTAGAACATTGTAAAGGTCCAAAACATAATCTAACAACTCACGCAATGATATATATATATATATATATATATATATATATATATATATATATATATATATATATATATATATATATATATAACCTGTCAATGGTAACTCAACTACATAAGGAGGACAAGATGAATATATATATATATATATAGCATCAATACTTAATCACCAAACTAGAGGCAGATAATTGCACGATATCATAAGAGAAAGGAAATAACAAGTCATATCAATATCCAAGTTTAGAATCTAGCAATAAACACAAATGGTCTCAATATAAATAAAATGCCAAAGTCTAAGCTGGAGACATATCCAGTACAATAAATAGATACTAGCTAAGGGTCTGCTATAGCTAGGTGTGTCTCCTCGATAGCTGGTACCAGATCGTCCTGTCCTACAGGTGCTATCTCAACTAGCTCTCCGTCTTACGGGCCGTAGTATGTAGGATACCAGTCCTCTAAATAGTCGTCTGGAAAAATATATCCAGTCAGGATTGGAGAAAGTATAAAACTGTCACGTCCCAGTCCCAAAATACGTAGGACTAGGAATACGTAAGCATGCCAGCCGCATGTATATGGCAACTCCAATATGTGGATGCCATAATACACAAGAACGCTGTAATATGAATATTAACTCACATGTGGTATATATATTGTCACGAGTCACATAAAATACTAATCTTATCCACAAAATAAGTCATAGTAAAGAAATAACTAAACCAGAATAATGAGTCTGAATAATCCAAAATTGATAGTCGGGTGGAGACAAATCCACTATCAATGACTATAGCAATACTAAAATGAGAGAGAAGGATAAATCTCTAATATAAAATAAGATGGTGATAGAAGTGTATCATCTAAGAGAATCCATCGCTAGAGATAATCAAAGATGCTCAGAAGTTAAGACCTCCTTGGCAGAAAATAATGCATCAGGTACTGGCCCGTACTCCTGCGGATACTCCTGATCGTCTATACCTGGCAAGGGACCAGGTCCTCAGGAGGACGTAACAAGATACATAGAAGCATGCCAATTGAATACAGTAAAACATGCATAATAGACAAAAAATATATAAGTACGCTGTACTAGACAATCTATATGAAATGCATAATGAGGATAACTTTTCGACGTATGGGCAGGGGTAGGCTACTCTATCTATCTCACAACTCACACACACGTCCATGAACATCAGAAGCCGTCATACCGCAAGGATAGCGACCATCGTGACACCAGAAGCCGACATACCATGAGGGTAGCAACCATCGTGACACAACTACCGTAGTGCGTGCTAGTTACTACGGTTTACCAGAGTGGTTATAGTTCATACGCCTACTGATTGTCCTTCCCTCCCAGGATACTATGTGTCAAGTGTGTGTCAACATATATAGTATATAAATATGACTGAAAGAAAATACATATATAATGCATATATAAAAATATGATAGCATGCAAGGTACTGTAAGCAATTTGGCAACGTATACTTGTCTGGCAAGAAAGCTGCAAAGTGTAAGCGTCCAGATGTCAAGCACAAGGGGTCAGAAACTATGACCTCAGAATGAACGTCTTCGGATGCTGAAATAAATATCACCAACGTTCCCAAAATTAGCGAGATAGTCAGAAAAGTCTACCCTTTGGTCCAATTTGGACACAGGGGCAAAACAATAATTTTTGGGTCAAAGCGGGGTCCACATGTGGCCCACTTTGTACCAAAATACATGCCAGAGATAAAGGTCAAACAAATTCTAAACGTCGATACGAACTCAACGGTATGTCCAATTTTGGATTCCAGTGAGCCGATCACAAATTCGTCCTTAAAGTCAAACCGTGGGGCCCGCAAATATGCGGCTTAGTCAACTGTCTCAGAACCGTGTGAAACTTGGGTCACAGGACCATTGTGATACCATGAATCCAATGGCGCAAGTTTGACGCATTCCGACGAGCGTACACAAAATAGGGTGGTATTTTATAAAAGTCGCAAAACGGGGACTTTTTACGGATACGGGTTGATTTCGACGCGCACACACGTCCGAATCAATTTTTGCGAAAGCCCACACGTCAGGATATATCATACGCGCATTTTGGTGCAATTGGTACACAATGAGGCGGTCCCGTTTGGCGAGGCGCACTCCGTATCATAAATTTTAATATTTAAAAAAATAAGTTTTTCAGAGTTTTCAACGTAATTTATCTCTGATTCTAACGCATAATAAAATAAACTAATTAACAAGAAATAATCTTGGTTATATAGGCTTTACACAACAAAAAGTATATTTTAATTTGGATGTCTATATTGGAAGATATCGGCTTCGAAACATAGGTCGTTGGGGCAGTTTATAGCAGTTTAAAATTATGGTTTTTTCTCAACTTGGCTTCAATTTTTACCTGGTTTTTAACACTGTTCGATGGAAACTAAATAATGGGATTTAGAGAGGGATAGGTTGTGATCATACCGGCAAAGACGAATCAGAAATCGGTCGAGAGATGAGACAGAAAATGGTGCGTGAAAGGGCGGTCGTCGCTGCATGTTCCTGTCGCGGTTGTCCGTGCGGTTGCGGTCGCGGCCGGGCCGGCGGCTCTCCGGCGGCGATACGGGGGTTCAGGCGGGTCTCCGGTGGCGCAGGGCTGGGGTGTGGGCGTCGGGTGATTAGGTTTAGGATTAGGGTTTATAATCATATGTATATATATAGAGAAAAGGAAGCGGAGGAGATGGGATCTGGGTCGCGCGCGGAGGGGGGGGAGATCCGCTTGCTGTGGGCGGATTAGTAGCGGGCTGGGGGTTTAGTTGTTTTTTTTTTTTGGGTGGGGGGTTAGCTTAAGGACTTAAGTTTGTTAGTTAAGGGATTTAAGATTAGGATTTTAGATTAAGGGTTTTTAAGATTTCTTTTCTTTTCTTTTTATTTTATTTTGTTTTTATTTCTATAATTATTACTACTACTACTATTACTATTATTGTTATTATTATTATTATTATTATTATTATTATTATTATTATTATTATTATTATTATTATTATTATTATTATTATTATTATTATTATTATTATTATTATTTATTTATATATATATATATGTATATATATATGAGGTATAGATAAAAATATTTGTACACCAAAAATAAATTCTAAAAATCAATCACTCTTTTACAAGGATTTCTAAAATAAAATAAAATAAAATAAAATAAAAATAATAGTTTTTGTGCAATAATTCTAAATAAATATTTATCTAGGTACTTAAATTAATAAAATATATTTTCTAATTAACTAAGAAATAATATAAATAAATTCAATGATTAATTAAATAAATATAATATTTAAAATTATGGGGTTTTACATTCTACCCAACTTACAAAAATTTTATCCTCAAAATTAACACTAACCCATATTCATAATAAATCACTATAGCTATTACACTTCATTGCTATCTAGCAGTGCTTCCTAAAAGGTCATAGTCAGCCATTCTAACACTTTTCTCCCTTATTGTCTATACACTATTTTTTTATCCTCTAACTCGTCTACACTACCCAACTTACAAGAATTCTACTAGTAGTCAAAGTCTCTTGAGGCTATTGTCTAGGTTGTAAGAGAATTTATTTATTGGGTCGAGAATTTTGGGATACCTGTCTGGAATCTCATAACCATAATTTTTCTCCGTAACCGTTACTGCCACGCCACCTGGCCAGTATGGCTGCAAGTAATTCGACTACTCTACCATAATCGTCTAGCTGCAGCTGCTGCTACCTCGCCAGCGATTTGTCATAGTCATCAGTTCGTAACAAGTTCCTTCAACTCTTTCCTAAGCTTAGTCTAAGTTTTAGGGCAACAATTAAGGTCTTGACTAACTTATAAAACTATTAGAAGTATGAACTATTTCAACAATCCAACTAATTAACGTTGGACTAAAGGATGCTACTTAAGGTTTAAAAATAATAAGAGAACACAGATATTGCTATAGTGCATATACATAAGGGTTATCATTATGTACTTATCTTTTAGTTATTAATCATTACTAACCCATTTATGTCTTAACTAACAAAATGAAGGGTGAGGTTGAAGTAAATCAAACAATTCATAATGGCACGAAAAGATGCAACTATGATAGGAAGAATTAAGCATAGGATAAGGAATGGATATGGAAGAGAAGATGAGCCACCCGAGGGGACGAAGTGGTGATAGAAAATAGAATACTACTACTACTCGTGTCATCCATTAGCATCGTGGGTATTCCATCTAGTTAAAATATCAACATATCCTCATAACTGCTAAACTACCACATATATAATTCTACATCGATTTATACACCTAAGATCTCATGTCATAATGGGGTCATGAGTATGGAATAACAATTAACTAAAAAGTCGTACCTGTATCTACGATTTCCTGTGTCTGCGCTCCCATATTTGTCATAATGAGTGCTTGGCCTTGTCCTTGGTCGTTCAACTAGGGTCTAGCCTCCTCCATTTGGGCAGACTGTAGAAACAGTGGTGGGTCCCTTTGGTATCCTATACTTGAAGGTGTATGCGGTGTTCCTGATTCTAATGCCATAGACCTCTGGGTCTGCTGAGGATATTCTCGGGTTTGATGGTGACTTGAGCCACATAACATGTACTACCCCAATCGACGATGACAGTCTCTATGAATATGACCTATCTTACCACAAAAGTGACAAGTACAGAGCTCCTTGGTTGGATATGGTACGGCACTATATAGTTGTTGGTGTGCCAAAGGGCGTCTAATGGGCCCTCTTTGTTGTGTCCTTGTTGGTCCTTGGTGAATTCTCTGTTGATTTTCGTTTCCCTTGATGATGGCCTCCTGGATCCTGGCCTCTGTTAATAACTCGGCATAAGAGATCTGGGACTGTGAGCTAGTGTAGTGCTGGAGATCCTGAGTCAGCCCGCGGTAAAATCTCTTAGCCTTCTCCAAGTCATTAGGTATTAGGGCAGCGCCATATTTACTGAGGCGGCTAAACTCTGCATCATACTCGTCGATTGTCTTGTTTCCCTGCTCTAGATGGAGGAACTGATCATACAACGTATCCCTTACAATATCCGGAAAGTACTTTCTCTCAAAGCACTCCAATAATTATTTCCATGTTTGATGCGTACCCAACTGGCGCTCCATTGATTTCCACCAGTGATGAGCGTTACCCTCTAGCTGGGTCCTTACGCCTGTCATCCATAGATCTGTAGGCAACTGCGATGCTTCTAACAACTTCTTGGTGTTGGCAATCCAGTTTGTGGTCTCCTCTGGACTCTCAATGCCTTTATACGGCTTGGGGCCCATCTGTACAAAGTCCTTGACTGAACCAACTCGAGCTTGCGGTACTGAAACTAGTATCTGAGCTGGTGCAGGGGCTAGTGTAGCTATTCTCTCAAGTGCTGCCAGAAATTCTAGCCTCTGCTTCGCCGCTTGTTGCCTCTGCTCTGCAGCCTGTGCGGCTGCCTGTTGACTCTGTTCCTGTATTATCATCTGAAAGAATTGGAACAACTATGTCTGGATATCCTGCGGTGCTGGTGGAGCTGGAAAAGTCCTATTAGGCACCGTGGAAGGAGCTAATGGAACTGGATTGTTAGTCAGTCCATCCGGTCCCGGAAGAAGAGGAGCCGTTGAGGCATCTCCTGGTGATTGGTCGTTGACCCCTAGAGACGTATTTTATCCGGTGGCGGCACATCCGCTACGCAAATTCATCTCTCTACAAGAGATGGACGAAGGATTAGGAAGAGTACATGAATCAAGCAGGATACAAGCACTTAAGTAGGACATGTTGGAAGGAAGGTGAGTTATAGTCAAGTGTGGATGAGACCTAAAACTCTAATCCTAGGTGCAGGCCCGCTCGGCACAGTTACGTAACTGAAATAGCTAACTCGATATGGGCCACCACAAAAATATGTCACGCCCCAGTCCCAAAATACGTAGGACTAGGAATACGTAAGCATGTCAGCCGCATGTATATGGCAACTCCAATATGTGGATACCATAATACACACGTATGCTGTAATATGAATATTAACTCACATGTGGTATATATATTGTCACGAGTCACATAAAATACTAATCTTATCCACAAAATAAGTCATAGTAAGGAAATAACTAAACCAGAATAATGAGTCTGAATAATCCAAAATTGATAGTCGGGTGGAGACAAATTCACTACCAATGACTATAGCAATACTAAAATGAGAGAGGAGGATAAATCTCCAATATAAAATAAGATGGTGATAGAAGTGTATCAGCTAAGAGAATCCATCGCTAGAGATAATCAAAGATGCTCAGAAGTTAAGACCTCCTTGGCAGAAAATAATGCGTCAGGTCCTGGCCCGTACTCCAGCGGATACTCCTGATCGTCTATACCCGGCAAGGGACCAGGTCCTCAGGGGGACGTAACAAGATACATAGAAGTATGCCAATTGAATACAATAAAATATGCATAATAGACAAAAAATATATAAGTATGTTGTACTAGACAATCTATATGAAATGCATAATAAGGACAACTTTTTGACGTATGGGCAGGGGTAGGCTACTTTATCTATCTCACAAATCACACACACATCCATAAATATCAGAATATGAGAATTTTCTAAATATAAAACCTTAAAATAAGAATTAAATTCTACCTAAAATAGCCGAACACCAATTATGGACATCCAAATATGGGTCAGATTAAATATTTGATACAAATTTAAAATCTAATCAAATCTTATATTTAATATAGATTTTTAAATTATATCAAATTAAATCTTTGACCATATTTGGGTTGCAAAATTTACCAAATCCAGACTGGACCCCAACAATCCCCCCACCATTCTGATGAGAGGGTGTTGACCCCATGGATTCTCAACTGGACTCCATGCCTGTCATCCTGCGACAAAGTTTCTGCTCTCCCATGCCACTGATCTTTGATCCCCTGAGTTGCTTTGCATCTTCCTTCATCTCCAGCTCCTCGATCGTCAAGTCGACACTAGCCGCCATGCATAGCACCTTCTATACCACCGGGTCCTGTCGATATCAATGATACGACTGAGACCAAAGTCCTTGACTATCAGCCTCACCGTGAGTCTTGGCTGCTTGTCCTCGACTTTCGTCTTCTACTAAAACGTGTTAATATTTTGACGTAATTTTTTTACCCTTGGCTGGCCCAACCAAACGGACGGTATGATTCTCCCAAAATTCGAACTCCTGAATCTGCCCACCTTCCTGTCCGAATATGTAGCTCCCCCATACACATGCGTCCTCGATCATAACATCACGTATTATACATGTCGTCGATGACCCACAGCTCTCCCGAAACTGTGTTAATAGTGACGCTCCCGCCTCAAATTGAGTTTGTTGTAAACCTTAATCTCCTTCCTGGCCTCGAACTGTTGAAACCAATATCGCTCCGTGAAGCTTTGGCAAACCACATGTAGCCAAAATCGGATCCGTGAAGCAACCCCCACCTGGAGACTGACTAGCTGTCATGGGACCGATATACTGACCCTCAATCTATAGCTCATCACCATTCGTCGCTTTGTCTCGATGAAATGAATCCTCTGTAATCCTTAAAGTATCTCGAAGCCCCTCCTCAGCAAGTTCCCGACGATCCAACTCTTGTCAAATACCCCTCGAGCCTTCATCCGTTGTCTATGGCCTGCTTATACAACTCAGCGGCTTGAGCCTGTACATGCCACAACATAAATCTCCTCGAGCCAACTGTTGGGAACCCTTCCTAAGAATCCAATCTTTGTCCCAAAATAAACTGCGACAGCCATCTTTCGCTAGCCTCCTTACCGAAACCAAGTTCTAGCACAAATTCGGTATATGTCGCACATCCTTGAGAATGAGCTTCTCACCAAGCTTGGTTGTCAAGTGCACATCACCGATTCCTACAAATATAGCCGTCCCCTTGTTGCCCATCTTAATATGTCCAAACATGTCGCCATGGTATAACGTGAAGATCCTACTATATGGAGTGGCGTCATACGATGCCCCCGTGTCCATGATCTAATCACCATCATGACACATGCCACAAGGTTTTTCTGTGTCGGTTATTGCGATAATGATATCTTCCATAGATGTGAGATCCTCCCGATCATCCTTGCCTTTGGCCTTCTCAGCTTTGAGTTTCATGCAGTTCCTCCTGATATGACCCATTTTGCCATAGTGATAGCATCTCTCCTTGCGGTTCATAGTCACAAGATTCCAAGAACTCTCCTATGTACTCGCATGTGACTTGGGTCTTTCCTTCCCGTATGAAGCCACCAGAGCAGACTCCTGCGACAATTTCACTTGCTTACGCCCGATCTCTTCATTCAACAAGTTGCTTTTGACTGCCTCCATCGTGACAACTCCACCAGGCACAAAGTTTCTCATCAACACCACCAATGTCTCCCAGCTTTTCGACAGAGAACTCAAAAGAAAAAGGGCCTGAAGCTCATCACCAATCAACATCTTTCTCCCAGATAGCTGATTAATATTACCATGAACCTCATTCAGATGTTGTGCCACTAGGAACCCTCCGTATACTTCGAGTTGACGAGTTGGCGAACTAGAAATACCTTGTTACCAGTCGTCTTCCTTTCATACAGCGAATGTATCTTCTCTTACAATGCTTTTGCCAAACTCTCCCTAGAAACATAGTAAAATATTGAGTCCTATAGCCATTGGCGGATGAATCCAACGGCCTTTCGATCCAGTTATTTTTAGTCTTCAGCAGCTTTGTATGATGGCTTAGCGTTGTTGCCCTCCAATAGACCACGCAAGTCCTTGCACCAGAGTAGATCCTCCATCATTAGCTTCCAAATTTCCCAATTCCCCCCTGTGAGGGTGATCATACGAGTGTTCATCTACTCCATAGACATAGTTGTCAGAACCAAAACCAGTAGCTCTGATACAAGATATTAGGAATCGGACACGCCCTGCAAGCGCTCCGATATCGTATCTGAGACTGACTGCAGTAAAAACTTTAGGCCAACCCACTTGAGATAACCAAACCTTGTCTAACGAACACCAAACACAGTTAAAGACAAGTATATGGGGGTGACTGTGTAACTTGGACAAATTCTAAGCTTTATACTCAGGTAAAATTACAAGATTAACAAAATCAATGTTGAACTCTTTGCCCTAATAGATTCAACCCCCTCACCACACTCAAGAAGAAAAGAGAGAGATTATAATTGAAATCACTCACCAACCCGTAGCAATCTCCCTGAGCGAAGGCGACGACTCCTTGATCAGATCTATTTCTTCCTTCTGTCTTGGATGGCGAAGTCCTAAGAGCAAAGCACAGTCTTTCTCTTAGATTTTCTGTAGACGAGCACCCCGAATCTCCAACTTGTGCTATGCTTTGTGCCTCCACCCTTCTCCTATAGGATAAAAAAAATCATATTTTAGGTCATAATAGGATTTTTCTAAATAGAAAACCTTAAAATAAGAATTATATTCCACCTAAAATAGCCCAACACCAATTATGGACACACAAATATGGGTCAGATTAAATATTTGATACAAATTTGAAATCAAATCAAACCTTACATTTAATGCTCCTCCATGCCACCGATCTCCGATCTCCTAAGTTGCTTTGCATCTTCTTTCTTCTCCAGCTCCTCGATCGTCACGTCGATACTAGTTGCCATGCGTAGCACCTTTTCTACCATTAGGATTGTCATGCCCCGATCTCGTTTGTAACTAGTTTGCACCAAAGGGTCTTGGCGCGCAATACTCAACACAACTTAGCCGAAAGGCTGTGTGCATAGCTAACCGTTCGGACGATATTCTATTTCGCATACTAACCAGTTGGTTAATCACGTATAGGTACTCGGGTTGTATATAACTTATAAATTCTATCACGAGTCTAATCCCAAAGGGTCTAGCACAGGTTTGCACAAAGGCCTTCGCATCATAATTTCGTACAAGCAATCATATCATTCATATATACTTTTTGAAAGTATTTATACTTATTATTTGGAATATTTCGATGGGACATTGAGAGAGAGAGCGTATGCACATAACCCACGAACGAGCTTTCAAAACTGAGAAAATCGAAATAAAGTACAAAGGCGTATAGCCATGCTCTGATACCAATATGCCATGCCCTGATTACCTGCGGGAGATTGGGGCGTGACAAGGATCCTGCCGACATCAATGACACGACTGAGACCAAAGTCCCTGACTATCAGCCTTCCCGTGAGTCTTGGCTGCCTGTCCCCGTCTTCCGTCTTCCATCGAAACGTGTTAACGTTCCGACGAACTTCTTCACCCTATGCTGTCTCCTGAGATTCGAACTCCTGAATCTGCCCACCTTCGTGTCCGAACTTGAAGCTCCCCCAAACACATGTATCCTCGAGCAGAATATTATGCACTCTGCATATCGTCGATGACCACATCTTCCCCATAACTGTGTGAATGGTGATACTCCTGCCTCAGATTGAGTTTGTTGTAAACCTTGATCTTCTCCCTGACGTCGAACTGCTAAAACCAATGTCGCTCCATGAAGCTTTGGCAAACCACCCGTCTCTAAAATTGGATCCGTGAAGCAATCCCCACCTGGAGACCGACCAGCTATCATAGGACCGACATACTGACCCTCAATCTTTAGTTTATCATCATTTTTCGCTTTGTCTCGACAAACCGAATCCTCCGTAATCCTTAAAATATTTTGAAGTCCCTTCTCAGCAAGTTCCCGACGATCCAACTCATGTCGAATACCATTCACCTCCATCCGATATCTATGGCCTGCCTGTAAAAATCATCGGCTTGAGCATGTATGTGCCACAACATAAATCTCCTCGAGCCAGCTGTTGGGAACCCTTTGTAAGCATCCAATCTTTGTCCCCAAATAAACTGCGACAGCCATCATCCGCTTTTCTCCCTACCAAAACCAAGTTGTAGCGCAAACTCGATACATGTCGCACATCTTTGAGAACGAGCTTCTCACCAAGCTCGATTGTCAAGTGCATATCATCGATGCCTACAACTGTAGCCGTCCCCTTGTTGCCCATCTTCATACGTCTAAACCTGCCTCCGTGGTATGACGTGAATATCCTCCTATATGGAGTGGCATGATACGATGCCCCCGTGTCCATGATCCAATCTCCATCATGACATATGCCACAAGGTTCCTTTGCGTCAGTTGCTGCGATGATGAGATATCCCATAGCGGTGAGATCCCACTGATCATCCTTGCCTTTGGTCTTTTCAGCTTTGAGCTTCATGCAGTTCCTCTTGATATAACCCATGTCGCCCTAGTGATAGCATCCCTTCTTGCGGTCCACAGTCGTAAGATTCCAAGAACTCTCATATGTCCTCGCATGTGACTTAGGCCTTCCCTTCCCATAGGAAGCCACCAGAGCGGACTCCTGCAACGATTCTACTTGCTTACGCCAGATCTCCTCGTTCAACAAGCTGCTTTTGACCGCCTCCATCGTAACAACTCCATCAGGAGTGGAGTTTCTCACCGACACCACCAATGTCTTCCAGCTTTTTGGCAAAGAACTCAAAAGCAGAAGGGCCTGAAGCTCATCCTCAATTACCATCTTCATCGCAGAAAGCTGATTGATGATGCCCTGAACCTCGTTCAGATGTTGTACCATCGGGGCACCCTCCGTGTACTTTGAGTTGACGAGTTAGCAAATCAGAAATGCCTTATTTCCAGTCGTCTTCCTTTCGTACAATGAATATAGCTTCTCCCACAATGCTTTTGCCGACCTCTCCATGGACACGTAGTAAAATACTGAGTCATCCAGCCATTGATGGATGAATCCAACGGCCTTCCGATCCAGTCGTTTTCAGTCTTCAACAGCTTTGTTTGATGCCTTAGCATTGTCGCCCTCCAACAGACCATGCAAGTCATTGCACCATAGTAGATCCTCCATCATTGGCTTCCAAATTGCCCAATTCTCCCTGTGAGGGTGATCATACGAGTGTTCATCTGCTCCATAGACATAGTTTTCAGAACCAAAACTAGTAGCTCTGATACCAGATATTGGGAATCAGACACGCCCTGCAAGCGCTCTGATACCGTATTTGAGACTGACCGCAGCAAAAACTTTAGGCCAACATGTCATGCCCTGATCTCCCGCAGGCTAATAGGCTATCCCCGCTAGGCGAGAATTACCGCACCAGCGCTCCCGCGGGATGATCGTTTGACCCATCTGGGCGTGATGTCGCACGAGCGTAAGCCGCACCCATACAAGGTCGTGGTTCATGCTGGCGGTAAGAGGTCTAAGCCACAGAGTCGTATAGATTGTCTAAGTGCAGCAGAATTATAAACGCATAGGCAATTAGTAACAAGTTTACAGAGTCATCAATAACGGAAGCATTGGATAACACAAGTATTAAAATAAAGTAAACTCTTTATTGATATTGAACAAGTATTACAAGCGGCTAGGCCAAGATTATAAGTCACTCAATCCTCTCTCTCTGAAATAGTAAAAGCATGCCAAGTAGCTATATTTGTGGAATGATGTAAAAGCAATGTTCCAATATTATGTCTTATATGTGTGCTTCAGTTCCGGATGCAATGCTCCAAGGCTCCAGAGTGAACTTCATGCCTTAGCATGCAAGAAGGAGGTATCCGCACCGAACGAGGTTCTCCCGCACTCTACAAGCAATCTTGTGGGTTATCAGTACATGAATGCACTGGTGGGGAGGCTACTCGCCCGTTCGATAAATCCAAACACGTAATATAGGTTTTGTGCACCATCTATTAAGTTATCTTTCTAGTTTTGCCTTAGGATCAGTTTCATGGCAATGTTGAATAGCCTATCTCGTGTGGCAGTGCGTCGTGTGACATAAGAGGAAACACGGCAAGACTTACCAACTTACCATATGTCCTTTCCTGTCCAAGGCAAACATAGTTATTTCAAGCACGAGTAGCATATATAATAA
The DNA here is from genome assembly GCA_036927795.1 of Iris macrosiphon. Lineage (NCBI taxonomy): Eukaryota > Viridiplantae > Streptophyta > Magnoliopsida > Asparagales > Iridaceae > Iris > Iris macrosiphon. The sequence continues at coordinate 18,468,045 of JAYESA010000008.1, forward strand.
AATTCAGGAACAATAGTATATGCAAACATAAGTGTTGTGAACGAGGTTATGTTTCGGGTGTACGAGTTACTCAGATTATCAGGTATTGCAGAAGATGTTGAAGTATTCCATATGTAAAAGTGTGTTATACTCAAGATACATTCAGGTATTTCAGATATTCTCAATGTGATGCAATGACTCGCACACGGATTGCCCGCTAAGCAATGATGACTTATCTATATGAACTGGTGGTCGCTGGCATAGCCATAAAGGACAAGTTATAGCCAATGACGAGAATGGAATGCAACAAAGATTCATGAGTGGCTACAGACCATCCCGTCCAGATTTATGAGACTAAACGTTAGTTCCATCCGGATCGGATCGGATCGGCCCCAGTGCCCCGGAGATCGTCCGTGGAATAAGATCCGAAGATCCCCCTTGATTCCAAGTTATCCGCGACATGCAAGTCTTGGGTCATTCCAAATCTACATCTTGATAAGACAATCCATGATTTTGTTCTGAATGAGCATTTGCTCCATGAGCTGTGATACTTGATTTGCTTGACATGATTCTCGTTCAGATATAAACTTGACATAATTCTCGATCAGTGTTCCACTTGCCTTGATGCATTCCCCTGCTTCAGGGATTGCCTTAGCGACCTAACGGTCCCTGATACTTGTCAGTCAATATTGCATAGAAGGACTATTTGATAGTCTTCTGGCTAACAAGATGCATGCATGATACGTGATAGTGTTACTTGATCTTGGCATGATTTTGTGTAGCAAATATTTGAAACGAGGCAACATTACAAGTTAACATACAAGCAGGCAAGCATGCATTTATATTGAAACTTAAGCATTCACGTTGGCACGGGACTATGGTAAAGCGAGGAGTAAAACCGTAAAGGAACATACCGAGCGATATCATCTAGGGTCATGCAATGTAGCCAGTAAAGCAGTGCACTCCAAAGAGTACATAAATATCATTCTATTCGAGGCATAGTGGGGTCTAGTTGTACAAGGCAAAGGTAGCATGCAAGGTCCATATATATAAGCAAAGTTTTATTTTGAGGTTCTAACACAAGCAATGCAAGTTGGGATTATTCCCTTAGCTAGGTGCGTTGTATACTTATTAGCATGCAGGGGGTGATTCACCTAGCGACTAGAATATAGCATTCATATTTTAAGTGTGCTGACTAAGCAAAGACAAGTTCATCGTAGCCACCCACCTTAGCGATGATTTGCCTCGGTCGAGCGATACTCCAAGCGAGCCTCTGAAAGCCTAAGCCGAACTCCCGAAGGGCCAAGTCTGGAAATCCTTTTGACTCAATGAGTACTCGCTGAGCAAAGAGGGTCGGGATGTTTCACTTTTGCTGTTTGAATCGGCTGTCCGCTTGAGCGAAACTGGTCGTTATATTATACACCACTCAAAAAAAGTCTCGTTGTCGAGACTTCCTGAGCGTAGGTCATTCTATCATACTGTCAAATCTATCCCAAGCGTAGTAATCTGTACCACTAAATCTGATTTGTTCGAACGGATCTCTTACTCGTTCCTTACGCCGTATCGTGTGTATGCTGGGTTAGTCTTATTTGCGCCTTATCGCGGAACATGCATCGCTTAACGCAGGGTACGTTATAATCCATCATGGATAATAATCTAAGGCTGAGGCAAACTTGTACAAGTCATTGTACTTATTCATGTAGATAATTCACTTGTACTAGCATCGAGATCAGCATATCGCGAGTCTGGATCATGCACATATTCAAAGTATCCTTTAAACATATGCATGTCAACCAACTTAGTGATAATGAAGTCTTAGCACTCGAGTTTCATATATCATTGAGTCTTGGATCGTGCACACGTTCAAGGCATCCCTCAAACATATACATTCAACCAAACTTAGAGATAGTAAAATCGGACAAGCTGCTTGCAAAAATCTCAAAGGTTCTCGTTTTATGAATCACAATGATACTTCCTATAGGGTCAATCAAAATCAAGCCATTTCCTTCCAACTCAATTATTTGTACTACCGTTAAGCACGATCTATCCGATACCGACTAGCGTTCATCCGTTCGGGTCAAACATAACACACATTACCGTTTCAAGTCTAGCCCTAAGTCTTGCTGCCCCAGTTCTGTAGTTTGTTCAAGCAATATGCTAAAGTTGGTCACACTGGTTCATCGCTCGGCACAGGGTCATCTGCCTAATTGCTAGGTCATCTCACAAGATTATAGGTACAAGTTCAAGTACACGATTCATCGTGCAAATTCGTCGCATGATGCTCGCCCCAATTCCTAGGGTCAAACCATTATTTATTTTTACGGGGTATTCTACCCAAGCTCGTTTCACTCAGATTTCTAAATATCGAGCACGGATCATCCTACTCTCAATAACATGTTCATTTGTACAGGGTTTAAGTCCGTTCAGTAAAATCTATGATATCCAAGTTGCAGGACAAGCCTATTGATTTGTATAGACTATCTCCCAAACATGTTTTAATAGAATCCCTATACATTCCATGTCTAGACCACCAAGCCAAGATTTGATTCTAAACCTTAGATTATAATTCCAAGTCGTCCAACATAATTCATGTATTCGTTCATGAAACCATCAAGCGTGATTTATTTTAGGTTTTAAGCTAACTTATCCATGAAACATTTTCAATTCACTTGTATTTCCAAATTTGTCTTATCATGTTGAACCAAAAGTCAAGACGATCCATCAGTAGTCACGCTTCGGTCTCCCGCAAGTTCAATCACCCTCGTTGGACATGAGATCACCACGTCAATGCTTTCGCTGGATAATCGTCATAATCTGGACGTGACGCATGTACGGGCATAGAGTTACACTCGCACAAGACAAGAACGTTTAAACGTTATAATTTTCTTTGGCATAATCGAGACACCTTATAATTTTACTTTTGCTCCATCCAAGTTATATATAAAATCTACCAAGTCATGTCCGTTCATGCAGTGATTATAATTCGTCTAGCAAAATCATCCAACTTCAACGTTATCGTTCGGTAAATCCATACTCTTACTTCTATCATTCCTCGAGCAACTAAGTTTTAAATATTCAAGCCCAAGTCTATTCCATTTTTGATACGTCCTATTCATCGAGTTCGTTTAGAATAATCATGGAACATATTCCCGTGAGTTCGATCATCCCCGCCGTACATGAATCACCACGCTGGCGCTCCAGCAGGATAATCGTTCTCGTTGGGACTGATTTCGAAGGTTATCTTTCCGAACTTGATTTCAAGATCGTTCTTCCGAACTTCAAGACAAATCCGTTATCTCTTACACTTCTATTCGAGCGATATTGTATTCTAGTTCACTCTATTTGTTTTAATTCAAAATCGCTCGCACGATACTCTAAGTTTTTAACAAGTTTTCTTAACCAAGATATCAATTTCCATGAATCCCTATTCGAAATAAGCCTTATCATTTATTTTAAGAAATTCTCCAATCTTTCAATCCGACTATCACATGAGACCTATGAATCTGTTTGGATATTTCTAAATATTCCATACACTACTCGGAATCGAGTCACCCAATTAAATCCATAATCGATTTGTATCTTCCGACGTAAAATATCGTTCGAGCTTGTAAACCCCCTCAACCAATTTAGGTATTATTTGTAATTTTAAAACTGAGACTAGGGACAAACCGAGATAATTAAATTACGAGAGACAATTTTTTTAGGTACCCTCTGACCATATTGCAGCCATAGCTACGCGATGTGAATTAACGTCACCGCGCGCAGTTAATTTTATAAATTAGTTAATTGATTATAGCTAAATTCACCTCAACTAGGCCTGACCAAACCAGACCCTTGGACCCTGGCCGGCCCAACCCCCAAGACCAAGCCCGAAGTCATTCCCTATATAAATACTCAACTTCCTCCATGTAAAACCCTAAACCAACCAATCCCTCACAAACCCTAACCCTAGCCGCATACTTCCCCTCTCCCTTGCGCCAACCCATCATCCTCACCGGCGCCGCCAAACACCCCGACCACTGCCGCCAAACACCCCGACCACTGCCGCCTTACACCCCGACTGCTGCCGCCTTACACCCCCGACCGACTGCCCTTCAGCCCCTACATCCGCTGCCGCTGCCCCTTCAACCGACACAGCCGTACACCGAGCGACGAACCGTCGCGGAGCCAACCCGACCCCCGTGCGTCGTTGCCACTGCCGCACCTGCTGCAGTGCTGTCGCCGCCGCTTCTGCAGTGTCGCCGGAGCCGCTGTCACCTCGCCGGAGTACGCCTCGACGAGAGCCGACCTTGTCCGAACAAGCCACGTAGAGGTAACCACATTAAACCCCGTTTCTTCATGTTAATATCGTAGCGTCGTATCGACGTGTCAAGAAATGTTGATATCAATCACAACCCTAATTATGTGTAAATTTGGAATAATGAATAATAAGGTTTAGAATCTGTATATTGACTAGCATAACACCAAGGACTAACGTTTACCCTAAAATCTGTACATAAACCACGGGTAATGAACATAGAAACCAATGAGCATGTGTTCGCATAGAACAGCGATCGTGGTCAACCCGTAACTTGAAATTATTATCTCAAGGGCCGGGATGATCGAGTATAGAACACGTGTGCACCTTAGCTACGCGCACATGTGAAGCTGTATTCGAGCAGACGTGAACTTGCGATAATATTCAAACGTCGCATCATAGTCGTGTACATTTAATGCTTAGCGTCTGATATTAGATTGTTATATTATATTGTGTTTAGGACCTTTGGATCAGCCAAGAGACATTGCAGGAACCAGCTTCTGGCATTCCCAGCTTCAGGACACAGGCAAGATACCATGCTATATTTACTGGCTAATTTAAATATGCATAAGTTGTATTGTATTCTTGTTGCTCGTAATTTATACAACTGTACACGTCCGAGTTGTCTCGGGTGCATTCGACGGATACGTCGATGATTAGTATATATGGACTTAGCTCTTAGCAGACTCAACCCATTGGACGATACCCTGTTATTGTCTGAGACCTGACACCTTACACGGTCACTGAGATATATTCATATTGGGATGCGGGTTTGCGCACTCGAATAGCTATCGTTGCGTGAAACCTACATCACGGTTAGTATGTAGTCAGGATATAATTTAGAGACTTGGCATATAGATACAGGGTATGCACGTCGAGTAGTCGATTTGTGTATCTACATTGGGCGGGGAGGACAACTAGTAGGCGTATGGGGTGCACACATTGGAGCCGTAGATTCGGAGGAGCCTCGGATCCAATGACCTTCCCTTTATACTGACGCCACGTTCTTCGGAGCGATATGGACGATATAGTGTACTGATGCCATTCTCTTCGGAGCATGGACATTATGCCTACACCTACTCATACGCACCAGCATTGTCGTCATATTGCATTCACTTAGATGGCTAGCACACCCTTATTGTATTTATTTTATTCAGTATTCATATATGGCATGTTGTTTTCTTGTATCTTGTTACGTCCCTCTGAGGATCTGCTACCTTTCCAGATTTAGACGAGGCTTACTACCCCACCGTATACAGGCCGGGACAGGAGACGAGATTTGCTACAGCTGAGGAGTTAGAGGTGCAACAGTTAGAGGTTCCGTGATCAGTTGGTAGGCCTTTAGCCTAGATGAAGGGCATCATTATCTACTCAGCTGATGCTCTAGTCATTATCTTTTATATCTTATTTCAGTACTTTATTTCGTCATAGTAGTGGGTTTGTTCCCACCAGACATCACTGGTTGTATTTATCAACCAGCAGTTTATTTAGTGTTTCTTGCTCTTTATATAATGGATGAGATTAGATTACCTGTTCTTGATTGATATTGGATATATAGTATTATAGGACAGCGTAGCACTCTTCGTGGATCCATTAAATTGGGATATCTTCGGAGATGTGTCAGCTGGCCATTGCCACGTGGCCTGGTCCAGTATATTTTGGGACTGGAGCGTGACATGGTTTTAGTTGTGGCCCATACAGGTCGACTTTTCGCTTGTGGTATGGTAACATGCCCAGCGAGCCTGCAATAGGATAGAAATTATTAGGTCTCATCCACTTTTGATTCGTCCTTGAACTTCCTTCATACTGCTTCTAAATATCTGTATCTTATTTGTTTGCTCTCGTACTCTTTTAATGAAGCTCTATCTCTTGCAGCAGGATGAATTTGCGCAGTGGACGAGGAGCACCCCGTGCCGCGGTGCCAGATAATACCGCTCAAGGAGATGAGGTACCCCAAGGGCAACCCCCGCTACAGACCCTGCTGATACATTGGCACAAGACATCGCAGGGCGATCTTACACCGCAGCCTGAGAGACAGACTTCCCAGACGATCCCCACGTAGCATTGTGAGGGCCAGACTTCAGGAGCTACACCGATGCCGCAGACGGAGAGGCCGACATCTGAGGAGACGCCTACTGCGCAACCAGAGATTCCACTACCACCGCCTCCACCTTATCCACCCCAGATGCCACAGCTAGATGGCTAGCCACAAATGCTTCAGTTCTTCCAGGCAATGATGCAAGCACAGTGGCAGCAGACAGAGACATTGCGACAGAGTCTGATGGCAGTACTAGAGAGGATACCTGTCACGACCCCAGTACCAGCACCTCCACCAGCCCCGACAGGTGGCACTGTTAGATGGTTCCGACAGATGGGACCAGATACCTTCTCAGGCAATGAGACTGCAGAACAGATCTCCGATTGGATCGCCAATACGGAGATACTATTAGAGGCTTCACAACTGCATCCAGACCTTTGGATGACCGCAGTGAGAGCCCAACTAAAAGGCAACGTCCATCACTGGTGGGATTCTATCGAGCGCAGTGTAGGCAAGAACCAAACTTGGGAACAGTTCTTAGAGTACTTCAATACGAAGTATTTTCCAGCAACAGTCAGAAATGCCCTGTACTCCCAGTTCCTACATCTAGAACAGGAGAATATGACTATTGACGCATATGATGCAGAGTTTAGCCGTCTTAGCAGATTTAGAGCCGTCCTGATACCCAATGATCTAGAAAAGGCTCAGAGATTCCACCACGGCCTCAATTTTGAACTATAGAGATATACCACCGCACAGGCGAGGATTTCAAATGAGGAGGTTCTCGCGGAGGCGAGGATCCAGGAGGCCATTGTCAGAAGAGATAGACGTTCCAGCACGACCATGCCAGCTAGAGTCCAGCCCGGAGCAGGAGGACCCATCCGTCGTCCCGGAGCACAGACACAACAGAGAGCAGCACCATATCCACACCAGGAACTTCCGACTTGCTACTTCTGTGGTAAGAGAGGTCACTTCGAGAAGGACTGCCAAAAGAGACTTGGAATATGCATGATTTGTGGAGCAAGCCAGCACCTTGTCAGAGATTGCCCACAGCGCAGGGAGGCAGCCCCACAGGCCGGACAAAGGCCAGCAGCACCAGCCCCAAGGATACTACCCCCACCAGGAGGCCAGCGTCCACCAGCACCCGGAGGATTCCAGAGGGGACCACCCTTGGCCCTACAGCAGGCACAGTTTGATCGGGCCCGACAGCAGGCAGGAGGACAGAGGCACGGACAGGCCTTTGCATTAGCAACTACCGAAGAGGAAACAGAAGGGGAAGCTATCACAGGTACCATTTTAGTCGCATCCTTACCTGCGATAGCATTGTTTGATTCTGGGGCTACATTATCATTTATATCTAGTAGATTTGTAGCAATGTATAGAGTAGCGACTTCCCCCTTACCTAAGAGTTGGAAAATTCTTACCGGAGGAGGTATCGTGTCGGTTACCAGCACTATTAGAACGTGCTCGGTAGTCGTATGTGGTAGAGAGATGAGAGCGCAATTCCTGGTACTGCCTATGTCGTACTTTGACGTTGTGTATAGTGTCACTTTTAGACCACCAGATCAACCGGAGTTCGAGTACATGCGAGGGACCGTCGAACAAGGAGTAGGACAGACAGTTGGAACTTGCATGACTATGGAGATTGTGCCCCCACCTATAGTTGCAGAATTCGAGGATGTTTTCCCCGAAGAATTGCCAGGCTTACCACCCGATAGAGACGTGGAGTTTACCATTGAGCTAGTACCAGGAGCAGCACCGGTATCTTCTAATGTGTACCAATTGGCGAAAAAGGAGTTAGACGAGTTGAAGCTACAATTGGAGGAGTTGCAGAATAAGGGATTTATCCGTTCTAGTGCATCACCATGGGGAGCAACAGTATTGTTTGTGCCTAAGAAGGATGGAACAGTACGTATGTGTATTGATTACAGAGCCCTTAATGCTTTGACTATCAAGAACAAGTACCCCCTGCCGCGGATTGACGATTTATTCGACCAGTTGACAGGAGCAGTGGTGTTCACAAAGATCAACTTAAGATCGGGTTATCATCAAGTGAAGGTGCGAAGAGAAGACATTCAAAAGACAGCATTCAGGACTCGTTATGGTCACTATGAGTTCTTAGTGATGCCTTTTGGACTGACGAATGCGCCAGCTGTATTTATGAACTTGATGAACAGAGTATTCCATCAATACTTAGACCAGTTCGTGGTAGTCTTCATCGACGATATTTTGGTGTATTCGAAGAGCCACGAGGAGCACGAAAAGCACTTGAGACTAGTGTTAGAGACGCTGAGGAGAGAGAGACTTTATGCCAAGCTTAGCAAGTGCGAGTTTCTCCTAGATCGTGTCGCCTTACTTGGATACGTCATCTCAGGAGATGGTATCTCAGTAGATCCGGCAAAGATTTCATCTGTAGAGACATGGCCAACCCCTACCAATGTCTCAGAAGTAAGAAGTTTCCTAGGACTTGTCGGATATTACCGGAGGTTCGTAGAGAACTTCGCAAAGATTGCAGAGCCAATGACCCGCTTGACCCGTAAGGAGCAGGAGTTCACTTGGACAGAGGAGTGTCAGAAGGCATTCGATGAGCTGAAGAAGCGCTTGACTACAGCACCCATCTTGACCATACCTTCTGGACCCGGAGGATTCGTAATCTACAGCGATGCATCTGGGAAAGGATTAGGATGCGTCTTGATGCAGCATGGAAAGGTTGTAGCTTATGCTTCTAGACAGTTGAGGACACATGAGAAGAACTATCCCACCCATGACTTGGAGCTTGCAGCGGTGATTTTTGCGTTAAAGCTTTGGAGGCATTACCTATATGAAGAAAGAGTGAAGATATTTACTGATCATAAGAGCCTGAAATATGTCTACACTCAGAAGGATCTAAATCAGAGACAGAGACGTTGGCTCGAGGTGATGACAGACTTCGAAATAGAGCTACAGTACCACCCAGGAAAGGCCAACGTAGTAGCAGACGCATTGAGCAGAAGACCTATGGCATTCTTCTTGACTACCCAACAACATCTGTTGAGAGATCTAGAGCAGATGGGTATAGAGGTTGTTATACCCGGAGTAGACGGACAGTTGTCAAATTTCCAATTACAATCGACACTGGTAGAGAGAATCAAGGCTGCTTTACCGCCAGATGCCAGGTTTCAGAGGCTCAGACAGAGGACAGAGGCTGGATTACAGACATGATTACGGATACATGAAGACGGAACACTGAGATGCGGAGATCATCTCTATGTTCCAAATAGAGAACTTCGGCAGGAATTGATGACAGAGGCACACAGTTCCACCTACTCCGTTCATCCAGGAGGCACGAAGATGTACAAAGATCTAAGACAGTACTACTGGTGGCACGGAATGAAGAGAGAGATAGCACGTTTTGTGGCCAAATGCCTGGTATGTCAACAAGTCAAGGCTGAGCACCAGAGATCTACAGGATTGCTTCAACCGCTTCCTATACCGGAGTGGAAATGGGAGCATATCACCATGGACTTTGTTACAGGGTTCCCGAGGAGTCCTAGTGGGCGCAATGCAGTATGGGTAATCGTGGATAGACTCACCAAGTCCGCACACTTTCTACCTTTTAAAGTCGAACAATCGACGGAGGCTTTAGCAGATATGTACATGAGGGAGATTGTGCGCCTATATGGAGTGCCAGTGAGCATTGTGTCAGACAGGGATACGAGATTTACGCCTTACTTTTGGCGGAGTATGCAAGAGAGTCTTGGTACTCGCCTAAAGTTTAGCACGGCGTATCACCCACAAACAGATGGCCAGTCGGAGTGCACCATTCAGACGCTAGAAGACATGTTAAGAGCGTGCATGCTGGACTTTGGAGGATCAAGAAAGGACCACTTACATTTGGTCGAGTTTTCCTACAACAACAGCTATCAAGCTAGCATTCAGATGGCTCCCTATGAAGCATTGTATGGCAGGAAGTGTCGTTCTCCAGTATGCTGGAGTGATATAGGCGAACGACAGATTCTCGGACCAGAGTTGGTGGTTCGAACGGTAGAGAAGGTAAGGAAGATCCAAGGACACCTTCGAGCAGCACAAGACCGACAGAAGCATTGGGCGAATGCGCATCGTCGACCCTTAGAGTTTCAGGTTGGGGATCACGTATTCTTAAAGATCTCACCTACTCGAGGGACTATCAGATTTGGAGGCAGAGGAAAGCTGAGTCCGAGGTATATCGGACCATTCGACATATTACGTCGGAGAGGTTGCTTACATATTAGCATTACCGCAGACATTGGAAGGAGTTCACGACGTCTTCCATGTATCTCAATTGAGGAGGTACATACCGGATCCGAGCTATGTACTTGACCATTCAGAGATCACAGTCGGCCCGAGCTTATCATACCAGGAGGAGCCTGTTGAGATTCTGGACAGGAGTGAGAAGGTACTACAAGGTCAGACTATTCCCTTAGTCCGCGTCGCATGGAGACATCATGCACCAGGCGAATCGACTTGGGAACGCGAGGAGGATATTAGACAACGCTATCCCCACCTCTTCGAAGGACTAGGTACATATTAGTACTTTACTTATTCAGTTAGAAATTTCTTGTTATACGTACGTTTAATTTCGAGTACGAAATGCTCTAAGGAGGGTAGATTGTAAACCCCCTCAACCAATTTAGGTATTATTTGTAATTTTAAAACTGAGACTAGGGACAAACCGAGATAATTAAATTACGAGAGACAATTTTTTTAGGTACCCTCTGACCATATTGCAGCCATAGCTACGCGATGTGAATTAACGTCGCCGCGCGCAGTTAATTTTATAAATTAGTTAATTGATTATAGCTAAATTCACCTCAACTAGGCCTGACCAAACCAGACCCTTGGACCCTGGCCGGCCCAACCCCCAAGACCAAGCCCGAAGTCATTCCCTATATAAATACTCAACTTCCTCCATGTAAAACCCTAAACCAACCAATCCCTCACAAACCCTAACCCTAGCCGCATACTTCCCCTCTCCCTTGCGCCAACCCATCATCCTCACCGGCGCCGCCAAACACCCCGACCACTGCCGCCAAACACCCCGACCACTGCCGCCTTACACCCCGACTGCTGCCGCCTTACACCCCCGACCGACTGCCCTTCAGCCCCTACATCCGCTGCCGCTGCCCCTTCAACCGACACAGTCGCACGTCGAGCGACGAACCACCGCGGAGCCAACCCGACCCCCGTGCGTCGTTGCCGCTGTCGCGCCTGCTGCAGTGTCGCCGCCGCTGCTGCAGTGTCGCCGGAGCCGCTGTCACCTCGCCGGAGTACGCCTCGACGAGAGCCGACCCTGTCCGAACAAGCCACGTAGAGGTAACCACATTAAACCCCGTTTCTTCATGTTAATATCGTAGCGTCGTATCGACGTGTCAAGAAATGTTGATATCAATCACAACCCTAATTATGTGTAAATTTGGAATAATGAATAATAAGGTTTAGAATCTGTATATTGACTAGCATAACACCAAGGACTAACGTTTACCCTAAAACCTGTACATAAACCACGGGTAATGAACATAGAAACCAATGAGCATGTGTTCGCACAGAACAACAATCGTGGTCAACCCGTAACTTGAAATTATTATCTCAAGGGCCGGGATAATCGAGTACAGAATACGTGTGCACCTTAGCTACGCGCACATGTGAAGCTGTATTCGAGAAGACGTAAACTTGCGATAATATTCAAACGTCGCATCATAGTCGTGTACATTTAATGTTTAGCGTCTGATATTAGATTGTTATATTATATTGTGTTTAAGATCTTTGGATCAGCCAGGAGACATTGCAGGAACCAGCTTCTGGAATTCCCAGCTTCAGGACACAGGCAAGATACCTTGCTATATTTACTGTCTAATTTAAATATGCATAAGTTGTATTATATTCTTGTTGCTCGTAATTTATACAACTGTGCACGTCCGAGTTGTCTCGGGTGCATTCGACGGATACGTCGATGATTAGTATATATAGACTTAGCTCTTAGCAGACTCAACCCATTGGACGATACCCTGTTATTGTCTGAGACCTGACACCTTACACGGTCACTGAGATATATTCATATTGGGATGCGGGTTTGCGCACTCGACTAGCTATCGTTGCGTGAAACCTACATCACGGTTAGTATGTAGTTAGGATATAATTTAGAGACTTGGCATATAGATACAGGGTATGCACGTCGAGTAGTCGATTTGTGTATCTACATTGGGCGGGGAGGACAACTAGTAGGCGTATGGGGTGCACACATTGGAGCCGTAGATTCGGAGGAGCCTCGGATCCAATGACCTTCCCTTTATACTGACGCTACGTTCTTCGGAGCAATATGGACGATATACTGTACTGATGCCATTCTCTTCGGAGCATGGACGTTATGCCTACACCTACTCATACGCACCAGCGTTGTCCTCACATTGCATTCACTTAGATGGCTAGCACACCCTTATTGTATTTATTTTATTCAGTATTCATATATGGCATATTATTTTTTTGTATTTTGTTACGTCCCTCTGAGGACCTGGTACCTTTCCAGATTTAGAAGAGGCTTACTACCCCACCGTATACGGGCCGGGACAGGAGACGAGATTTGCTACAGCTGAGGAGTTGGAGGTGCAACCGTCAGAGGTTCCGTGACCAGTTGGTAGGCCTTTAGCCTAGATGGAGGGCATCATTATCTACTCAGCTAATGCTCTAGTCATTATCTTTTATATCTCATTTCAGTACTTTATTTCGTCATAGTAGTGGGTTTGTTCCCACCAGACATCACTGGTTGTACTATGATATCTTGAGACTGGTATTTATCAACCAGCAGTTTATTTAGTGTTTCTTGCTCTTTATATTGTGGATGAGATTAGATTACCTGTTCTTGATTGATATTGGACATATAGTATTATAGGACAGCGTAGCACTCTTCGTAGATCCATTAAATTGGGATATCTTCGGAGACGTGTCAGCTGGCCATTGCCACGTGGCCTGGTCCCGTATATTTTGGGACTGGGGCGTGACAGAGCTATTTTCTAAAATCCAAGCATGATTCTCTATGTTCGCCTAAGCGATAAATCTGATAAGATTTCTATCGGTTGGCATTCTAAGTCTGACTTGTCTTATTCCTGAACGATATCCCCATCTGGTTTGTAACTTGCTAGCACCAAAGGGTCTTGGCGCACGATACTTAACACAACTTAGCCGAAAGATTTTATGCATAGCTAACCGTTCGGGCGATATTCTATTCCACATACTAACCATTTGGGTAATCACGTATAGGCATACAGGTTTGCATATAACATGCAAATTCTAGCACGAGTCTAATCCCAAAGGGTCTAGCACGGGTCGGCAAAAAGGCCTTTGCATTTCGATTTCGTACAAGCAATCACATCATTCACATACACTTTTTGAAAGTATTTAGACTTATTTTTTAGAATATTCCAATGGGACATTGAGAGAGAGCATATGCACATAACCCACGAACGAGCTTTCAAAACTGAGAAAATTAAAACAAAGTCCAAAGGCATAAAACCATGCTCTAATACCAATATGTCACGCCCAGATCTCCCACGGGCTAATCGGCCATCCCCGCTAGACGAGAATCACCGCGCCAGCGCTTCCATGGGACAATCGCTTGACCCATCTGGGCGTGATGCTGCACGAGCATAAGCCGCGCCCGTGCAAGGCCGTGGTTCATGTTGGCGGTAAGAGGTCTAAGCCACAGAGTCGCACAGATTGTCCGAGTGCAATAGAATTATAAATGCATAGGCGATTGGTAACAAGTTCACAGAGTCGTCAATAACGGAAGCATTGAATAACACAAGTATTGAAATAAAGCAAACTCTTTATTGATACTGAACAAGTGTTACAAGCGGCATTAGGCCGAGATTATAAGTCGCTCAATCCTCTCTCTCTGAAACAGTAAAAATGTGCTAAGTGGTTATATTTTTGAAATAATTTATAAGCAATGTTCCAACATTATGTCTTGTATATGTACTTCAGTTCTGGACGCAACGCTCCAAGGCTCCAGAGTGAACTCCACGCCTTAGCACGCACGAAGGAGGAATCCGTACCGAACGAGGTTCTTCCGCACCCTGCAAGCAATCTGGTGGGTTATCAGTACATGAATGCACTGGTGGGGAGGCTACTCACTCGCTTAACAAATCCAAATATGTAATATAGGTTTCGTGCACCATCTTTTAAGTTATCTTTCTAGTTTTGCCTTAGGATCAGTTTCATGGCAATATTGAATAGCCTATCTCGTGCGACAGTGCGCCATGCGACATAAGAGGAAACACGGTGAGACTTACCAACTTACCATCTATCCTTCCCTGTCCAAGGCAAACATATTTATTTCAAGTACGAGCGGCATATATAATAAAATTCAGGGACAATAGTATATGCAAACACAAGTGTTGTGAACGAGGTTATGTTTTGGGTGCACAAGTTACTCAGATTATCAAGTATTACAGAAGATGTTGAAGTATTCCATATGTACAAGTGTGTTATACTCAAGATCCATTCAGGTGTTTTAGATATTCTTAATGTGATGCAATGACTCGCACGCAGATTGCCGCTAAGCGAGGATGACTTATCTATATGAACTGGTGGTCATTGGCATAGCCATAAAGGATGAGTTATAGTCGATAACGAGGATGGAATACAACAAATATTCATGAGTGGCTACTGACCATCCCATCTAGATTCATGAGACTAATATTAGTTTCATCCGGATCGGATCGGCCCCAGTGCCCCAGAGACCGTCCGATGGAACGAGATCCGAAGATCCTCCTTGATTCCAAGTTGTCTGCGACATGCAAGTCTTGGGTCATTCCAAATCCATATCTTGACAAGATAAACCATGATTTTGTTCTGAACGAGCATTTGCTCCACGAGCTATGATACTTGATTTGCTTGACATGAGTCTTGTTCAGATGTAAACTTGACATAATTTTCGATCAGTGTTCCACTTGCCTTGATGTATTCCCCTAGTTCGTGGATTGCCTTGGCGACCTAACGGTCCCGGATACTTGCAGGTCAATATTGTACAGAAGGACTATTTGATAGTCTTCTGGCTAACAAGATGCATGTAAGATACATGATAGTGTTACTTGATCTTGTCATGATTTCGTGTAGCAAACATTTAAAATGAGGCAACATTACAAGTTAACATACAAGCAGACAAGCATGCATTTATATTGAAACTTAAGCATTCACGTTGGCACGGGTCTAGGGTAAAGCGAGGAGTGAAACCGTAAAGGGACATACCGAGCGATATCATCTAGGGTCGTGCAGTGTAGCCAGTGAAGCAGTGCACTCCGAAGAGTACATACATATCGTTCTACTCGAGGTTTAGCGGGGTCTAGTTGTATAAGGCAAAGGTAGCATGCAAGGTCCACATATATAAGCAAAGTTTTATTTCCATGTTCTAACACAAGAAATGCAAGTTAGGATTATTCCCTTAGCTAGGTGCGTTATATACTTATTAGCATGCAGAGGGTGATTCACCTAGCGACTAGCATATAGTATCTATATTTTAAGTGTACTGGCTAAGCAAAGACAAGTTCATCGTAGTCACCCACCTTAGCGATGATTTGCCTCGGTCGAGCGATACTCCGAGCGATCCTCTAAAATCCTAAGCCGAACTCCTGAAGGGACAAGTCTGGAAATCCTTTTGCCTCAACGAGTATTCTCGCTGAGCAAAGTGGGTCGGGATGTTTCACTTTTGCCGTTTGAATCAGCTGTCCGCTTGAGCGGAACGGGTCGTTACACAACCCACCTGAGATAATCAATCCATGTCTAACGAATACCAAGCACAAATAAAGATAAGTATATGGCGGTGACTGCATCACCTGGACAAATCCAAACCTTTATAACTCAGATAAAATTACAAGATTGACAAAATCAATGTTGAACCCTTTGCCCTAATAGATTTAACCCCCTCACCACACTCAAGAAGAAAATAAAGATATTATATTTGAAATCACTCACTAACCAGTAGCAATCTCCCTGAGCGAAGGCGGTGACTCCTCCATCAGATCTCTTTCTTTCTTCCGTCTTGGATGGCGAAGTCCTAAGAGCAAAGCACGAACTTATTCTTAGATTTTCTATGGACGAGCACCCCGAATCTCTAACTTATGCTATGCTTTGTGCCTCCACTCTCCTCCTATATTTATTGGATTAGAAATCCTATTTTAAGTCATAATAGGATTCCCTAAATAGAAAATCTTAAAATAAGAATCATATTCCACCTAAAATAGCCCAACACCAATTATGGACGTCCAAATATGGGTCAGATTAAATATTTGATAAAATTTGAAATCTAATCAAATCTTATATTCAATGTAGATTTCCAAATTATATTAAATCAAATCTTAGGCCATATTTGGGCTCCAAAATTTACCAAATCCATACTGGACCCCAACAGTAGACTGGACATGGATCAACATAAATAAATAATAAATAAATATAATAATTAGTTAACTTAATGATAAAAAATAATAACTTGATTATTCTTAAACAAAATTTGTCTATTTTTATTAGCTTTGGGCTAATCTAGATGCTTTTGTCTTCTTGCGGGCCCACGTGCGGATCCTGAAATATCTGAAAATCTCGACCTATGTCAAATCTCAACTATTGATTATTATATATCAATATGGACTATTTGGGTAATTCTGGAATCTCCGAAAATATTTTTTTCGACAATTGAAAATTCTATCTGGAATATTAGCTTTTAAACTTTATTCCGTACCGGCACGATCGTGACCGATACGTCGACTTCAAATCATTTTAAGGCAAGTACCTGCACTTCAGGTTTATTCTTTATAATATGATAATTAGTTCTCTACTCTACTGGCGCACATTTTTAATAGTTACACTTAGTTATAGAAACTAGATTTTCATATTACGTATCTTGATTTTCGTGTCAGGAGGGAGAATACTAGGAGGCATGTGGTTTACCCTTTCCATCATGTCATGACTGCTAGCTGTTGAGTATACGACTATACCAACAGTCTTATACTCGATTATTCCTGACTGCTAGCTGTCTATGATGTGCCTTATTAGCCTTATAACCCCTACATGTCAACTATGTATTCTAAATATACATATACACACACGTAATTTCTTATCATCTTGTAGCAGCTTTACTTTTGTCCTCTGATATTCATGTTTCCCTTATTTTCATGGTTTACAGTACTTGCTACTTAATTTCAGTTCTCACTATTTATCATGATTATTTAGTATAATTATGTCGTATATTGGTACTTGCTCCAATCCTGACTTGATCCGTTGACATATTAGGCAATGATGAAGATTATGTCCATACCTTCTATAGACCACATGATATAGCAGATGACCACGTCGAGGATCCTATCTCTACCTAGGAGACTACTTTTGAAGCATAGTTAATTTCTTAGACTAGTATTTCCTTTTTAGCATACAAATCGGGTTGTCTCCGATTTATCTTATCTTTTGGGCATGTACTAATACTATGGAAGGATAAATGTACAAAACTATAGTTTTTTGATATACTAGTACTTCCTATTTTCTATCATTGTTCCCTGTTTATTTATTTATTTATTTATTTTTGTGAATGAGATAGAATAGAAATTATTATGGATGAGAGAACTATCTATGTAATGTTGGATGATTATAAAAGAGGTCTAGACAACGTACTACCAGGCCCGGCCCTGGCCCAGGGCAGCCTGGGCGACGGCCCAGGGCCCAAAAATCTTAGGGGCCTCAATTTTTTCATATATGCCTAATAGTTACATACACAAATTCAGGGCCCAAAAGTTTACAGGGCCTCAGGCCCTCAGTTTTTCATATATACCAGTAAATGTAATACCTAGAATAGTTACTAACAAAAGTTTCTTTCTACCGTCGGTTCAGAAAAGCTGCGCCTGCACCCGACTTTTCTTCTTCTTCTTCTTCTTTTTCTTTCTCCAACCTCTCTGTCTTCTCCACTTCCCCATAAAATATGAAGCCAGGTAACGTCTCTCTAAAGTTCTCTTTTTATTGATGTTCAATCCATTCTTCACACAACATCTTCCCTATTTTTCTTCTCCAAGTTTCAACTTCAATTCTCCTCTACAGTTCTACTTGTTTGTGCACAGAAAGTTTTGGGTTTTGGTACAGAGGTAACCAAAGTGGAGTCAGATTCGACAGGAATTTCAACAATTAATTTTCAAATTCTCTTAAAAGAGGTAATATATTTCGATAATTAGAATGAGTCTATTGTTGTATTTCTATTGTTTAATTTATTCAATTATTTAATTTGTATCAACAATCTATCAATCGGTTGTATAAATTAGGATGATTGGGTTATTATTTGATGTCTGCTAACTGTTTATTATATTGTTATTGTTTAACTACTCATCATGAAGACGAAATAGCTGACATCTCAAGCAATGACAGAACATATTACGGACACAGCAGACACTGGATGAAGCATTTTAAGAAATCCAATTTAGAAATAGAAATTTATAAACATTATTCCAAGTTTCCAACTATTCAACCCCTAATTGTATCATATTTCATGTTCTCATAGACTAATACAGTTTCACTAAAATACAGAATCAATAAGAACCAGCTTACACATTAGAATTATATTTCTTTGCGAAAAAATAAAATCTAACGACAGGCCCGGCCCTGGCCCAGGGCAACCTGGGCGACGGCCCAGGGCCCAAAAATCTTAGGGGCCTCAATTTTTTCATATATGCCTAATAGTTACATACACAAATTCAGGGCCCAAAAGTTTACAGGGCCTCAGGCCCTCAGTTTTTCATATATACCAGTAAATGTAATACCTAGAATAGTTACTAACAAAAGTTTCTTTCTACCGTCGGTTCAGAAAAGCTGCGCCTGCACCCGACTTTTCTTCTTCTTCTTCTTTTTCTTTCTCCAACCTCTCTGTCTTCTCCACTTCCCCATAAAATATGAAGCCAGGTAACGTCTCTCTAAAGTTCTCTTTTTATTGATGTTCAATCCATTCTTCACACAACATCTTCCCTATTTTTCTTCTCCAAGTTTCAACTTCAATTCTCCTCTACAGTTCTACTTGTTTGTGCACAGAAAGTTTTGGGTTTTGGTACAGAGGTAACCAAAGTGGAGTCAGATTCGACAGGAATTTCAACAATTAATTTTCAAATTCTCTTAAAAGAGGTAATATATTTCGATAATTAGAATGAGTCTATTGTTGTATTTCTATTGTTTAATTTATTCAATTATTTAATTTGTATCAACAATCTATCAATCGGTTGTATAAATTAGGATAATTGGGTTATTATTTGATGTCTGCTAACTGTTTATTATATTGTTATTGTTTAACTACTCATCATGAAGACGAAATAGCTGACATCTCAAGCAATGACAGAACATATTGCGGACACAGCAGACACTGGATGAAGCATTTTAAGAAATCCAATTTAGAAATAGAAATTTATAAACATTATTCCAAGTTTCCAACTATTCAACCCCTAATTGTATCATATTTCATGTTCTCATAGACTAATACAGTTTCACTAAAATACAGAATCAATAAGAACCAGCTTACACATTAGAATTATATTTCTTTGCGGAAAAATAAAATCTAACGATTAAGATAACAGAGAGAGAGCACACTGCAACTATTCTTTCTTTCGGAAATGTGGTTTTGAAACAATATACCTGAATCAATACCTGAATCAATCAATCAATAAGAACCAGCTTAAACAATATATGCTGGTTCATGACTATTGGGCATTGTCAATCTCCTCATTAACCTGAGTCTATGATTCAGGTATTGACAATGCCCAATAGTCACTAAATCTTTGAGATATAAAGTTATGTTAATTTTTTCGGTCATAGACTCATATGTTCATGTTCTGTCACTTTGTGAGACTGTGACTTCTTAGTTCTTAGCTTTTATGTTTCTGATATATAAAGTTGAACCAATTTTTTATTTATTTATTGTCTTGGTTGTCTTCTTGCACAGTGAGAATTGAAGAAAGCCTTTGGAAACAAGCCACGGGAAGTCAGAAAAGAAAAAGCCTCTGGTTGTCTTCTTGTACAGGGAAGAACCGTCGAACACACTAATTTATTTTCGTGATTTTTATTGTTAATTTATTGCCTTATTTCTTAACTACAATTATGTTTCCTAGAAAACAAGCCTCTGGAAGTCAGAAAAGAAAAAGAAAAAAAATGATAGAAGAGGTTATTAAAAGCCAAAAAAATTCTCTAGATAAATATATGAAGAAAACAAATGATTCTTATGAAAATCCTGTTGAAGAATTGGTTAGTGAATATGAACAACATATTCATTCTGATGAATTTGTACATAATGAGAATGAGATAAATTTAGAAAATCTAAATCTAAGTGGAAATTAAACTGAGCAAATCAATAGTGAAGAACCTAAAATAGTTTTCGAAAATGAGCAAATTAAAAATGATAAAAATATCAATGTGCTTGATTTGTCAGAAGCTAAAATGACTTTGAATATTTTTGATCCAAGAGTGTGGGATAGTTTAGATGCAAAATTGAGAGACTTATTGGTGGAAAAAGGACCTGTTAGAGAAGCCAATTATATTTATCCTAAAGATAATCAAAATAGATCATTTTTTTTTATTATAATCGAAAACTAGCAAATGGGGAAGTTTCTGATAGAAAGTGGTTGGTTTATTCAAAAGAACTTGATAGAGTATTTTGTTTCTGTTGTAAAGTGGTAAGGAGAATTCACACTAGAAGTCATTTAGCAGATGAAGGTGTTAGTGATTGGAAACATCTAGGTGATAAACTTAAAGAACATGAAAACAGCCGTGAACACCTCATTAACCTTAAAGCTTTGGTTGAGCTACGAATCAGATTGAATACAAATCAAACGATTGATAAAGAATTACAAGAACAAATAAAAAAAATACTGATCATTGGAAACAAGTTATGGTGAGATTAATTGCTGTTGTGAAAAGACTTGCAATGAATAATTTGTCCTTTCGTGGAACAAATAAAAAAATATATGACGTATCGAATGGGAACTTCTTAGGTTTTCTTGAAACAATAGCAGAGTTTGATCCGATAATGATGCAACATTTTTGACTCATTCAAGATAAAAGTATTCATTATCACTATCTTAGTCATAAAATTCAAAATGAGTTGATACTTACATTGGCATCAAGTGTTAAGAGTTTAGTCATTCAAAAAGTAAAAGAAGCAAAATATTTTTCGGTGATTCTTGATTGCACTCCTGATGCAAGTCACCAAGAACAAATGACTTTAATTTTAAGATGTGTAGATGTGAACAATACCCCAATAAAAATAGAAGAATATTTCTTAGAGTTTCTAAATGTGCAAGATACTTCTGGATTGGGACTTTTTAATGAATTACAATCTACTCTACACTCTCTTGATCTTGATATTGATAATGTGAGAGGACAAGGATATGATAATGGGTCTAACATGAAAGGAAAGCACCAAGGAGTTCAGAAAAGATTGTTGGATATAAATCCTAGAGCTTTTTATATGCCATGTGGCTGTCATTGTTTGAATTTAGTACTTTGTGATATGGCCAATTCTTGTTTAAAAGGAAAATCTTTCTTTGGAGCTTGTCAAACCATTTATAATGTGTTTTCTAATTCAACAAAGAGATGGAATTTGCTCCTTGAATATGTTGATCACTTAACTTTGAAATCATTGTCTGCCACACATTGGGAGAGCCATATTAAAAGTGTTAAAGCAATAAAAACCCAAGCTCCTCAAATAAAACTAGCTTTGAAAAAATTAATTGAAGTTGCTGATGATTCCAAAGTAAGTTGGGAAGCTGAAAAGTTAGTCTCGGGTGAGTTTTCAAGTTTTGACTTTATTTTAAGTTTGGTTATTTGGCATGAAATATTATACAAGATAAATTTAATTAGCAAAATCTTGCAATCTGAAAATATGCTTATTGATGTTGCTGTTAAAAACTTAGAAGGACTAATTTCATGGTTTGAAAAATATAGAGAAAGCGGCTTTACTTCTGCCATTATTGATGCTAAAGAAATTGCATCTGAATTGGAAATTGAGCCCATTTTTCCAATTAAGCGCAGAGTTTCTAGAAAGAAATATTTTGATGAGATTTCAAATACGGAAAGAGAACAACAATCTGCTCAAGAAACCTTTAGAACTGATTACTTTCTTGTTTTAGTTGATATGGCTCTTTCTCAGTTAAATAGCAGATTTGAACAAATAAAAAATTTTGAATGTATTTTTGGATTCTTATTTGATGCATCTAAGTTAGTTTCATTGGATGATGATGAAATAAAAAGTTCTTGTTTGAATCTTGAAATAACTTTGAAACATGGTAACGTGTCTGATTGATGCAAAGTACTTACTTTCTGAGTTACAAATATTGCAAGAGATGCTACCTAGTGAAGCATACGAAGTGCATAATTCATGGAATTCTATTAAAATTATGGAGTTTGAAAAAAAAATGGAAATGTTTCCCAATATTCTTATTGCATATAGAATTTTATTGACTGTACCTGTTACTGTGGCATCCGCAGAAAGAAGCTTTTCAAAGTTAAAATTAATTAAATCTTATTTGCGGACCACCATGACTCAAGACAGATTAAATGGATTAGCAATCTTAAGTATTGAAAAGGATATCTTGAAAAATATTGTTGTTGATCAAACAATTGATGATTTTGCCTCAAAAAATGCAAGAAGAAATCATTTTAGATGAGAATTTGTTTGATTTGGTTGTTTTGTTATGTAGGTCATTGAAGGAAGCCAAAGTCCTAAGTAATATCGCTAGAGAAATATGAAGAATGTGGTTAAACTTTTTGAGTCATTGGAGGTGGGCCAGGTGGCTTCTACTGAAAAATATAAAGAAAGTGCTTTAATTTTTTTTAGATCGTTGGAGGAGACCTATGTCTAAGGAATATGTACTAGAAGATATACAAAGGAATATGAAGAAAGTGGTTTAACTTTTTAATCGTTATTGGACCATATTATTTTTGTTGTCATGTGCTTTTTGGAAGTTTTATCTTCATTAATACAATTTATTTATTGAAAAAAATAGATATTTATGAAAAAAAAAAAGGCACAAATTTTTTTTTCGCCCTGGGCCTAATAAACCTCAGGACCGGCCCTGCGTACTACCGCTGATATCGCGGTGTAGGCTTGACGTATTCACGTACTCGTGTCCGATCAACCGGTTGTGACAAAATGACACCTTTGTCATCATAATTAATAACTGTCACTCCACGAGAATCGAAGAGGGTATGGCTCATGATATCTGACAGGCTACAAAAAGCATTAATCAAATCAATCTTGAAGAACGTAGAGTTATTCTTTCAACGTAGGGGAACTTTTTGTTGACTACTCACCAACGGAAGAGTCGTGCTCCCTATTCTCCAGCGGAACATTTCTTGCCTCTACTGAGAATGGCTTTCGCGTAAAGGCTTTAATTTGTTGTTGATTTATAGGTGAACGTGTACAACTGTTAACCTACGTTTTCTTTCATGATTATTCGTAGTTTGTGTAGTTAAACGCACAAACCACGTGTCATCCTCGTATTGTTTTAGAAAGATGTGCATCGCTTTGTATGCAATAAGCAGGCCATGCCAGCATACAGTTATTGTTCTAAGCCAAATGATGACTTATGCTCATAAGATGTTTTTGCTGGATAATGATCAAAGTGACAATTTCTTTCTAATGGACAATATATTTCCATGGAGAGACAAAATTACTAGCTTCAACTATTTTGCTATAAATAGTTGATTCTTTGCAATTTTTTAGGACAACATACATGATAGAAGAATATACATACCAGCAATCCAATCAAAGCAAGCTTTTGCTCACTTCGTGTTCTTGCACTTCCCAGTTCCCGAAGTCTTATCAGATCGTTAATGGAGCATAGAAATCACACGCTAATTCAACCTCCATCATCCTCTCTCTCTCTCTCTCTCTCTCTCTCTCTCTCTCTCTATAATCTCAACTTGGCTCAAAAGTTGTATTTCAACACTTTTGCAAAATCGATTTTGAGTGGTAACAAATGTAAAGTTTTCTGAAAACAGATTTGTTAGAATTTTTTTTGTTTGAAAGCAAATGGCGACTCTACTGGGGACTTCTTTCTTCTCTAACGAGAAAGCAGTGATGCAATATGACACTTTACTTATGGGAACCTTCGCCGAATGCCACTAAGACTTTTTTTGTTAGTTAAATTTGTAAAATGTCTTCATTTTGGGGTTTTATTTACAAAGTAGGGTCTAGAATTCAAAAAATTGTTGTAGAGAAAGAAATTTATATGTAATTGGGTGTAACAAAAAGAGTTTTGGAAAATTGGAAAATCAAATAGGTTCCGCCAGTTAGTCTGGTGGAAATAGGGTAGGCTTGGGTTTTAGTGGTTCGAGTTTTTTTGAGTTTGTTTGTTTGGTTGGTTTTGTTTTTTGTTTTTTTTAGTTAACAGATTTATGAAGAATCTTTGAGGAGGAATTTGATCTATTAAATAATAATCTACACATCAAGCTTTCACACATTAATAGAGAATATTACCGAGATAAGTGGTTCGCCTGAATCAGGAAACGACAAACATTTGGGTGTGTTTGGTTGGCGGAAGTGGACGTTGAACTCGCAATTTTTGTGCATATGCACTGTTCAACTTTCACTTCTGCTGTTTGGTTTGGATTTAAGTAGAAGTGGAAAAAAGGATTGATGGGATGGTTTCTACTACCTGTCGAACACCTTTACTCTCTTTTCAGCTTTGGACAAAAAATATAAGAAGTGAGCTTGGAAGTCTTCGTGACTACGTTCACCCTCTCCTCTCCCCCCATTTCTTCTTGCCAATCGCGTTCTTGTCGAACTGGAGCACTGTCAGGCTATTGCAATTACTACGCTCGGCTGGGATGGGGGCGGTCAGCATGTTGTCTGAGAGATCAAGAACCACCAGCGCCGAGCATAGAGGGATCGACTCTGACAACGAGTTCCCCCAGAGGAGAAGGCTTGTGAGCTTCTGTAGACTGCCAACGTCTTGAGGGACTGAGCCGGTGAGCTTGTTCATGTGGTGGTAGAGGTTCCATAACTCGAAACACGAGCCAATCTCAAACAGGATAAAACTGGAGATGTCCTGGTTGGCAAGGGCCTCAAGGAAGGAGAAGCAAAAAAAAAAAAAGATGTGTTCTTGGCTTATATTTTTTTATTAAATGATGGAGAATAAAGAAAAAAAGTGTGCTTAAATTATTGTTTTATTATTAATTATATTATTTGTTAATTAATTTCATAATTTGTTGTCTTATTATTTGTGTGGTAATTAAAAATTAACACAAATTAGAAAAATATTTAATTAAAATGATTAATTTGTTACATTTAACTTAATTAAAATGATTAATTTGTTATATTTAACTTAATTAAAATGGTTAACTTTGTTAGCTAATTATTCTCTTAAACAATTTTTTTAATATTTTTTATATTATTTAATAATAATAATAACACTTAATAATTAATTTTTAAATGCATACAAAATAATAATAATGAATAATAGTAGTTGGGGGTAATTTTACCATATTTAAAAGTGGGAAACCATATCTCTTCTCAACTACCACTTCATTAAAAACCAAACATAGGAACTACAAAAAGTTACACTTTCCAATTCTACTTCAACAATCATCCAAACAATGGAACTCATAAAATTTGCATATGCATAACGCGCATACACAATGCATATGCAAACACTCTACTTCTAGATTTTTATTTTACTCCACTTTTGCGAACCAAACAGCCCCTTTGAGAAAGTTATTGGGTCTCAAAGGCGGGTCAAAAACGTATTTTCTGACAATGGTGAAATATTCAAATGATTAGGCAGTAATGGAGCTGACTTTACACAAGGAATGTAGCATCAATGTTTGCTAATTATTCATTAGTCCAGGGAGTAAAATCCAACTTAATATTTCCAACATAGTGGCTTAACTAAAGAAAAATTATAACTTTATTACAACTTTAAAATAAAAAATGAAAAAAGTAAAACTTTTTTTACATTCTTTGAGAGTGTAGAAGCATGAAAAATCATGCAGGTCGCATATAGGCCATATCCCCCTCAAAAATAAAAATA
This sequence comes from Iris macrosiphon, assembly GCA_036927795.1. Taxonomy (NCBI): domain Eukaryota; kingdom Viridiplantae; phylum Streptophyta; class Magnoliopsida; order Asparagales; family Iridaceae; genus Iris; species Iris macrosiphon. The sequence continues at coordinate 18,494,413 of JAYESA010000008.1, forward strand.
GGCTGCAGAGGAGACCACATACAAGCTGATCAACCTAGCCATAGAGGAATAACATGTGGCATGAACGACCACGGAGCATGGAGCCGCATAAGACCCCCCTGACACAACATTTGATGTCCGTCAGACTTTCTGACATAATACTCATCACACTAATACACTTCGAGACTCGTGAAGGCTACTGCTAAAAAAAAAAGAAAAAGTCACATCGACTCATTAATGGCATCGTCAGACGTGCCACACCACGTGCTCACTCATATGCAACCTCGCCATCATGCGGCCAGAGTGTCCACCCAACCAAGGTCAAATGAGAGCACGTAAGCTACTACAGACCCATGCGCTCTCGCCATCATGCGGCCAGAGTGTCCATCCGACCAAGGCCAAACGAGTGTACATATGTGGCTACAGATCCATGCGGCCATGCTATCATGCGGCCAGAGTGTCCACCAGATCAAAGCCAAACGAGAGCACGTATGCAGCTATAGACCCATGCGGCCTCGCCATCATGCGGCCAGAGTGTCCACTAGACCAAGGCTAAATGAGAGTACGTATACGGCTACAGACCCATGCGGCCTCCCCATCATGCGGTCAGAGTATCCACCCGACCAAGGCTAAATGAGCGGCTACAGACCCATGCGCCCTCACTATCATGCGGCCAGAGTATCCATCCGACCAAGGTCAAATGAGAGCACGTATGCGGCTCCAGATCCATGCGACCTCGCCATCATACGGCAAGAGTGTCCATCTGATCAAGGCCAAGCGAGAGCACATATGCCACCACAATGCTATGCGACCCTGACGTTATGTGGCTCTCGATTTACGAGATCTTTCTGTCACAGCTGAAGAAGATTTCTCGCATGACCAGTGCTGACTACGTGTCCAGCTGACCAAGTCACGCACACAATGGGTTGAAAGTAATCCCGGGATCTCATCAACAGTAAATCTTAACCAAGAGCACGTGGCATCCTGCATGTGGCATGCGGCTACAGTTGCAACCATATTCTTTTGAAGGAGCCCCCTGCGGCCACCAAACAAAAGCATATACAATACCTATAGCCCATCAGCATAATGGCTATAAATATAAGCAACTTGGACGTCCAAAGGGCGAACTTTTGGCTGCTTCAAAGAGACTATACCCTCCCAGAGAGCTACATACGTACACACAACCTCAAAAGAGAGAGAATACAAGATAGCACCCCTCACTCACTCATCGGATATTCAACGGAGTAAAGGAGCCGCCATAGCGCTCGATCTCCACCGTCAAACTACCCAGATAAAATATTGTACTTAGATTTTATGTCTAAATTTTTTTTGTACGTTTGTTTGTTATTAAACGAAAGTTTACCCAAACCCAATTTTAATAGCGAACAAGATGGTGACTTTGTTGGGGACCAACTTCTCCTCTGATGAGAAGCTTGTGACGCAGTCCGATGAATTGAAGCTGGGTTTGACCTAGAGGATGTTGGTTGTATGCTTCGACCAGCAAGCCTACGAGAAAATACTCTCTGAGGGCGGTACTTCTCCAAGACTGGTAAAGCCTAAAAAGACCCGTAGGACATGGGTTGCAAAGGCTGTTGAGCCTCACCCAACTGTGGAGCATGCGCTCCCCATCTCTCTCTCTCTCTGCCACAAGGTCCGAACATTATTCGTCCGCCTATAATACGGTAACCTCCACTGACAAGCATCAGAAGACCCGCATGACATGGGTTGCAAAGACCGTTGTGCCTTACCCAACTGCCAAGCATGCGCTCCCCATCTCTCTCTCTACCGCAAGGACTGGATATTATGCGTTCGCCTCTCATGCGACAACCTCCACTAACAATCATTAGAAGTGTCACGCCCCAGTCCCAAAAATATGTAGGACTAGGACACGTAAGCATGCCAGCCGCATGGATATGGCAACTCCAATATATGGAAACCAAATCCATACGTACGCTGTAATATGAATATAAAATCCACAAGTGGTATAAAATGTAATACAAGTCACAGGGTAAAATCTAAATCTTATCCACCAAAATCATATAGAAATAAATAACCAGTATCTATGAAACTAGATCTCAATAAGAAGTATCTAAGGATGATAGTTGGATGAAAACAAATCCACTACCAACTCGAATATAAGAGCAAATACAATATGAGTACAACACCACAACACAATATAAGAATACCAGCTATCCATCACAGCTCGAAGAGAAGACATCCTCGGATCACATGTAACCATCCAAATCTGCGCTCCTGCAAATACTCAAGAAAAGATACACCTGGCAGCGGACCAGGTCCTCAGAGGGACGTAACAAGATACAGAAAATACGAGCCAATTTGAATACAGTAAACATGCATATGGTTTGAAAATAGATAAGTACGCTGTACATGACAATCTATATGAATGCAAATGAGGACAACTTTTTGACGTATGGGCAAGGGTAGTCTACTCGATCTAAGCCTCACAACTCACACACCCGTCTAGAATATCAGAAATCGACATACCTCTGGGGTAGCGACCAGCGCGACTCTACAGAAATCGACATACCTCTGGGGTAGCGACCAGCGCGACACACGCCCGTAGTGCGAACTATATACTACGGTTTACCAGAGTGGTTAAAAGCCCATACGCCTAATGATTGTCCTCCCATGATACTAGGTGCCATGTGTGTGTCAACATATCTAATACATAGTAATGACTGGAGAAAAACTACACATGCAAGAACTATACAGAAATAAAATAAATAAAAAGAAATATAAATAGCATGCAAAGTACTGTAAACAATTTGGCAAGGTATCTTGCCTGGGGTCCTGCTGCTGGTATGAATCAGAGTCCAAGTCACAGTCCAAATAGCCTATGTATTACAAATTTATCACGTCAAAAGATAATTTATTTTAATTTATTTAATTCTGGAATAATTACTTTAAAATCCTATTTTAATCTTATTATTCTGATTTTTATGTTAATTCTTAAATTTTGTCCAAAGAAACTAAATTTTATCAACTCAAGACTCATGGCACGCAAATCGAGGCGATCTGTTGACCAAAAAGTCAACCGACACAAACTCAACTTTCATGCATGATTTCCTGTAGATTTCAGTATCAAAAATATGCTAGAATTTATAGCTCGTCCAAATTCAAATTCGTTTGGAATTATGGCACATACAAATTTTGTATTGTGCACCGATGGTTAAATTCTAACCTAGAAGTTCTATAGAATTAACAGTATGTAAATACTTCGAAATAAATTCTAGGAAAAATATTTGTCGATGATCTCGACATTAGCTTTCCGAAAATTTAAACGGTTCATGATTCTGATTCCTGGTTCTCCCGGAATCGCGAAAACATCGAAACACGTCTATTTTCAGATATGCTGTGCTCTACGAATTTTACAGAATTTAATACTCATAATTTAGAAAAACAATTTATATAATCAGAAATCTAACCTCATTATCGTTCTAACAAAAAAAACTGGAGCACGTTTGGAGTCCGGAGCTAGGAGATATCGTCTTTTTAATTCGTCATAACTAGTAGAAAATGAGACTGAATTTATGACGAATTTTGACTATTTTTGGACGAAAAAGAGAGGAATTTGGGGAAGAAAAATATGAAGGATGAGGTATTTATAATGGTGGAGACTACTTAATTAAATACAACTAGGATTGGTTAATTTGGATAGAATTATGATGAATTTAAATAAGGATATGATATACATTAAGTTGCTTTCCTAGTAGGTTCAGGATTTGAATTAATTTAAAGTATAGTTTGAATCTATCTCAATAATTTATAATCTTGAATATAATTAAATATAATACAAATAATTTATAAAATCTTATTAATATCTATTAACACTAAATTAGCATCTATCTAATATTAAGACTATATATATCCAAATAAATCCTAATTAATTTCAAAAATCTAAAATAACCTAAAAATGATTCTAAATAAATATTTATATAAGTAAATATATCGAGAAATTCATTTGCTAATTAAATAACAGAATACTCTAAAGAAATTCAATATCTATAATAATATAAAATATACATAAAATATCTATTTTGGGTGAGGGGGTTTACAATCTACCCAACTTACAAAAATTTCGTCCTCAAAATTAAAATAGAACATGGTTTCTCTCTATCTAATCTCACTTGATCACAATCTAAAAGAATTTACCTCAAGTTTAATAATGCAATTTCTACCCAACTTAGAATTTATCCATCTATCACATAAGGCTCTTACACTTAAGAAAATATTCCTCAATTTATTTTCTCATGTCATTCAATCCTTAAAACTTTAACACCAACTATATCATATGTGATATGCCCTTAATCAATTATGAAAGATAGTCACCAAATAATGTGATTGGCCTATGGGGTATATCTTGTACTATCCGTGTATCACTTATATCCAAGCACGAGATTTTGTCTTTCCGAAACAAGGGAAGACGGAAAGCAACGGAAAAGAGTTCAAGGAGGGGTAATAGAATGGAAGTATGGGAATCAAAGCGTTTAAAGAATTCAAATGGGAATTGTCAAGACAGTTGTGGATTGAAATCTTAATTTAGTAATTTTCTATTTACATGCTCACATCGGTACAGTTATGTACTTGATATGATATGCTTTGTCGTATCTAGAGGATAAGTATATTTGTCTACTGGTCCACTATACATCTCAATCCACGTAAAATACTATTGCGAAGGGCGAATCAAGCGCATTATGGCTAGCTAGACCATAATATACTGATTCTGATTAGACAATTTGTATTAGTGTGGTTGATCAGGCCCCAATAACACATATGTCATGAACAAGCTCGATATAAGATTAAGCTTGCAAAAACTAGGCTATAATAGCAGCATAATTCAAGGTAGCACAGAAAATATAACGCTGGATTATGATGTGAGAAGTTACAAAATAATTCAAGTTCGCAAAAGCAAAAACAACATAAGCAATAATAATAAAAGACTCTACAATCTCTACAGTTATCATACAACCTCCTTATCTAAGTCGCTAGTCGACCAAATAGGGCAAGGACCTTTAAATTCTATGGTCTGAATAAACACTGTCGTCTTTTGCTAGCATGCGATAAATATCATTTGGTTACACTTTAATTAATAGGTCAAAAGACTATGTGATACTAGGTGTCAAACATTATTCTAACTAACTCTAGTAGTGTCTATACTACTCTCAAGTCTTCTTAATACATCAAGGGGTAATGGTATAACAATCTAAAGATAAGGAATTCTAGGTTCACTAGATATTCTAAACTTAGTGGTGTGTCTATATTCTCGTTGTATTCTTAATAGGTGTGCTACTCTAATTATCATCCTAATAACAGGGGTTCCTATATTCTAGCAGAAGACTATACTCAAGGAACTATTAGGGAAGCACATGAATCAAGCAGGATACAATTGTTCAAAATAGAACAGATAGGAGGAGATGAATCACAGTCAATTGTGGATGAGATCCTATACTCTAGTCCTAGGTGCAGGCTTGTTCGGTACAGTAACGTAACCGAGACAATATGCTCTAGACCTGCATGGGCCACCACAAAAACATGTCACGCCCCAGTCCCAAAAATACGTAGGACTAGGACACGTAAGCATACCAGCCGCATGGATATGACAACTCCAATATATGGAAACCAAATCCATATGTACGCTGTAATATGAATATAAAATCCACAAGTGGTATAAAATGTAATACAAGTCACAGGATAAAATCTAAATCTCATCCACCAAAATCATATAGAAATAAATAACCAGTATCTATGAAACTAGATCTCAATAAGAAGTATCTAAGGATGATAGTTGGATGGAAACAAATCCACTACCAACTCGAATATAAGAGCAAATACAATATGAGTACAACACCACAATACAATATAAGAATACCAGCTATCCATCACAGCTCGAAGAGAAGACATCCTCGGATCACATGTAACCATCCAAATCTGCGCTCCTGCAAATACTCAAGAAAAGATACACCTGGCAGCGGACCAGGTCCTCAGAGGGACGTAACAAGATACAGAAAATACGAGCCAATTTGAATACAGTAAACATGCATATGGTTTGAAAATAGATAAGTATGCTGTACATGACAATCTATATGAATGCAAATGAGGACAACTTTTCGACGTATGGGCAAGGGTAGTCTACTCGATCTAAGCCTCACAACTCACACACCCGTCTAGAATATCAGAAATTGACATACCTCTGGGATAGCGACCAGCGCGACTCTACAGAAATCGACATACCTCTGGGGTAGCGACCAGCGCGACACACGCCCGTAGTGCAAACTATATATTACGGTTTACCAGAGTGGTTAAAAGCCCATACGCCTAATGATTGTCCTCCCATGATACTAGGTGCCATGTGTGTGTCAACATATCTAATACATAGTAATTGACTGGAGAAAAACTACACATGCAAGAACTATACAGAAATGAAATAAATAAAAAGAAATATAAATAGCATGCAAAGTACTATAAACAATTTGGCAAGATATCTTGCCTGGGGTCCTGCTGCTGGTATGAATCAGAGTCCAAGTCACAGTCCAAATAGCCTATGTATTACAAATTTATCACGTCAAAAGATAATTTATTTTAATTTATTTAATTCTGGAATAATTACTCTAAAATCCTATTTTAATCTTATTATTCTAATTTTTATGTTAATTCCTAAATTTTGTCCAAAGAAACTGAATTTTATCAACTCGAGACTCATGGCACACAAATCGAGGCGATCTGTTGACCAAAAAGTCAACCGACACAAACTCAACTTTCATGCATGATTTTTTGTAGATTTTAGCGTCAAAAACATGCTAGAATTTATAGCTCATCCGAATTCAAATTCGTTTGGGAATTATGGCACATACAAATTTTGTATTGTGCATCGATGGTTAAATTCTAACCTAGAAGTTCTACAGAATTAACAGTATATAAATACTTCTAAATAAATTCTGGAAAAAATATATGTCGATGATCTCGACATTAGCTTTCCGAAACTTTAAACGGTTCATGATTCTGATTCCTGGTTCTCCCGAAATCGCAAAAATATCAAAACACGTCTATTTTCGGACATGCTGTGCTCTACGAATTTTACAGAATTTAATACTCATAATTTAGAAAAACAATTTATATAATCAGAAACCTAACCTCATTATCGTTCTAAAAAAAAACTGGAGCACGTTTGGAGTCCGGAGCTAGGAGATATCGTCTTTTTAATTCGTCATAACTAGTAGAAAATGAGACTGAATTTATGACGAATTTTGACTATTTTTGGACGAAAAAGAGAGGAATTTGGGGAAGAAAAATATGAAGGATGGGGTATTTATAATGGTGGAGACTAGTTAATTAAATACAACTAGGATTGGTTAATTTGGATAGAATTATGATAAATTTAAATAAGGATATGATATACATTAAGTTGCTTTCCTAGTAGGTTCAGGATTTGAATTAATTTAAAGTAGAGTTTGAATCTATCTCAATAATTTATAATCTTGAATATAATTAAATATAATACAAATAATTTATAAAATCTTATTAATATCTATTAACACTAAATTAGCATCTATCTAATATTAAGACTATATATATCCAAATAAATCCTAATTAATTTCAAAAATCTAAAATAACCTAAAAATGATTCTAAATAAATATTTATATAAGTAAATATATCGAGAAATTCATTTGCTAATTAAATAACAGAATACTCTAAAGAAATTCAATATCTATAATAATATAAAATATACACAAAATATCTATTTTGGGTGAGGGGGTTTACAAGAAGACCCACAGGACATGGGTTGCAAAGGCCATTGTGCATTACCCAACTACGGAGCATGTGCTCCCCATCTATCTCGTTGTCGCAGGAATTACACATTATTTGTCCAACTTTCATACAACAGCTTTTTTGACAAAGAAAGTGCTCGACACTTGAGGTCTGGCAAAGGAAAATACTATGATACTAGAGGTTCGGGTGTTGAGATATTTTTTATGCGGCCACAGCAGAAACTGTATAAATCAAAAGCCACAGGCAAATGTCCTTATGCGGCACCGATTGCCAGCCGCAGGCTGATGGCTGTATGCGGCCAGGACAGCCACATAAGTTTCATCTTTGACCGAATCTCATGCAACGTTGACTCTATACGCCTTGCTGAAAAAATAATGTGAACTTAGACTCTTCGTACTATGCACCGGCGCGTGCTACGACGAAGAAGTCTAGGGCAATACGAGATCGCCAAGTTCAAGAAATTGCTCGTTCGACCAACCGTTAGCAGGCGCCGCTAACTGTAATGCGTTCTCTTAATGGAAAGTTGTATAAAACTGACACATGCGTCCAGCCCATAGCGACAATCAGACATGATCGGTCAAAAGAGTCTTTCACTAGCAACCCGGGGCAAGTTCTTGTACAAACCCCAAGTCAGGAAGCAAAATCAACACCTACGCACTCATATGCTCGGTCTACCCGGACTCATAAGAAGGGTGCAAATGTAAATCGGCCTTCGCTTGACTTGCGCAACGTGATAAACCACAAGCGCAAAGCAAAGGATTTGTCATGCCCCGGTCCCAAAATATGTTGGACTAGGAATACATAAGCATGCCAGCCGTATGTATATGGCAACTCCAATATATGGAAACCATAACACATACGTACGCTGTATTATGAATAATAATTCATAAGTGGTATATATATATATATATATATATGTGTGTGTGTGTGTGTGTGTGTGTGTGTGTGTGTATGTGTGTGTGTGTGTCACAGTCACAGGAAACTAATTTTATCCACATCACAAGTCAATAAATAAACTAGATCAAAATGATCAAGTCTGAATAATCCAAAATTAGAGTCGGGTGGAGACAAATCCACTACCAAAGTAAGATAAGAAAACATAATCCATTTACTAAAATAAATAGATGAAAGAAAAAGTAGCAACTCAATTATGAACCAAATAGACTCGAAGAAAATATCTCCTCGGAAGAGAATGAAGTAACAAGTCCTGATCTGTGTCACAACCCGCACCCGGTTTAGGGGCACGAGTGCGTGGGTACGTCCAGCCTACGCCGCAGCATCGGCGGTAGAACGCTGTCTAGGTCATGTAACTATCTAATCAACTCACGTGAATACCCAACTCCATAAGGAGACGTGGATATCATAAAATAATGCTAGAAATACTCAATCACGTAAACTAAAGCATGATGAGATATCAAGGCAAGCAAGAAATACAAGACAAGTCTAACGACAAAATAATCATACCTGCAATCATTAACTTCCAATCCCCAAGTGTGTCGGAGACCAGTCTACTAAGGTCACAGTCTGGAAAAATATTTTCCAGTCAGGAAGGAGCAAAGTACATCTCTAAATAGCAGTTCTATATTAATGATATAAACTATGTAGCAGTTCTAGATAGAAATATACCAGAAATATGTATAGGTACGAGAAATAAAAGAAATACTGGAAATACTGTAAGTAAATGCAGGAAGAGAAACAATATGTCAACGAGCAAGAATCCTATGACTAAGTGTGTGAGTACTAGCTTTAACATGTGATCGGCTTGGGAACTTGATCAGGCTGGTTACATGTGATTAGCTATGATTCATGAAAGGTCAGGCTAACCGTTGGTTAGCTATGATGCATGTAGAGGTCAGGCTAATCACACGTAACAGCTATGAGGCATGGAGATGGTCAGGCCGCACCCGACGTGAGATGTGGGGTGAGCTATGATGCATGAAAAGTGGGGTATGATCACATATCTACACTAAAATACTCTCCACCCCCGACTGGTATAGTATATCCAATCATGGTACGCTATGGCACGGGATTTCCTAGGGAGGTAGCAAGTCTCCCCAGAAATCAGTGTCTGTACATGCACAAGATAACAAGGAAACAAGTCTTGTACAAGCTACACCATGAATAAGGAATAACATCTCATGACGAGATCCGTGTATACCAATCCGTGTAACCAACGTGTCAAGAGTATGGATATCTACACTAGATACAGTGAACATAGGAGATATCATAAATTAGAAACTAATCAGAGAATGTACTCGCCTTGGGTCCTTAGCTGGTAATGTCAATGTCATGTCCCAGAGTATCGTCTGGAGGAACCAACAGTCCTAAAAATATTTCAAATACAACATTTGCATCAGATACTATACTACACACACAATCAAATACCTAACTCAGGGGCTATACCTGGCATGATACGGGTCAACTAAGGTCATCTGGTAGGGATATATATAAATATACATATATCTATTTTTAACTACATTAGTACTTACAATATATATATATATACACCAATTTATATACATATCTAATTTATACTAGTTAAAAATATATATATATACTCATACATATGCTAAAAATATATTTTAAAAATATATATATTGTCATTGTTATTATTAAAATATATACTAATACTAGTACATCACATTAAATACAATACATTAATTATATGTACAAGATATATATATATATACATTTATACTAATTATTCATACTGAAAATATATTAAGTACATATATATACATATACCAAACATTTTATATTTATACCAAAATACATACATTTATATATTAAATGAAATACACATACTATACACCAAAATATGCTTTACAAGTACATATATATCAATACAGTTTTATATATATACTAAATATGTTTACATACCAAATACTTACGTATATATATATATATATATATATATATATATATATATATATATACCAATTTCAAATACTAACATATACTACGTATGTATAAGTTTATACCAAAATATGTTTATACATATATATATAGGTACACATTTTTATACCCAAAATGTATTAAATCAATATATATTTTACCAATATAATTATACCAACATACATACATATATATGTTTTAGTGAAAAATATACATTGGTTATATCTATATATATGTATCATATACCAATAAAATATATATACTATATACCTGTATACATGTATATATATATATATCAATACACACATACTAGAGTATACATATACCAATAAAATATATATCCTTCACTGATATTAGTACATACTAACACACAAATTTAAATTATACTAGTATACTTTATTAAATATACAATATAAGAAAATACCCATAAACATACATATATATATATATATATAAATAAATTTATACACTATATAAAATGCCCAATATACATACATATACATATGCATTTAATTAAATATATACTTATACAATTAAATATAATAAAATAAATAATATACATACACATAGTCTAATTTAAAATATACTATATACACTAATACACAATATTTATACATTAACACATACACTATACTATACACGAATCAATATATACAAATACCTATACATATATTAATATATACATAAACGTATATACGTCTATAGTTATATATACACATATATATATATTCCACAGGAAGAAAGAAGAAGGAAGAAGGAAGAGAGAAGAAGGAACTCACAGCAGGGGGAATGGGAGGAGCAGCCGGAGTGGGCAGCGCCGCCGGGCTGACCGGCTGAACAGGAGCAGCCGGCGGAGGAGTTGGCTGACCGGACTGAGCGAGCGGGGACTCGGGGATGCAGGGGAGGAGGAATCGATGGCCGCCGGACGTGCAGCGGGCTGAGTCGAGCAAGGAGGAGATCGGAGGGAGAGGTGGATGGAGCTGGGTCGCCGGACTGAGGAGGCAGGGCGGATGCTTGGTCGGTAGGTGGTGATGAAGATGATGGTGGTGGTGATAATGGCACTGGTGGTGAAGGTGGTTGTAGATGGTGGTGGAGGTGGTTGTCTGGCCGGGTCGGAGGAGCTCGACAGCAGGGTCGGCTGAGAAGAGGCCGCCGGAGGTCGAAGACGCAGCAGGGAGTGGCTGCAGAGGGAGAAACAGCGGGTGCTCGGCCGGGCTGTTGCTGCCGGAGTTGAGGGTAGTAAGCCGACGGGAATGGGGAGAGAAACAGCAAGGGGCCGGAGTACTGCCGCCGGAGAATGGTTCGGCCGGGAACAGTAGGGGGGATGTTGATAAACAGTATTCCCCCCTCCCCCTATTGAATTTGAATTCAAATGAAAAAATAAAGAAGAAGGAGAAGGAAGAAGGAGAAGGAAGAAATGGGAAGCCTACGTTGGAGAGAGGAATTGTGGAGGCTTGAGGAGGGTGGGTTTACCTAGGTTTTTCTTGGGATTAGGGCTTATGATGGGACAAGACATTATATAAGGAGAGAGGTTGTTGAAATGAAGGGTGGTGATTGACCCTCTTTAAATGAGTGGTCCAGATTGGACATGAAGAAATGTTCATGTGGGGATGAGGGTAATAAAAATATTAAGGATTCCTCATTGGTTTAAACAAATGGGTGTTTACACCAAAAATGCAAATTTGCAAATTAGCCCCCTTAAATTTGGGTATTTGCACCGACACATGAAATGACAAAAATTTGGCGGGCGATTCGGTGTCCGGTGTTTTGTAGGGTCAGGGGGCGCTGTAAGTTTGGTACGGCTCAATTTACAGGGCACTGAAATTAAATTAGAATTTCAGAATTGGTTTAAAATGGTATCCTCAATTTAAATAGAAAATAAATGCAAGTTGTGTTCTAAAATTAATTAGGAGTACATGGGGAAAAAATCAGGTCAGGTCATCAATACCAATAATGAAGAAGACTTAGAACAGAATATTATCCTAATTTGGGCCGCACGAAAAATAGGTCAAGATTGCCTCCAATTTTCGATTGGAACGCACAACGATACAAAAATAGGAATTTAAAAATAACGTCCGCGACGATTTTTGTGCGGCCAGAAATAATGCACAGAGAGCATAATTATGAGTTGCAAAAAAAATAGCAGAATGGAAGGCGGGCATGTCTAGGGCAAGATGGTGAAATTTGTTGGAAGACAAAAATCAGGGTAGCGCTCCAAATACCGAAGCAAAGGCAAAGCTTAAATAATTTATTAAAATACGATAATTAATTACAAACTCCAAGAATTAAATTCTAGATAAAATAATTAAATACAGAATTCTATAATTCGGACAGGTGTTCGTCTACTGGGCTTCTAGGTCAATTCTGCTAGCAAAATAATGAACACTGTATCTAATACTATATTTAATTACATACCTCACATATTTATTTAAATTAATATACCTATCACGAAATTACTAAATTGTAACTACAATAATGTTAATTATTGTAAAAAGTCGAAAATACCCCTGTTTTCGGAACGTGGTAGTGACAATCTGTGCTCCTGCAAATAGTCGTGATCATCTACACCTTGAAAGGGACAAGGTCCTCAGAGTGACGTAATAAGATACATATAAGCATGTCGAATGTACAGTAAATAAACAGTATCATAAAACTAAGCAAGACTTGATCATACAAAGTTTGAAACTATACTAATCATGGTGTGTATATGAGAATAACTACATATGTGTGAACTGCCAAAAGAAAACAAGGTCAAACCACCATAGCCCTCAGCGAACTACAGCTAGACGAGTCAAACCATAGACCTTCATGGCCACTAGGATAATAATATAACCCTATCCTTCGTGGACACTAGATTAAAATAAAAATAAAATAAGAAAAATTAGTTCATACATGTATAATCGTTCTCCCTATCTTGTGGCTCAATCTCTAAAAAAATATGATAATGACTCAAGGGTAGTGCAAGTAAATAAATAATGCATAATGACATACTTGAACATGAGTCTAGAGTATAAGTCTAAGAATACAATTATGATAACTACGAGACCACTAATATACATCTATGATACAAAATTTGAAGTAAAAACTACTTATGAAACTATCACATAAACAAATAATAATACAAGCAACTTAACAATAATGGAAGGAAACAATAAATTGTTAAATACATATAAAATTTGGTAAGGTATACTTGTAGAATAGAAATAGACACATGAACACATAGAAATAATGCATGTAAAGAAACTGTACAAAGTTTATAAGGTATCTTGCCTGCTCCAGAAATGGATGAAGCGCAAATCAAGACGTCGTCCGATCTATCCGTCACATAAATTAAACAAGTTAGATCTACAAAAATGGTTGAATATATTTTCTAGTCTAATCTATTTTAATTCCGAATAAAATAACCTAAAATACTAATTTAATTATATTTTCTAGATTTTGGTTTAAAGAAAATTAATTTTCGGAATTCAGGATCTGTGGCACGCAAATCGAGGCATTCTGTTGACCAAAAAGTCATCCAACATAAAACTAAGATTTGTATTTGAAATTCTGTAGATTTTAGTACTTCATAACGCTAGAATTGCCGATTTCACTAAATCTCGAACCGGTAATGAATTATCGCCCATATGGCGCACAGATGACAGTTTTGGGTATTTTTTTAGTTTTAGGTTGCACAAATTTTCCAAAATAGTAAACTAGAATATTTAATTCTTTAAAAAATATATGTTATATTATATCATGTTATCTTTACAAACTTCAAACGGATCATAATTCTGAGTTCGAGATCTCCCGTAATCTCGAAAATACCGAAATGTGTCAGATTTCAGACAACCGGTAATCCACAATTTTTTTAGAAATTTAGGTTCAGAATTTATAAAAATAAATTAGGTATTCAAAAACTATACCTCAATACGGTTCCAACGCAAGAAACATGAACGCATTTGGAGTCCGAAGCTAGGAGTTATGGACTCACGAAGTTGGAAAAAATTCTAGATGAAACCTCCTCAAAGTCTCTCTCTCTCTCTCTCTCTCTCTCTCTCTCTCTCTCTCTCCTCTAATTTTGGCAAAAATTAGGAAACCCTACATATACATGCATATATATAGGCAGTAGCCGACGGATGGGCCCAGGCAGGTAGGTTAGGGATGACTGGGTATTTAAATAAGTTTTAATATTCAGAAATTTATTTATTAATCAGTTTTGACCTAATTAACTCCAAGTAAATATGTAAAAATATCAAAAAATTCCAAAAAAATATAGAAAATATAAAATACAATTATAGACCCTATAAAAATACTTGGGACCATTTTATACTCCTAAGATTGCACAATAAATTATAGAACTCCTAAAAAATTAGTATTTAGCCTATTTTAAAACCAAATAAATCCAAATGAATTTCAAAAAATTCTAAATAAATTACATAAAATATATTTAATCATTTTAACCCTAAAATAAATGTTTGGTAGAAACAACATGTAAGTATGGTCTCATAGTTTTTCATAGAAGCCCTAAAAAATTATGTTTCCAAGGTTTTAATTATCCAAAAATTTTAAAAAAATCCAAAAAATTCTAAAATAGCCTGAAAATAATTCTAAATAATTATTTATATAAGTAATTAAATCAAAGAAGTTATTTTCTAATTAACCAACAAAATAGCTAAAAAAATCCAATAATTTAATAAAATACTAAAATTAAAAATTAGGGAGTTTGCATGATCCAACTGCGACATATAAGGTGTCCTCCCTAAGAAATCACTGCGCCAACATTATCATCAAATTTTATTGTGCCAAAGTAGCAGTACCCGCAGACAGATAGTCAGCATTCTAGCGACTACAACCAAGAGCACCCATCTGATAGCATCCTTGAGAGCAGGTGCGAACACCAGAGGAGGAGGAACTACCCTTCGCCTAGTGTTACTCAGCTCGGAGATCTCTCGCTGCGAGGGGAAGTCAAAAGTCTAGCACCTCCAATCCTGCACTCTCAACCAGCGTGTCAATGAACCGTAGGCAAGTAGTGGTGCCCGCAGAAGGAGTATTCCTGGGTACGCGCTAAAAAAAGAAGCTGTCGGCCACTGGGGGTAGTTCTTCCTCATGACCCAAAGTGGCTACACAAGATGGGGGTTGTGATCCTCCAAAACTCCATAGCAACTCGATGTTCCAATGAGACAATGATTCCCAAGGAACATATGCTGAGATCCCTGGGGGTAGCCACCCCCATCCAGAGGACACAATTTCCTACGCTGGGGGTAGTATTCCCTCCGAGTCCGAAGAAGATGAGGCACTACCAACCTTCCCGGATGACTCTTCACGGCAAGAGTCCGAGGCAGAAAGTGCGGCGTCCACTGTCCCATCTGTTTCTCCCCATTTAAGAATAACATACATAGCAAGGGACGATCACAAGGTCACCAATGATCGACGGTGCATCAAAATCCTTGAGGCCATGATGCAGACAATGAGTCCATCAATACAGGCTTTAACCTAGACAATGTTGGAGATCAAGGCAAACATATCCTCACAACCAACAAGGGCCTCTGTTCAAGCAAGCCAAGACCCCAGGACAAACGAGGATTCAAATGCAACTACGCCACTCGCGGGCGGCAGTCACTCCCTGCCTGGATCATCCTCTCCTTCCGCAGTTGATGAAACTCAGAAAGCAATACGGGAGATACGAAAACTCTGGGTCCGCCTAGACTCAATGGGCAATCGAGACTTCCTACGCGAGCTTGGGATTCCACAACCATATCCCCTCGAGTGGTGAGATGTACCATACCCGCCAAAGTACAAGCCCTTCAATTTGACTCCATTTGATGGAAAGACCTCATGAGTTACTTCAAGATGGCAATGGTATATCTGCCTTGCAACGACGCTCTCTTAACCAAGATCTTCATTGGGACATTGTCTAGAATAGCATTTGATTGGTTTTATAGCCTCCAGGACAACTGTATTTCATTATTCGACGATCTCAAAGGCCTTTTTCTTGCTCGGTTCTACAACAAAAGAATTGACATGAAGATATCCTCTTTAATGGATATCACGCAAAGGAAGAAAGAGTCTGTACGGGACTACATTGAGCGGTACAGGCAAGCTGTACTAAAGTTATCCCCCCGGTAACCCTGAGTCCATACTGATGGACAACTGATGAAGAAATCATCTTCCTACAATTAGGCTCTGGATGGACGACTCTCAGTTTAAAGACTGGACCGCGTTCATCATAAATACTATCGGTACTGAGGAAAAGGTAAAAGACGCCTGTCTCTTGGGAATATAGATCCCCGTCATTGATGATAGGGGAAAATGCTCCTACAATAACAACAACAATAGCGGCAATAGCATCTGGGATAACAAGGAAAAGCAGGCTATGGAGGCCAATATAACCAAGAAGTTCGAGCAAAATCCTACAGGCTCCAAAATCGAAGGAAACTTATTCCTTAGAAGACGATGACGTCATGGATATTGTCACTGCCACATTTCTAGATAAGGGCATTTGTATAATTTCACTATTTTGAATAATTATGTATTTAATTAATCTGCTGAGTTTATAAACTATTTATATTGTTAGTGATATTGGATTTAGGTCAAACCCTAGAATCTTCCATTAGGACTAACCCTAGAGTGAAACCCTAAGTCATGACCTAGCTTTAGTGAAACCCTAAATTGGAAACCTAATTCTAGAGAAACCCTAGAATTCAAATTTGTAGGTTGAACCTCAAACCCTAGACTGACTAAACCTTAGTTAATTAGGTTCTACATGACCTCACCTTAGGGTTTAACTTAAAAACTATGTATCAGAAACCCTAGCTTGGTTTAATATAAAAGGGAAGCCTCTCTCAAAGCCATTCTTCATATAGAAAGAAGAAACCCTAGCCTCCATAAGAAAAACCACTTGTTCTCCACCCCAAATTCGAGATGAAATCCTAGGGATCTCATTTTCCTCCTTCAAGGCAAGGGAAGCAAGGAACTTGGGTCAAGAAACCTTGGGGAAGAAGAACTTCCATCGGAGAAACCATCCCTGTAGGTAAAACCCTATTTTTATTCATTCAATTTCTGTTTCTAATGTAAACTGCCATTAGGAAACCCCCCTACTGTGTAGTTTCGATTTAGGGTTTAGAATTTGGGTTTTAGGTGTCCCAACATTGGGTTCCCAAATTTTTCGTGAACCCTAACCCTAGGTGGTTGCATGTAGACCTATTTCATCCTCCAACATGTAAGTTAGATTTCGATTCTTAAGGTTTTGTTTGAGGATTCTTGTGTTTCTAGGTAAATTCATTTTCTGTATTTTATGTGTTCGATGAAATGCCTCACAGAGGTTGCATATCTAATTCTACTCTATTATTATCTAATTTGATGTATGATGTATGATGGATATATATATATACTTATACATATGTATATAGATCTATTGTGTGATTTGAAGAGGGGAATACACTGTGGGGGAAATGAACTGTGCACAGTCGGGTTTGGTTCAGAGCTGTGAGTGATTTTGTGAGGGCTGTGTATCAAGTGTCCAGTGCAGTGTAAATGTGATAGTGTGTAGGTATTTAATTTTCAGGGGTGTGTGTAGGATTTTTATGTCTGTGTGTATCCCAATATCAGGGTGAGGAAGTTCAGCGAGAGTCTGAGTTCAGTGTGCCTGTGAGGTATGTGTTGTGTATGACCCTGTGTTTCAGTGTATTTTCTTGTGAGCATAGTTTTCTCAGGGAGCAGTTGGACATACTGGAGTATTAAGGTCCAGGTGAGTCTCAAGTTCTGTGTATCAGTAACTAATTTTTAGTGTGTGCTGTGTAAGTCAATATGAAACCTGTGTACCTATCTGTGTGTGTGTCTAAGTGTGTGTGAGCCTGTGTAGTTCAAACTTTGAACCTGTGAAATAAAACTTAGCAATGCGTGTTATGTATCAGTTGAGTTTTGTGTTGTAAGAGGGGAGTAAGACCAGGAAGAAGTGTTTTGTCACTGCAGTAGTGAGACTGTGTGCCAGTGTCAATATCTGGGAGTATCAGTGAGTTGGTGCTGGAGTGTAGAGTATCAGTTGCTTGAGTGCCATTGTATGGTTTCAATGTGTTTAGTTCTAGGTAGTGTAGGGGGAGGTAAAACTGTGAGTGAGTGAGTACAGTATCAGTTCATCTAAAACCAAACTGTGTCCATGAGTTCAGTGTGAGGATACCTGTGTGTGAGCAGTGTGAGATGAGTGCCTGTGTATTTAACTGTGGACCACTGTGTATCAGTGTGTCTAGGAATCAACATGTATGTGTGTATCCTAGTTCCTTTCATATTTCAGAACCTGTGTATAGGTGTGAACCTAGCTAAGTACATGTGTCTACCTATGTCAGTATGTTGGGGAGAGGTAGCTTTAGTCATATTAAAATCAGTTGGTTGGTAATGTGTGTATCCTAGAAACCAACATTCTGATTTCAGTAGGTGCAGAAAATCTGTGTGTGTAGAGTGAGTTTGTGTTAAGTACAGTGTGGTTGTGAGTGTCTTAGAGTGCAGAGTGTTTTAGGTATCAGTTAGATAGGTTCCTGTATGCCTCAGTGTATTAAATTTCTGTGTGTGTGCAGTAGCAGTTAAGGTAATATATATATAAGTATGTCTATGACAGTTAAGACATAAGTGTTAGTTATTATAGACCAATATATATATATATAGTATCATAGTACTTATATATTATTTTCATTAGTTAGTGACCTTATAGACTAATTAACTAGTTTTGGACCTAAACCTAGTATAGACCTAGAAATGGCCTAACACCCTCATTTCAACTTAGCTAATCACTTTTATGATTCCAAACACCATTTTAACCTTGATATCTTATATATAGGTGATTGTGATCCCACTTTGGACATCGATCCTCACATTTTGCTCAGGACCACAGGCGAGTACATTCTCTGACAGTTTTCATTGTTGATTACTTCTATAAATTGTAGTGTATTACATACTTGATTTCGACACTGTGGATACACGGGTTAGCACCCTAGATCCCCATCATGAGGAGTCGTGATTAGAATCCATCGTGCTAGCTGGGGGATAGAGAACTATTAGTAGATTATGTGATCATATCCAAATCCTTTACATGCATCATAGCTCACCCCACTTCTCACGTTGGGTGCGGCCTGACTATCTTACATGCATCATAGCTGTTATATATGATTAACCTGACCACTACATGCATCATAGCTAACCATATGGTTAGTCTAACCTACAAGAATCATAGTTAATCATATATAACCAGCCTAATCAAGTCCCAAGCCGATCACATAATAAACTGATAATTCAAACACTTAGCTAGATGTCTATTTTATTCAGATTCACCTGTTCCAGCATTCACTACTTATTGTCTAGTATTCACTATTTATTGTTCATTGCTAGATGCTCTATTGCCTATTTCCATTTTCCCCAGTACTTTATATTTCCAGCATTTATTTCCATCTTGTATTTCTTACACTGTTTATAGATTTTGTCAATTTAATGAAACTGCTGTTAGTGCTTGTGCTTCGCTCCAATCCTGACTGGATAACATTTTTCAGAGGACCTAGAGAGCTTGTGCCCCACTCATTACGGCCCAGGATTAGAGGGTGATTTCACTCCAGAAACCCCAGAGGAGTTGCCTAGCCTAGAGGAAAATTTACCTGGCTGTTCTTAGATTATTTTTCTGCATTATTGTTTTAGACTGAGACTGAGTTGTATTTATTATTTTGTGACTTTGTGAGGTCATTTAGACCCAGTATTTGAGTTGGACTTATTATGGTTGGTTTTTATTAGAACTCTTTTCTATTCTCATCGTGCTATTATTTCTATTAGCTTGTGATTGAGTATATCATAGAACTGTGGATTATTATCATTGTCCTCCGTGCGGAGTTGAGACTATTGACAGGATATATTATATGTTGAGACCTAGACAGCGTTCTACCGCCGATGTTACGGCGTAGGCTGGACGTACCCACGACTCATGCCCAAATTCCGGGTGCGGGTCGTGACACGTTTTTAGTGGTGGCCCATGCAGGTCCAGTCCTAGATTCGCATTAGAGCGATATCATAGTGGTGCTCGCTTAGAGTATTACTACGAGCCTGTTTTAGGAAATAGGAATTTGGCCGAGGGTATGCTCAATCACAATTAGGGAATTCTGAATTCTTATGATACTACTCTTACTGATTTTTTCTTTAGAAATTTACTGTCCTTCCTTGATGATATCGTATCTATTGCCTTAATTAAATCTTTTGATCTGTCTTCAGGATGCCGCCGAGGAGGTCCCAGAGACTCGGAGCAGCAGATTCAGAGAGGTCTGCCACCTCTCGCCCTGCCGGACAGACATCCGCAGCACCTCCTACATCTCCAGTACATGTGGGAGTGTCTGCAGCATTCGGGGGTCCTCCACCACCTGTTCAGAGGGTCCCCTCAGCTACGACGGGGCCTCTACCACCACCACCACCAGTTCAGCATCCAAGAGGTGTGCCTGTCGATGGGGCACAGATGTTCGCCTTGATTCAGGGCATGGTCGATGCCCAGAGGACGTCGGCAGAGGCCCAGAGAGTGCAGGCTGAGGCACATCAGGCTCAGACAGAGATGATGAGGGTGAACATGGAGAATGCTCATCAAGTGGCTCTCCAGGCTGTGGAGAGAGTTACTCAGCAGCAGCAGCGTCCTGATCAGCACCACCAGAGGCTGGGCACCATTGTGGATTTTAAGAGGATGATGCCTCGGGAGTTCAAGGGGACAGAAGGGATACTCTACGCCGATGATTGGCTAGAAGACATCGAGAGGAACTTACGCTTGGCACAGCTTCCAGAGGCCCTCTAGATCGAGGCCGCTGGCAGCCAGATGTTCGACATTGCCTTGACGTGGTTTCGCACGGAGCCGAGACTCTTGCGCAGGGGACTTACTTGGGAGGATTTTAAGGAGCTCTTCAAGGAGAAGTTCTTTCCTGATGTTGTCCTGGGAGCTTTGGAGAGTCAGTTCCATGACTTAGCCCAGGGGAGCTCGTCCGTCGATGAGTATGCCGCGGAGTTTTCCCGCCTGAGCTGCTTCGCGCCATCGATGATTAGAGATCCGGGGGACAGGGCCTGGAAGTTCAGAAAGGGACTGGCAAGGGAGATCAAGTCTCGTACGTCGGGACGTCGCACAGCTACCTACGAGGGCATATTGATGGATGCCCAGATAGCCGAGGACGACTTGGGCCTCAGGCCCAAGAGGGGACGCGATGGTTCCGGAGGAGCAAACAGTAGTGCGGGACCGGGAAAGCGTCCACACTTTCAGCAGCAACAGCAGAGACCCTTTCAGCAGCAGCATCAGGCACCAGCCCGAGGACAGGTCCAGCAGCAGCAACAGAGACAGACTCAGCCCGCCATCCAGTGTGCGTACTGCGGGAAGATGGGACATACTAGAGATATCTGTAGGAAGAGATTGGGCTCATGTCTATCCTGCAGATCGACGATACACCAGCTGAAGGATTGCCCTACGATTCGTTCAGGTCAGGGTGGAGCAGCCACACAGAGAGGACCAGACAAGGTACCTACCGTACCAGGAGGCCAACAACAGAGGGGACCACTTCCACCACAACATCAGAAGTTTGCCCAGCACCAGCAGCAGAGAGGTGTACCCCAGGGGCGAGCGTACGCCATGGCAGTCGAGGAGATCGAGCCAGCAGGAGACTTGATCACAGGTTCGGTTCTTCTCGATTGTATTCTCGCATTTACCTTATTCGACTCTAGTGCTTCCCATAGTTTTGTGTCTGTATCTTATGCACTTCGACATCATTTAGACACAGAACCATTAGCTAGGACTTGCAAGATCATGACTGGTGGAGGTATTATCCTAGTCCGTGATCACTGCAAGGACCGGAGAGTGTCAGTAGGAGGCCGAGAGTTGAGCGTGAGCTTACTCGTCATGCCACTTCCGGGGTACGATATTGTACTCGGAATGGACTGGTTGAGTAGGTATCATGCTACTATAGATTGTTTTAGAGGCAGAGTATTATTTAGACCACCAGGAGAGCCGGAGTTTGAGGTTGTCAGAGGAGCAGCGGAACAGAGCAGGAGCACATTTTGCGGAGCCAGGGCAGAAGAAGAGGAGTTGCCACATCCTCTGATAGCGGAGTTCCTGGATGTATTTCCAGAGGAGTTGCCAGGCTTGCCGCCAGACAGAGATGTTGAATTCTCTATAGACTTGGTTCCTGGAGCGGAGCCCATTTCACAACATGTCTATAGAGTCAACAACAGTGAGCTGGCAGAACTGAAGAAGCAAGTCGAGGAGCTGCAGGACAAAGGTTTTATCAAATCCAGTTCATCACCATGGGGAGCTCCGGTATTGTTCGTACCGAAGAAGGATGGCACGGTGCGCATGTGCATTGATTATAGAGCTTTGAACAATATCACTATCAAGAACAAGTACCCGCTGCCGAGGATAGATGATCTTTTCGATCAGTTGAGCGGGGCGAGGGTATTTTCAAAGATAGATTTGAGGTCAGGCTATCACCAGATGAAGGTGAAGAGAGAAGACACGCCGAAGACAGCTTTTCGGACCAGATACGGCCAGTTTGAATTCATGGTGATGCCATTTGGTTTAACCAATGCACCGGCAGTATTCATGAACTTGATGAACAAGGTGTTCCACCAGTACCTTGACAAGTTCGTAGTGGTGTTCATCGACGATATTCTTGTGTATTCCAAGACTCCGGAGGAGCACGAAGAGCACCTGAGGTTGGTCTTAGAGACTCTCAGGAGGGAGAAACTGTACGGGAAACTCTCTAAGTGTAAATTCTTCCTCGACAAGGTTGAATTTCTTGGGCATGTGATATCGGGTGACGGAATCTCGGTTAACCCACAGAAGATCGAGGCAGTGAAGTCGTGGGCTACCCCCAGTTCGGTAGCTGAGATCAGGAGTTTTCTCGGGCTAGCAGGATACTACAGGAGGTTTGTACAAGACTTCTCCAGAATTGCAGCGCCAATGACCAGATTGACTAGGAAGGATGTGGATTTTGTCTGGACGGAGGAGTGTCAGGCTGCATTTGATGAACTAAAGAAGAGGTTGACGACAGCTCCAGTTTTGACGTTGCCAGCAGGGACAGGTGGTTTAACCATCTACAGTGATGCTTCAGGGAAGGGTCTGGGATGTGTTCTTCAACAGCACGGAAAGGTGATTGCCTATGCTTCCAGGCAGTTACGCCCTCATGAAGAGAACTACCCCACCCACGATTTGGAATTGGCAGCAGTTATTTTCGCTCTAAAACTGTGGAAACATTACCTGTACGGAGAATGCGTGGAGATTTTCACAGACCACAAGAGCTTGAAGTACGTATTCACACAGAAGGAGCTGAACATGAGGCAGAGGAGGTGGTTAGAATTGATGAAGGACTTTGACATTTTATTGCAGTACCATCCAGGGAAGGCCAACGTAGTCGCCGATGCCTTGAGCAGGTATCCGATGGCTATGTACTTGACGACAGATAGACATTTGCTGGCGGATTTGGAGAGCTTGGAGATTGAGGTGTTAGTTCCCGGTACTGAGATACAGATGTGGAGATTGCAGATACAGTCTGAGCTAATGGACAGAATCAGAGCGGCGCAGTACGATGATGAGGCACTAAGGAGTATCAGAGCACAGGTTCAGACAGGATTGTCGAACGACTTTACTATCGCAGATGATGGTTCCTTACGGCACGGCACGAGGATGTGTGTGCCGAGCGGGGAGCTGCACGAGGAGGTTTTGCAGGAAGCATACCGCTCTCAGTACTCGATGCATCCCGGTGCCAACAAGATGTATCGAGACTTGAGGGAGCACGTATGGTGGTATGGAATGAAGCGCGAGGTAGCACGCTTCGTATCTCGGTATCTAGTGTGCCAGCAGGTAAAGGCAGACCGGCAGAGGCCAGGTGGGTTGCTTCAACCTTTACCGATTCCAGAATGGAAATGGGAGCGTGTGACCATGGATTTTGTTTCAGGGCTTCCACGTTCTCCAGGAGGGAAGGACGCAATTTGGGTCATCGTGGACAGGTTGACCAAATCAGCCCATTTCTTACCTTTCAAGGTGGGCACGTCGACAGAGAGGCTAGCAGAGATGTACGTGCGACAGATCGTTAGGCTTCATGGAGTTCCTGTAAGCATCATCTCGGATCGGGATAGCCATTTCACTTCCCACTTCTGGAGGAGTCTGCAGGCTAGCTTGGGCACTCAGCTCAAGTTCAGTACCGCATACCACCCCCAGACAGACGGGCAGTCTGAAAGGACTATTCAGACTCTCGAGGATATGCTACGCACTTGCGTTCTAGATCTCGGAGGTTCTTGGGAGGATCATCTGCACCTGGTAGAGTTCGCTTACAACAACAGCTACCAGGCCAGCATCGAGATGTCACCATTTGAGGCTCTTTATGGAAGGAGGTATCGTACACCGTTATCTTGGGACAACGTTGGAGAGAGAGCCTTGCTAGGACCAGAAATGGTTGTGGATGCAGCAGAAAAGGTGAAACTCATCAGAGACAGACTGCGAGTGGCGCAGGACAGATAGCGGCATTGGGCCGATAGCCACCGTAGACCCCTTGAGTTTCAGGTATAGATTGTTATTTTCTGGTTTGTGTTATTTGTTTAGACTGCATGTTGAGACTGTTTTATTTTAGGTTGGCGATCTAGTATTCCTACGGATTTCTCCGACGCGTGGTATGATTCGTTTTGGCAGAGGCGGGAAGCTTAGCCCACGCTACATCGGACCCTTCGGTATCCTTGCGAGGATATGTGCAGTGGCATATAGACTGGACTTGCCGCCTGCATTAGAGGGAGTGCATGATGTGTTCTACGTGTCGCAGCTGAGACGATACGTGGCAGACCCTAGTCACGTACTTGATCACTCGGAGATTGAGGTTGGCCCGACGCTCAGCTACCCCGAGCAGCCCGTAGAGATCTTGGACCGCAGAGAGAAGGTGTTGCGGAACCAAACTATTTTTTTGGTTCGTGTTGCATGGAGACATCACTCTACAGGGGAGTCGACCTGGGAGAGAGAGGACGAAATGCGCGAGCAATACCCGTATCTCTTCTAGACTTGAGGTATATCCCTTTCTGATTTTATTCTTGTTCTATTCAGTCCAAATTTTGAGGACAAAATTTCTTTTAGGAGGGTAGACTTGTCACTGCCACATTTCCAGATAAGGGCATTTGTGTAATTTTACTATTTTGAATAATTATGTATTTAATTAATCTGCTGAGTTTATAAACTATTTATATTGTTAGTGATATTGGATTTAGGTCAAACCCTAGAATCTTCCATTAGGACTAACCCTAGAGTGAAACCCTAAGTCATGACCTAGCTTTAGTGAAACCCTAAATTGGAAACCTAATTCTAGAGAAACCCTAGAATTCAAATTTGTAGTTGAACCTCAAACCCTAGACTGACTAAACCTTAGTTAATTAGGTTCTACATGACCTCACCTTAGGGTTTAACTTAAAAAATATGTATTAGAAACCCTAGCTTGGTTTAATATAAAAGGGAAGCCTCTCTCAAAGCCATTCTTCATATAGAAAGAAGAAACCCTAGCCTCCATAAGAAAAACCACTTGTTCTCCACCCCAAATTCGAGATAAAACCCTAGGGATCTCATTTTCTTCCTTCAAGGCAAGGGAAGCAAGGAACTTGGGTCAAGGAACCTTGGGGAAGAAGAACTTCCATCGGAGAAACCATCCCTGTAGGTAAAATCCTATTTTTATTCATTCAATTTCTGTTTCTAATGTAAACTGCCATTAGGAAACCCCCCTACTGTGTAGTTTCGATTTAGGGTTTAGAATTTGGGTTTTAGGTGTCCCAATATTGGGTTCCCAAATTTTTCGTGAACCCTAACCCTAGGTGGTTGCATGTAGACCTATTTCATCCTCCAACATGTAAGTTAGATTTCGATTCTTAAGGTTTTGTTTGAGGATTCTTGTGTTTCTAGGTAAATTCGTTTTCTGTATTTTATGTGTTCGATAAAATGCCTCACAGAGGTTGCATATCTAATTTTACTCTATTATTATCTAATTTGATGTATGATGTATGATGGATATATATATATATACTTATACATATGTATATAGATCTGTTGTGTGATTTGAAGAGGGGAATACACTGTGGGGGAAATGAACTGTGCACAGTCGGGTTTGGTTCAGAGCTGTGAGTGATTTTGTGAGGGCTGTGTATCAAGTATCCAGTGCAGTGTAAATGTGACAGTGTGTAGGTATTTAATTTTCAGAGGTGTGTGTAGGATTTTTATGTCTGTGTGTATCCCAATATCAGGGTGAGGAAGTTCAGCGAGAGTCTGAGTTCAGTGTGCCTGTGAGGTATGTGTTGTGTATGACCCTGTGTTTCAGTGTATTTTCTTGTGAGCATAGTTTTCTCAGGGAGCAGTTGGACATACTGGAGTATTAAGGTCCAGGTGAGTCTTAAGTTCTGTGTATCAGTAACTAATTTTTAGTGTGTGCTGTGTAAGTCAATATGAAACCTGTGTACCTATCTGTGTGTGTCTAAGTGTGTGTGAGCCTGTGTAGTTCAGACTTTGAACCTGTGAAATAAAACTTAACAATACGTGTTATGTATCAGTTGAGTTTTGTGTTGTAAGAGGGGAGTGAGACCAGGAAGAAGTGTTTTGTCACTGCAGTAGTGAGACTGTGTGCCAGTGTCAATATCTGGGAGTATCAGTGAGTTGGTGCTGGAGTGTAGAGTATCAGTTGCTTGAGTGCCATTGTATGGTTTCAATGTGTTTAGTTCTAGGTAGTGTAGGGGGAGGTGAAACTGTGAGTGAGTGAGTACAGTATCAGTTCATCTAAAACCAAACTGTGTCCATGAGTTCAGTGTGAGGATACCTGTGTGTGAGCAGTGTGAGATGAGTGCCTGTGTATTTAACTGTGGACCACTGTGTATCAGTGTGTCTAGGAATCAACATGTATGTGTGTATCCTAGTTCCTTTCATATTTCAGAACCTGTGTGTAGGTGTGAACCTAGCTAAGTACATGTGTCTACCTGTGTCAGTATGTTGGGGAGAGGTAGCTTTAGTCATATTAAAATCAGTTGGTTGGTAATGTGTGTATCCTAGAAACCAACATTCTGATTTCAGTAGGTGCAGAAAATCTGTGTGTGTAGAGTGAGTTTGTGTTAAGTACAGTGTGGTTGTGAGTGTCTTAGAGTGCAGAGTGTTTTAGGTATCAGTTAGATAGGTTCCTGTGTGCCTCAGTGTATTAAATTTCTGTGTGTGTGCAGTAGCAGTTAAGGTAATATATATATAAGTATGTCTATGACAGTTAAGACATAAGTGTTAGTTATTATAGACCAATATATATATATAGTATCATAGTACTTATATATTATTTTCATTAGTTAGTGACCTTATAGACTAATTAACTAGTTTTGGACCTAAACCTAGTATAGACCTAGAAATGGCCTAACACCCTCATTTCAACTTAGCTAATCACTTTTATGATTCCAAACACCATTTTAACCTTGATATCTTATATATAGGTGATTGTGATCCCACTTTGGACATCGATCCTCACATTTTGCTCAGGACCACAGGCGAGTACATTCTCTGACAGTTTTCTTTGTTGATTACTTCTATAAATTGTAGTGTATTACATACTTGATTCCGACACTGTGGATACACGGGTTAGCACCCTAGATCCCCATCATGAGGAGTCGTGATTGGAATCCATCGTGCTAGCTGGGGGATGGAGAACTATTAGTAGATTATGTGATCATATCCAAATCCTTTACATGCATCATAGCTCACCCCACTTCTCACGTTGGGTGACCATCTTACATGCATCATAGCTGTTATATATGATTAACCTGACCACTACATGCATCATAGCTAACTATATGGTTAGCCTGACCTACAAGAATCATAGTTAATCATATATAACCAGCCTGATCAAGTCCCAAGCCGATCACATAATAAACTGATAATTCAAACACTTAGCTAGATGTCTATTTTATTCAGATTCACCTGTTCCAGCATTCACTACTTATTGTCTAGCATTTACTATTTATTGTTCATTGCTAGATGCTCTATTGCCTATTTCCATTTTCCCCAGTACTTTACATTTCCAGCATTTATTTCCATCTTGTATTTCTTACACTGTTTATAGATTTTGTCAAATTAATGAAACTGCTGTTAGTGCTTGTGCTTCGCTCCAATCCTGACTGGATAACATTTTTCAGAGGACCTGGAGAGCTTGTGCCCCACTCATTACGGCCCAAGATTAGAGGGTGATTTCACTCCAGAAACCCCAGAGGAGTTGCCTAGCCTAGAGGAAAATTTACCTGGCTGTTCTTAGATTATTTTTCTGCATTATTGTTTTAGACTGAGACTGAGTTGTATTTATTATTTTGTGACTTTGTGAGGTTATTTAGTCCCAGGATTTGAGTTGGACTTATTGTGGTTGGTTTTTATTAGAACTCTTTTCTATTCTCATCGTGCTATTATTTCTATTAGCTTGTGATTGAGTATATCATAGAACTGTGGATTATTATCATTGTCCTCCGTGCGGAGTTGAGACTATTGACAGGATATATTATATGTTGAGACCTAGACAGCGTTCTACCGCTGATGTTATGACGTAGGCTGGACGTACCCACGACTCATGCCCAAATTCCGGGTGCGGGTCGTGACAGATATCTTTAACGTGCTAATAAAGGAAAACAAGCTTCGAATCCCCGACGTCAAGCATCATGTTGAGGCAGCCGAGGTGAATAATTCGAAGTACTGCCACTATGATTGTTACGTCCACCATGAGGCACGGAATTGCTATACCCTGAAACAATACATCCAGCGTCTACTCGACACCAAGGCCCTCACCTTGGATTTTGATGACAAAACAGTTGTCGCTAACATGGTATCCCTCCAGTTTGGTGACTTACAGATAATGGAAGCCTAGGACGGAGTAATTCCGATCCTCCGGGCAACAATGGAGGTTGTCAATCTTTCGTCGGCTCATGACCAAATAGCCGGGTTGATACCTCTCACCATATCATGTAGGGAGGTCATGTGGGTTCATCCTGATCTTGCTCCAGATTTAACGCAGCAGATAACACCTTCTTCCACCAAGATCAAGGACAAGAAGCTATAGTGGGAACAATGAGGTCAGGCCTAGCATACCAACGAGAGTAAGACATCCCTGATAATGGTGCGCTCCCAATCGCCGCATCCGATCTGGGTCTATCCCAGCCTCCGACAGCAGACAAGTCCAAGCAGAAAGAAACTCGCTTCGACAAACCGCTACACAAAGATACAACTCGGAGGATGGAGAAGCCCTACAAACTCGCCAATACTCCAGTAAATTTGTCTCTATTCGAGCTTCTCTGACTCTCCAAAGACACCCGGGTTGCTCTGAGTGAGGTATTGCAGAATATTGACACCTACTTGGCGTAGGTCAAGCCGCCAGCTGAGGATCATACCGCATGCCCCCACTGCAATAATGTGATGGAGGCGATACCCAATATTACGTTCTTGCAATAAGATATGTTGCTAAAGAATAATTGACACGACCGTTCTCTGTATTACAGAGGGTATATTAGTGCCATCAAGGTGGATCGGATGCACATCGACCCTGGTTCGTCAATCAGTATCATCCCGCGAAGTCTGCTTCAGACTCTGGGTATCCCAATGCATCGCCTGACAGCGACCAATACTGCCATCAGTGGCTTCAATGCTAGGAGAAGATACCCTTTGGACAAGATTCGTTTGAAATATCAAATCGATGACTTAAAAACAGAGGTCACCTGCTACGTCATAGACGTAGACGTATACTATAATGTCCTGTTAGGACGTCTATGCATATATCAATAGATGATTGTGCCATCAACCTTGCACCAATGCTTGAAGTATATGGACAATCACGGCATCGTTAAGACAGAATTTGCCGACGATAATCCATTCAAAGGTATCGAGGCCTATTACTCTGACTCGATCCTCTACTAGCAAGTCCACCAAGATGAAAGTGGCAATGATGATGACGATGAGGCAAATACCAGGACAATATCGGATGAGCCCTTGAGAGTCCATCTCAAAATACATACTCCCAAAATAGCTTCTTTCCTCAGGGTAAAACTGCACAGAAAAGCACCTGAGCCTCTGGTCGCTCGCCTCCATAGACCGAATCGACCACCGAAGGAAGATCCAGCGCCTACTACGACTTCCGAACCTCCAGTGGTAAATCTGCGCAGGAGACCTCCAAAGCCCTCGCTGTCACTGGAGGTAGATCTCGGGAAGAAAGAAGTGGAGGAGTACGAAGCCGCTCATGCTAGCGTCCCTTCTCTCGACAATATAATTTTTGAAGACGAGATACCTTATTTTATTAATAAAGGGCTAGCTTTGAACTACTTGGATGATGCATATCTCAATACATTATATTCTATGGAGCACGATCTGGTCCTACACCTGCATACACAGGTGAATATCACCTTTGCTACAAACCAAATTCTCCCCAGTCAGAACTCCTACTTCATAGTTCCAGTAAGGAAGAGGGGAGACAAACTCATTATTTTTGGCAGAGTAGAAAGTCCCCAATCCTTCGACCCATAGGAATTGGAGCCAGAACCAGATATCGACAAAATGCCACTTTATCAGTACAACTCTCGAGCCAAGAACCTCATCCAGAAGATGTGATACGATCTGAAAGCTGTAAAGGGCTTAAACTTCGGCAAAGGCCGACGACTACCTTTACGTCTGTAGGCTCCTGCAGGCAAGCCCAAGGATTACTACCATAAGACCAAGTATGTCATAGGATATGTTACGCCTCCCACAACCCCCAAAGGCTCGAACGAAGAAGATAAGTTACACTCTCACTCTTCACAATCTTCCTCTTGGGAATCCGACACCAGTATTGGGAAGATGCTCAAGAAAAATTGTCTGCCAACATGGTGTCACTTGACCCTGAGGAAGATGACGAGGATCCACCTGGACTCCTTGAAGTAGAACTGTAGGCCCAAAACCTAGACGCACAACAGGAGATGTGGTTCGAATAAAGAGAACCTCCCACTGAGGACGAAATCGTACAAATTAATCTGTGCGACGAATCCTCTCCTAAACATATCTTTATCAGCAAGAGTCTCTCCAATGAGGATCGAAAATCCCTGCTAAAGCTCGTCAGGGAATACATCGATGTGTTTACCTAAATTATGGTCCATAAACTCAACATCTTGTCGAACGCTAAGCCGGTCAAGCAACAGCAATGACGGTTCCGGCCGGACATTATGAATGCTATCAAAGCTGAAGTCAATAAACTGATAGGTAGTGGCTTCGTCCGCGAAGAACAGCATCCGGATTAGTTAGCCAACATAGCGCGAGGACGATATGCATACTCGTTATCCATTTCTCTTTGACTTGGGAGGTATACTTATTCGTATACCCGTATCCTATCTTAACTTGTGCATGTGATTGATTGATAGCTTATCTGTTATGTCTGTTATTTATTTTTTCTGATTTCTTGTTGTTGCCCAGGAAATTTTATGCCCACACAAGTTTTTTTTTATTTTCGATTTTGAGCTGGCTTTCTGGGATTTTTTTGTTAGTGATTTTTAGATCCTTATAAAAATTTTGAGGACAAAATTTTCTAAGAAGGGGAGAGTTATGAGACTCGTCTCATAATATTTATATTTTATGTGGATACGTATTTTTGTGCTAGTTATTGCATTTTATTGGATCTCGAGGAAGCTTACAAATTCTCAAAATTAAAACTATACTACCTGACCGGTATACCCACGGTATACTACAGTATACCGACTATATACCGTCCGACAGATATTTGTTTCACTTTCGAGATATTTTTGAGATATTTCTCTATAAATAGTACTTGAGATATTTTATTTCTTTCTTTCTCTTTCTCTTTCTCTTTCTCTCTCCTCTTTTCTTTATTTCTCTCTCGAGCTTGGAAGTGTGGTCTTGAGACTTGGAGTGTAGTTTCTGAACCCCTTCGTGGTGGTGGACTAGAAGGTTTAGGCAGGGAGCTCCTGTTAGGCAAGTACACCTTGCCGATTTCGTGAACTTCTTTTACTTTTTGTCATTTTACTTTCCTGGAGCTTGGTTATTGCTTTTTAGCTTTGACTTATTTTACTATAGTTGTTTATATCATAATTTCTAGCCTAGTGACCATCTTAATTTTGAATCTCAATTTTGATTTCTCTTGCGTCGTCCCTTTTTGGTAACTCGGTAATAGAAACGGTACAGGAGTTGTGACCATGAGATCCATATTGTGATATGAGACTTACCCTAGACTTGACTTCTTGTTAGACTTGGTTCTGATAATTTTTGGAGTTTAATTTGGGTCCCAGAAATCAGACTTGACTTAGCCATATTTATTCTTGTAAATCGGCATACCGACGGTATACTACAGTGTACCTACGGTATAACGATTTCGACTGTAAACCCTCTCACCAAAAATAGATAATTTGTGTATATTTTATATTATTATATTTATTATATATTATTTTAATATTAAATTTCTTTATAGTATTCTCTTAGTTAATTAGAAAATAAATTTCTTGATATATTTACTTATATAAATATTTATTTAGAATTATTTTTAGACTATTTTAGATTTTGGAGATTTTTCTAAAATTTTTGGGTAATTAAAACATAGAAAACGTAAATTTTTAGGACTTTCCTGATTTACTATGAGATCATACTTGCATATTGTTCCTACCAAATATTTATTTTAGGTTAAAATATTTAATTATATTTTTCTGTAATTTATTTAGAATTTAAGAAATTTATTTGGATTTTTAAAATTATTTAGGATTTATTTGGATATATATAGTCTTAATATTAGATAGATGCTAATTTAGTGTTAATAGATATTAATAAGATTATATATAAATTATTTGTATTATCTTTAATTCTATTTAAGATTATAAATTATTGAGATAAACTCAAACTCTATTTTAAATTAATTCAAATCATGAGCCTACTAGGAAAGCAACTTCATGCATATCATATTCTTATTTAAACTGATCCTAATCATATCCAAATTAGCCAATCCTAGTCGTATTCAATTAAGTAGTCTCAACAATTATAAATAATTATTAGACTTATGGAATAAACTCATCCTTCATACTTTTCTTCCCCAAATTCTCCTCTTTTTCGTCCAAAAAGAGTCAAAATTCGTCATAAATTTAGTCTCATTTTCTAGTAGTTATGACGAATTAAAAAGATTATATCTCCTAGCTTCGGACCCCAAACGCGCTCCAGTTTTTTTTTGTTAGAACCATATGAAGGTAGTTTTCTGAATATATAAAATATTTTAATAATTTATGAACATATTTTTCCAAAAAATTCTAAAAATGCCAGTTGTCCAAAATCAGACGTATTTTTGTGTTTTCGAGATTTCGGGGGATCCCGAACTCGAAATTTTGAGCCATTTGAAGTTTCAAAAATCTGACATGATGAACTTCCATAAAATTATTTTTTTAGAATTTAACATATAAGTTTAGTCTACTATAAAATTTGTACAATGTAGACGTAAATAGAAAACTACCGAAAACTATCATCTGTGCGCCCTTATGGATATAACTCTTTACCGACTTATGATTTTATGAAATCATTAATTCCGGTGTTCATGTAGCATTGAAATCTATAGAATTCCACATACAAATCCAGGATTTGAGTCAATTGACTTTTTGGTCAACGGATTATCTCGATTTGCGTGCCACGGATTATAAATTCGTAAAGTTGACTTTCTTTGGACCAAAATTAGGGTTTAACAATAAAATTAGATTATAATAAGATTAAAATACTATTTTAGATTATTTTATTTAGATTTAAAATTGATTAAAATGGCAAAAACTATTCACCCACTTTTGTAAACTAACTTGTTTAATTTATGTGACGGGTAGATCGGACGACGCCGTGAGTTGGGACTTCATCCTTTTTTCAGACCAGGCAAGATACCTTGCCAAATTACTTACAGTACTTTTACATGCTTATTATATTTTATATATTTATTGCATGTGTGTTTTCTTTCAGTCATAATTATATACTATATATATGTTGACACACACTTGACACGTAGTATCATGGAAGGGAAGGACAATCAGTAGGCTTATGGGCTATAACCACTCTGGTAAACCGTAGTAACTATCACGCACTACGATAGTTGTGTCGTCCTGGTCGCTACCCTCGAGGTATGTCAATTTCTAGTGTCGTGCTGGTCGCTACCCTTGAGGTATGTCGATTTCTGATGTTCCTGACGTGTGTGTAAGTTGTGAGATTAGATAGAGTAGCCTACCCATGCCCATACGTCAAAAAGTTGTCCTCATTATGCATATTCATATAGATTGTCTTGTACAATGTACTTATATATTTTTTGTCTATTATGCATGTTTACTGTATTTAATTGACATGCTTCTATGTATCTTGTTATGTCCCTCTAAGGACCTGGTCCTTTTCCAAGTATAGACGATGTTGACTATTCGTAGGAGCACGGATCAGAAATTGCTACTTATCTTTTTTGAGGAGGTCTTCTCTTCGAGTCTCATTGTTAATTAGATGTTCTTATATGGTTTCTCTTATATTCTAGTTTGGCAGTGGATTTGTTTTCACCCGACTATCATTCCTTGATACTTCATATTGAGATTCAGTTATCTAGTAGATTGGTTATTTATTTCTATTTGATTCTGTGGATGAGATTTAGTTATGCCTTGTGACTTGTGATAATATATATACCACATGTGAGTTAACATTCATATTACAGTGTACGTGTGTATTATAGTATCTATATATTGGAGTTGCCATATACATACGGCTGGCATACTTACGTATTCCTAGTCCTACGTATTTTGGGACTGGGCGTGACATCTATCACGCCCCAGTCCCAAAATACCGAGAGATCGGATACGTGGCAATGGCCAGCAGCATACACCGATGGACAAACCCAATTTAATGGATCCATCGGGGCGTACTTAAGCAATAATCCAACAATAAATGGGTCCAATAATATAAGTCACAGACTATTCTAATCTCATCCACAACAGATAATCACAGATCAAATGCCAGAATAAATGCAAATAAAACAAACTAACAAATCTCAATAAAAGTATCTCGGAGAACAATCCGAGAACAAGTCTGATACATCAATGCAATAGACTGGAAATAAAATAACTAGAAACAGAAATAAATGAGTATTTCAAGCCAATACTCAGGAGAAGTCCTCTGGTATGATCTCATCCTCTGGTCCTGGTTCTGCTCTAATGTAGGCACCTGCTTCTGCTAATGCTAATGCTCCGGTCCCGTATACCTCGGGATAGATCTCGTCAGCTAATCCTGGGAACATAATCCGGATCCAGGTCCTTAGGGGACATAGCAAGGTACAAAATAACTCAAGCCAACATAAATGCAGTGAAATAGTCAATGAAATAAACAGAGAAAATATGTAACCATCTATGCGAAATGCAAGTGAGAGCATCACTAGTACTCAGGTTGAGACCACTACAAGCTCTATGTCGGAGAGCCGGTAGCAGTAATAACTATGTATTTTACTATGTAGTTTACTATGTATTATATATATAAAATTAGCCTGTAGCCTGTGTGTCTCTCCCCACCCCATGTAATCACACGTCTCACGTCCACGATGCATCATGTCCATGTCACGCACGATCATATCTAATGCAGCAAGTCATCTAATATCTATGAATATAATGTCTATGCCATAAAGCCTGTATCCTATACAGAATCACTATAAATATTTCAGGAAGATTCTATCTCATGAATAGTGTCAAGTGTCCTGGGTTATGATGTACTTGATAAGACAAGTACGAGAAATATAGGGTCTCGGTATCCATGTCTAGATGACGTTACACAACTCCGCGTACGGTGTTGGCACCCGACTATTAATCAGACGCTAAGTAAAGTCACACGGTCCTAGGTCAAGCATGTACAATAATATAAATGAATCAAGAAAAATATGTAACAAGACTGCAAAGTTGGCAAGGTACACTTGCCTCGGGTTCTGGCTCCAACTGTAGCTCTAGTCTCAGTGTGATCTGTAGTACTACTTCGGTTGCTGAAATAAATATCACCATTAGATTCAGAAAATATCAAATAGCTAGAAACGCCTGTCCTTGAGTCCACTTTGGATACAGGGACAAAAATGACAGTTTCTGGTCAAAGCGGGGTCCACATGTGGCCCGCTTCGCACCGAAAAATATGTCAAGGTCAAAGGTCTCCAAATTCGTCCAACTTAGTGTCAACAAGTCCAAAACGATGATACGAACCCAACGGAACTTCCAGAATTAGATTCCGATGAGCCGATCACAAAATCGCCCGTCAAGTGGAGCCCCCGCCTACGATACGCAATTTTGTCAACGTTCTCAGAATTGAACCAAACTTGGGTCACAGGACCAGCGTATTACTACGAATCCGATGGTGCAAGTTTCGTTTCGATCTGACATGTGTACACCAAGTTACAACATATTTCAGAACAGGCGAATATGGGATATTGTCTGCGGATACGCGTTGATTCCGGTGTGCACGCACATCCAAATCAACTTCTGCGAAATCCCGCACGTCCGTATCGACGGCGCGCAACTTTTGGTGAAGACCGCGCGCGACCAAGTCGTCCCGTTTGGCGGGGCGCACTCAGTTCCGGGGTAAAATAGGGTATTATTTTTCCTGTTTTTGGATCACGGTTCGCGATCGCCACAGGGCGCGACGCACCGAGCGGGTTGTACGGACACCGAGGGGGTTACACAGCCTACACGTCACAACTGACGGAATAAAAAATGGGGCAACGAGGAGAGAGAAAATGCTACCTGAACAGGGCTTCACGAAATAGGGTTGCACGTGTCCGCGTGTCAATTTGACACAGGATCTGTGTCCTGGATGTGTTCGGGTGCTGCTGGGTTCTGTGTCCGGAGACTCGCTGGGCTCGGGGCGGCCGGCTGAGGTGCTGACCGGAGGAAGGCGGCTCGGGTGCGGCAGCGGCTAGGTCGGGCGGCGCCGGTGGCGGCTCAGGCGACTGGCAGAGGCGGGGCAGCGGGCTTGGGGGCTAAGGCTCGGCTGCTGTTTGCTGCGGGCCGGAGGAGGGTGGCTCGAGGCTGCTGGAGGGCTGGGCCTAGGGCGATGGGAGGTGGCTCAGGGCTTAGGGTTCAGGTGAAGGCCAGTCGGGGAGATGGCGGAGGCGAGCGGGTCGAGGGGAGGAGACGGTAGAGAGGGGTTGGTGTTGGTACTGGTCGGCCGAGGATGTTGGTGGTGGAGCGGGGGAGGATCGAGGATGGCTGAGGCGGAGGAAGGTGGTGTGGGGAGAGGGTCGAGATCGGGGCTCGTTGCGGAGGAAGGAGGAGGGAAGGCGAGGTCGTAGGGTCGGGGTGGCTTGGGATCAGTCGGCCGGGGTCGAGTCAGGGCGGCGAGGGGGCTGGTGGCGGAGGAAGGAGAAGGGAAGGCGGAGACGGTGGAGATGCAGCGGCGGAGATGGGCTAGGGTTCCGGCGAGCTAGGGGATGGTCGAGCGGGGCTGGGCGGAGGAAGGTGGAGTCGGGGAGGGGATGGTCGAGCGGGGGAGTTAGGGTTCAGGCTAGGGGAGTTCGTCGGAGCGGCGCTGTGACTTTCGGGTGGAGAGAAGAGTTAGCTAGGGTTGTGGCGCGGCGGGGCACGGAATTCGAGGCGTTAAATAGGCGGCCGGAACAGTAATCCGGCTAGGTTTAGGATTAGGGTTTCGTTTTGGGTAACGGGTCCAGGTCCGGGTCGGGTTCATTTCGGATCCGACCCGACCCGTTAGGGGTGGGTTTGGTTCGGTTTGGTTTACTGCAGTTTGGTTCAGTTTATTTCCAAATAAACCGGGTTCAGTCAGAGTTTATTTGGTTTAGTTATACATTAGTTTTTAGGGCTTTAAAAATATTTCCGGAGTACAATAAATTCACAGAAAAATACCCTATGTCCAGTTTTCCATTTTACACCAAAAAATATTATTTCTATAATATTTTAATATTATTTAACAGTAATTAAAAATCATTTAATTTCAAAATACCTAGGTTTTTAATTACAAAAAAATTCCTGAAAATTCTAGAAAATTATGAAAAATCCAAATTAAAATTTTTGAAAAATCAGGAGGGTTACAATCTACCCCCCTTAAGAGGATTGCGTCCTTGCAATCAAAGAATAACCGGTCAACAAAGATGACACGGTTGTAAACATTGTTCGAAGCACAGCACGATCAAGGGGAATCAAGGTTGAGGGTGTAAGAATAATACAAAGGGAAAATTATTTCCCTAAGCATTAAAAGTTATGCAATTTCCTGAATGAAGAAAATCTAGAAATCTACAGTTCATTACTTATAAAAACATATTAGGTTATCTATTAAAAATATTCTAGGTTATTAGCAAGTTCAACATTACTAGGTTATTAATTATTAGTAAGTTAAAACTATCAGGTTAAGGCTAAGGTCACGAACCAATATGCATGAACTAAAGCAATACTAGAAGCAGATAACTATATAAAAAGACTTACGCGCATTAGCTACTCCATGAATCTGCGCGTCCTCTAAAGTCATTGTATAAGCTTGTCCGTGTCCTCGCGGTGGATTCCTCTGCTGCTGCTGGGCCTGCTGGAAGAGTGCTGCTTGTGGTGCCAAGGGTGGCCTTGGTTGATACCCTCCTGGTGCTGTTAGAGCTTGTCTGTTTAATATTATTGCTCCATCTCGATGCTGAGGATAATCCTTGGCTAAGTATTGATTGGTTCCACAAATCAAGCATAATCCTAACTTGCGTCTGCAGTCTCTCTCAATATGGCCTACCTTGCCACAGTATTGGCATGTAGGTAGTATCTACGGAGAGGCTCTGGGTGGCTGGTGCATGTGAGGTCTCTTTACGGCTTCTTCTTGTGGTGCTCTGGCTGATGTGGAAGACCATTTCAGACTGGTCTCTCTCCTGGTGACGCGCTCCATGCGTCGTGCTGCAGCAAGAACGTCCGAGTAAGAGGTAGGTACGACGGATCCAATCAGTCTCTGTAGCTCGAAGTTTAGTCCGTCGAAGAACTTCTCAGCCTTCTCTTCTTCTGTGGGGATCAAAGTAGGGGCAAAGTGACTTAGACGAATGAATTCTGCGTTGTACTCTTCCACTGTCATATTGCCTTGGAAAAGGCAGTTGAACTTGTCTCAGAGTTCTGATCGTGCAACAACTGGGATGTACATCTCTTGAAAGAGTCTAGAGAACTCTTCCCAAGTGACTCGGTCTGGTCCGAGATGTGTCTCCTCAGATAGCCACCAGTGATGTGCATTATCCGTTAACTACATTCTGACGGCAGTCATCCAACGTTCCCTTGGAAGCTCAGCTGCTTCTAATTGATGTTCTATGTTGGTGAGCCACTCATTAACTTCTGTGGGCTCCTCTTTTCCTGAGAAGGTACGAGGCTTCAGCTGACGGAAATCGGTGATAGATCCAATCACTGGTCGTAGTGCTGGTAGATTTGCCTGCTCTAGTGCGATTACTAGGCTGTGACTCAAAGTCTCTTGTTGAATCTGCTGTTGAGCTTGCATCATTGTGTAGATCATTTGAAACATCTGTTGTCCGTCCATAGCTTACCCTTGTAGGAATACGGCCATTGGTGGTGTGAACTGCGACGGAGGTGGAATGTCGTCTTGCCAACCTCTTGAGGTATCTTGACCGTCTTGTTGTTCTAGTTGACCTCCACCAACTGGTGTCACTTCATCGTCATAGGTGACATCTGCAACTTGTGGTGTTCCTGCGGGAGTCTCGTCGCATGCTTGTGAATCCATTACTCTGCATCAAAAATAAACTATAAGAGGCGCACAGGAATCAAGGCAAGATGCAAGTCAAGAATTAATTTTGAATTCGATATAGATATCAAGAACGTTTCAAGCAAGTGGATGAGATTCTAAAAACTTATCATATTCTTATTGCAGGCTTGCTCGTTCCCTAAGTTGAAATCGAATAATTTAGTCGTTGACTTGCATGTGCCACCACAAAAACCATGTCACGCCCTAGTCCCAAAATACCGAGGGACCGGACACGTGGCAATGGCCAACAGCACACACCGATAGACAAACCCAATTTAATGGATCCATCGGGGCATACTTAAGCTGTAATCCAACAATAAATGGGTCCAATGATACAAGTCAGAGACTATTCTAATCTCATCCACAACAGATAATCACAGATCAAATGCCAGAATAAATGCAAATAAAATAAACTAACAAATCTCAATAAAATATCTCGGAGAACAATCCGAGAACAAGTCTGATACATCAATGCAATAGACTGGAAATAAAATAACTAGAAACAGAAATAAATGAGTATCTCAAGCCAATACTCAGGAGAAGTCCTCTGGTATGATCTCGTCCTCTGGTCCTGGTTCTGCTCTAATGTAGGCACCTGCTTCTGCTAATGCTAATGCTCCGGTCCCGTATACCTCGGGATAGATCTCGTCAGCTAATCCTGGGGACATAATCCGGATCCAGGTCCTCAGGGGACATAGCAAGGTACAAAATAACTCAAGCTAACATAAATGCAGTAAAATAGTCAATGAAATAAATAGGAGAAATATGTAACCATCTATGTGAAATACAAGTGAGAGCATCACTAGTACTCAGGCTGAGACCACTACAAGCTCTGTGTCGGGGAGCCGGTAGCAGTAATAACTATGTATTTTACTATATAGTTTACTATGTATTATATATATAAAATCAGCCTGTAGCCTGTGTGTCTCTCCCCACCCCATGTAATCACATGTCTCACGTCCACGATGCATCATGTCCATGTCACGCACGATCATATCTAATGCAGCAAGTCATCTAATGTCTATGAATATAATGTCTATGCCATAAAGCCTGTATCCTATACAGAATCACCATGAATATCTCAGGAAGATTCTGTCTCACGAATAGTGTCAAGTGTCCTGGGTTATGATGTACTTGATAAGACAAGTACGAGAAATATAGGGTCTCGGTATCCATGTCTAGATGACGTTACACAACTCCGCGTATGGTGTTGGCACCCGACTATTAATCGGACGCTAAGTAAAGTCACACGGTCCTAGGTCAAGCATGTACAACAATATAAATGAATCAAAAAAAATATGTAACAAGACTGCAAAGTTGGCAAGGTACACTTGCCTGGGGTTCTGGCTCCAACTGTAGCTCTAGTCTCAGTGTGATCTGCAGGTACTACTCCAGTTGCTGAAATAAACATCACCATTAGATTCAAAAAATATCAAATAGCTAGAAACGTCTGTCCTTGAGTCCAATTTGGATACAGGGGCAAAAATGACAGTTTTTGGTCAAAGCGGGGTCCACATGTGGCCCGCTTCGCACCAAAAAATATGTCAGGGTCAAAGGTCTCCAAATTCATCCAACTTAGTGTCAACAAGTCCAGAATGATGATACGAACCCAACGGAACTACCAGAATTGGATTCCGATGAGCCGATCACAAAATCGCCCGTCAAGTGGAGCCGCGAGGCCCACGATACGCGATTTTGTCACGTTCTCAGAATCGAACCAAACTTGGGTCACAGGACCAACGTATTGCTACGAGTCCGATGGCGTAAGTTTTGTTTCGATCCGACATGTGTACACCAAGTTACAATGTATTCCAGTACAGGCAAATATGGGACATTGTCGGCGGATACGCGTTGATTCCGGTGTGCACGCACATCCAAATCAACTTCTGCGAAATTTCGCACGTCAATATCGACGGCACGCACCTTTTGGTGAAGACCGCACGCGACCAAGTCATCCCGTTTGGCGGGGCACACTCAGTTCCGGGGTGAAATAGGGTATTATTTTTCCTGTTTTTGGATCGCGGTTCGCGATCTCCACAGGGCGCGACGCACCGAGCGGGTTGCACGGGCATCGAGGGGGTTACACAGCCTACACGTCACAACTGACGGAACAGAAAATGGGACAACGAGGAGAGAGAAAATGCTACCTGAACAGGGCTCCGCAAAACAGGGTTGCACGTGTTCGCGTGTCGATTCGACACAGGTGTCCTGGATGTGTCCGGGTGCTTCTGGGTTCTATGTTCGGAGACTCGCTGGGCTCGGGGCGGCCGGCTGAGGTGCTGGCTCGGGTGCGGCAGCGGCGAGGTCGGGCTGCGCCGGTGGCGGCTCAGGCGGCCGGCAGAGGCGGGGCAGCGGGCTTGGGGGCTAGGGCTCGGCTGCTGTTTGCTGCGGGCCGGAGGAGGGTGGCTCGAGGCTGCTGGAGGGCTGGGCCTAGGGCGGTGGGAGGTGGCTCAGGGCTTAGGGTTCAGGTGAAGGCCATTCGGGGAGATGGCGGAGGCAAGCGGGTCGAGGGGAGGAGACGGTGGAGAGGGGTTGGTGCTGGTCGGCCGGGGATGTTGGTGGTGGAGCGGGGGAGGATCGAGGATGGCTGAGGTGGAGGAAGATGGTGCGGGGAGAGGGTCGAGGTCGGGGCTCGTGGAGGAGGAATGAGGAGGGAAGGCGAGGTCGTGGGGTCGGGGTGGCTTGGGATCAGTCGGCCGGGGTCGAGTCAGGGCGGCGAGGGGGCTCGTAGCGGTGGAAGGAGAAGGGAAGGCGGAGACGGTGGAGATGCAGCGGCAGAGATAGGCTAGGGTTCCGGCGAGCTAGGGGA
The DNA here is from genome assembly GCA_036927795.1 of Iris macrosiphon. Classification (NCBI taxonomy): domain Eukaryota; kingdom Viridiplantae; phylum Streptophyta; class Magnoliopsida; order Asparagales; family Iridaceae; genus Iris; species Iris macrosiphon. Next base: position 18,537,607 of record JAYESA010000008.1, read on the forward strand.
TGGTCGAGCGGGGCCGGGCGGAGGAAGGTGGAGTCGGGGAGGGGATGGTCGAGCGGGGGAGTTAGGGTTCAGGCTAGGGGAGTTCGTCGGAGCGGCGCTGCGACGTCCGGGCGGAGAAAAGAGTTAGCTAGGGTTGTGGCGCGGCGGGGCGCAAAATTCGAGGCATTAAATAGGCGGCCGGAACAGTAATCCGGCTAAGTTTAGGATTATGGTTTCGTTTTGGGTAACGGGTCCGGGTCCGGGTCGGGTTCATTTCGAATCTGACCCGACCCGTTAGGAGTGGGTTTGGTTCGGTTTGGTTTACTGCGGTTCGGTTCGGTTTATTTCCAAATAAACCGGGATCAGTCAGGGTTTATTTTGGTTTAGTTATACATTGATTTTTAGGGCTTTAAAAATATTTTCGGAGTCCAATAAATTCATAAAAAATTATCCTATGTCCAGTTTTCCATTTTACACCAGAAAATATTATTTCCATAATATTTTAATATTATTTAACAGTAATTAAAAATCATTTAATTTCAAAATACCTAGGTTTTTAATTACAGAAAAATTCCTGAAAATTCCCGAAAAATTATGAAAAATCCAAATTAAAATTCTTGAAAAATTAGGGGGGTTACAACATCGACCGACTTGATTTTTAGATTTTTTTGTGAACCCTATCGGCATACCGACGGTGTACTACAGTGTATTGACGGTATACCGATCCTGTCGATATTTGTTGACCGACTTCAAAATAATTGTCTTAGCCGACATACCAGCGACGTACTAGGCTGTGCCGACGATATACCATTTTATGAAACTTTATTTTATAGTAACTTTTTGTCTACTTGGAATGATATACCGACGGTATACTATAGTATACTGACGGTATACCAATTTGTTGGAATCCAGAAGTTGCTGTGTTTTTGTTATCTTTGGACCTGTCTACCGATGGTGTACTGGACTGTACCGACGGTATACCGATCATGCTCTTTATTTAGTAACTCTTGGTTTTTCATGATTTTATGTTGATACTTATGGCTTTTGATTGGACACGCGATGACTTAACCAGATTTGGACATAAACTTACATAGCTTTAAATGACTTGACTTGGCTTTACTTGATTTCACCCGGCTTTGCCCAGCTAGACGTGATGACATGATTGACTGGACTTGACTTGGCATGACTTTAGATAGCTTCATCGGACATAGGTTCACTTAATTTTACTTGGTTTTATCTGGTTGGACATGGCTTCACATGGTTGTACATGTATTTACCTGGTTTTACATGGCTTTACCTGGCTTTATCTGGATTGACATGGCTTCACTTGGCTTTACCTAGCTTTACTTGGTTTCACATGGTTTGGTTGTGGTCGTGGATTACATGAGCCCGTATGTACAATATATATTAAACTTGTTTATATTATTATTAAAACTTGTTTTGTTGTATCATGTCTAGGATGGATTCTGCAGAATGCCACATCCGGATTCATACAAGAAACTGGTAGGGGTTAATAACTAGAGATTCACTTAGTACATGGCTAGAAATTTTTCTAGATTGCATGCATTCCCGGTTATTCATACAGTTATCTTGAGGAGTATCCAGTAGTTTATATTATGGAGTATCTTGAGGAGTATCCGGTGCTGGTTTGTGAGTATGGATATCCCGGACGGACTGCAGGGGCATGCGATCAGAAGGAATACTAGTATCGCGTTACATTATAATTGTTAGTAATTAGGATTGTGATAACCCTAGTTATTTAAAGTATCAAGCTATACTTATATGATTTATCGTGATTTATGGATGATAGATAGTCGAGGCTTTATATGATCACACTTTTATTATCTGCACTTGTTACCATATTGATTATCAGTTCAGGATATATCTCATTACAGGTTTACAATATTCCTTTATTATCCTGAGATCCTTTACATTCAGTTTTTACTTCAGTATTTGTATTGCTTGTGTTATTGGTTTAAGTTCCTAGATTAGCTTCCTTTATGGTACTTGCTATTTAGGGGTCTGACCCCACTAATTTTGCATGGCCAGATCTAGTAGCAGCACCAGAGGATCTTTCGTACTTTCCTGAGGATGGTGGCCACCAAGAGCACCAGACCGCTTGAGTAGATTTTCTTACTTCCCCACTCCGATGTATATTCTACTTTTGTTGGCGTTTAGCCACCGAGCACGTGTTTAGCTTATATTCTGGTTTGATCAGTTAGCCTACGGGCATTAGCATGATTGACATATCGTAGGGTTGATCATATATGACTCAAATTCTGGCTAGTTTAATTATTATGTGTTTACTAGCATTATGATCATATGCATATTATAGTTTGGGACGCTTTACTATTATATTTCAGTTGATCTTACATCTTGTTATTATTTATGTTGTTCTTGTGATTGAGACAATAGGATTTGTTTGACCTAGGCATGACTGATGGTTTATAGTAGTGACCCCTCATGTCTTACAGCTTCACCGTATATGTAGAGTACCAGAGTGCTCTAAGTATACGTAGTTAGCCTTGTCAGTCATGCTCTTCAATATTCTGGTTCTGGGGTGTGACACAATCTATAGACCATCATGTAGTTAGGGCGCATGATAGGTTAGCCTTCTTGCATGCCTAACTGTTTGATGCAGAGACGGACAAGGAATATAAACTTTATGTATATACAAATTATTGCTAACTTGTATATCTGATGCAGGGATAACCGTTCGACAAAGGGTAAGAATCACTGAATAAGTGATGTATTAATTTCTGAATATGCTTCAATTGTGTACTTCTCCTAGACTTGCATGATTTACTTCATTAAGCTACTGCCCATTTGTATAGAATGAATAAGTCCACTAGAGATAACTTGTGTTCCTAAAGAGTTAGTATATATGGTGCACGATACATGCTGTGCACTGCACTATAGAATACTGCCCCTACTATATGCGTGATTGTATCGTATATGCAAACTATTTTTAAAGATATATTTTCGAAAGAAGTAATCTGACTCCAATCTTGTGCTGCATGAAATGAACTTAGGTAAAAGTAGCAAGATCACTCGTAATATAATATTTTGCCACATGCTTACTTAGTGTTGGTTTTAGAGAGTGTTGCTTCGGTTCGTTAATTTTTATACTCACCAGTATTTTCCCCAAAGTGTTGACCCCCCACCAGCTTGCTTGTTCGCAGGTACTGGATCATCCGAAGAAGCGTTAGCATATCCTTATCCTCAGGATCCGAAAATCTGGAGTCGATGCCTTGAGTCATATTGAGATATTTTGAGTTACTTTTGTATAAAGGGATGTAATGTATGAAATGATATCATTGTATTCAAGAGAGATATCTTGAGCGAATTATAATCTCGGTCAAGCGCCGCTTGTAATACTTTTTAAATAATCAATAAAGAGCTTATTTTCTTTTGCCATTTGTGTTCTTTACTTTTCTGCAATATTGTGTCGCTGCTTCCGTCTTGAATATCTTACTTGTCATTATTCAAAGCTTTGGCCTTGTACAAGTGCAACTCAGGCTTGTATGACATCACGACCAAGCGAGGACGATTGGTTCTGCAAGGCACTAAGCAAGGACGATTGGCCCCTTGCGGGAATTGGTGCGTGACACGCATAATGGCCCGGACACCTACTTATAGCACGTCATTCTCCCTGGTCTAAGAAAATTAAGCAGTTCTCCCACTCGAGGTCTAAATTATGTCACTCTGAGTGGCCCTCTCCAACCAATTTATCGTTGACGATAATCACCGCCGACGGCTACAAGAGTTAGAAGCACTCGACGAGAAGCGACTCTTAGCTCAACAACGCATTGAGTTATACCAAGCGCGCCTCTCAGGAGCCTTCAACAAACGAGTAAAGAAGATGACTTACCAAGTGGGTGACCTCGCCTTGATAGTAAGAAGGCCGATGGTCATAACCCACAAGACGACTGACAAGTTCCAACCCAAATGGGAAGGCCCGTTCGTCCTAGAATCTATATTCTCCAAGGCGCCTACTGACTAGAAAAACCAAATGGCAACTTGCTCATGTTGCCCATTAACGGTAAGTTCCTGAAAAAGTACTATATCTAAGGCTAGGCTTGTACTTATCCCTAATAAGACGACAAAGATGTATAGGGTTTCCACTCCTTGTTCATCCCTATTGAGTGCCTATGCACGGCATTTCTCTACAAGCCATTATCAGTATTCAGGAGTCATGGATGCGCAATGGATAATGGGTCATCAAAAGCTCTCCAGCGGTGTAGTCTACAGGTCCAGCTGCACACTCCCGCAGGGACCAACCAAACCAATCTTCTTAGACACTAGCTCACGTCCATATTACCTCTGAGCTATCGGCCTAACAATCTCCCCAGCGGAGTAACCCTCAAGGTATATCTACATTCCCGAGTAGACTACACTCAAAACTACTCCTCATTGAGTTTTCCAGACATTGATTCATATCCAGGTTACCTCTGAACTAATGTCCTAATATTTCTCCCCGACTGAGTTTGTCATGTCCATATTACCTCTAAGCAAACCTTCCGGATTTGGCTATCGATTATCACGTCCACATTACCTCTGATATCTATTGTCATCTCAACTTAGCACCCATACTTAACTCTTAGTACGCCAGCGGTGCTAAGTCCACAAAATATGTCACATCCATATTACCTCTAGCATGGCTTATCCCAAAGTTGTTAATTGCACTCAGGTACGCAAGAAGTAATGAGTCCATAAAACCTATCACATCCATATTACCTCTGATAGGGTTTTATTTCGAACTAATTACTTGCACTCCAGTGCGCAATAGTAATAAATCCACCAAAGATCCCCCAGTGGGATGTCCTCAATGGAAGCAAACAGTTCACATCCATATTACCTCTGAACATGAGCTTCCCATGTTACCCATTCCATGTTACCCATTCAAAGGAAAATAGCCACGTCCATATTACCTCTGGCTCATTTTTTTTTTCTTCCACAAAAACACCAAGATCGTACCTAACCTCTCGGTACGACTATCGTTTAGCCCATGTCTATGTCACCTCTGGGCTATCATCCTCACATCCTCCCCCGAGAGTTATCCATGTTTATATTACCTCTGAGCAAATCTCTCTCTACGACTATCATCAGTCATCATCTAAACCTGCCACGTCCATATCACCTCTGGCAGGGCTTGCCTTGAATCTATTACTTGCACTCCAGTGCACAAGAAGTAATAGGTCCACCAAAGATCCTCCAAAGGGAAGTCCTTGACAACTACAGTATTGTACTGCATCCATATTACCTCTAGTACAATACCCAAAGTTCACACAAACAAATTACAGCAAAGGAAATAACTTCTATTTCTTTCGACGAAGAGAAACTGAAAGCGAACTACAGTTGAGGGATTGTCAAGATCCCAAGATCAAAGAAAAAATAAGGGTACAAATAGCAAAGAAAGAGATACTAGTGCTATTAGTCAGAGCATAACTCTGATATCCGCTCATGGAGACAGGCAATATGGCCATCCAGGCACACTTGGGCCCGGTGCTTAACCTTTTTGGCCATAACCTCGGGATCCTCGTAGAGAGCGTAAGACTCGTGTTTATCCTCTAGCTTTTGTACCAAAACCTCAACACCAGCCGTGTTCTGCGCTACTTGTCTCTTCTCGGTTCGGATAGCCTCCTCTTCCGGCTGGGCCTCCCGCAGCCTATTCCCCAGCACATCAAGCTCGACCTGGAGCTTCCTAATTTTCTAAGTCATGCCCTTTTGTCGGGAGAGACACTCTTCTCTGAGATTGCTCAACCGGTCGTGCTTCTGTTGCAAATTTTGGAGATCATGCTGCATATACTCCTTAGATGAAGCAAATAAGGCATTCTTCGTCGCCACCTTCTTTGAGAACTCATTGTACTCATAGGATATCGGCATTCCCATATCTGCTTGTTGGTATTGTGGCAACTCTATTAGGCACTTCTCCACCTCTATCAATTTATGGCCTAGGAAGTCGGTCATTTGTTCAAAGCTGGGAAGACCCCTCAGAGAGTAGACCTGGCCCTCGACAAAGTGTGAGCTTTCGCTCGTATTTCTTTAGAATCCACTAGGTCAGGCGGCACCAGGAAGCGTTATAATGAACCTAGCTGAGGGCCTGCAACTGTCCTGTAGGATAGGTCCCCTTCTTGGCTACTTGATGAAGGAAGGTGCCCGCGTATACGCTGAGGTACGATCCCAGGTCACTGTCGACGACACCAGGCTTCAGTTCCAGCAAGGAGTACGATGGTGACTCCTTCGCGCTATAAAACTCCCCCTTATTCTTTCCCGTCCTACACCGAATATTTCTAAGGAGGGCCCCCTATGGCTCAGGGGTTAAGTTCTAGTCCATCTGGCATGGACCTATCATCACCTTCAGCTCCGACAAAGACATGTGACGTTCGAAAGAAGTAAAAGTCATCTCCGTCTCGTGGAAGATAAAAGACCAGTTCTCCCTGGTCGTTCCCATTTCGGATTGAGAAGACTCTAGGGCATCACCAAACAAGAAATACAGCTTCTTGAAGAAATGCTTCCCTTATTTAGCGGAGATCTCCCCCGAGTTGATCTGGCTCAACAAGAAAGAAGGAGTTTGTTCGTAGATCTTCTATTGACGCTCAGGCGGGAGATCCGGGTCAAACTGCTTCTAGAGGGTCGTAGCCAGGTCCCTAAGATTCATGTTCAAGGGTAGCGGGTTGTGCCCGAGGACCAATTCGTTAGAAGGTGTGGGGGGCAAAGTCACTATAAAAACTACAAAGGAGAAAACCATCAGGAAATATCAATAAAGATATACATATGCGACCTCGACAGACATGCGGCCTAGGCACCCATGCGGCCAAGTCAGCAATGCGGCCTAGGCACCTATGCGGCCAACCCAGCCATGCGGCCTAGGCACCCATATGGCAGAACTCGTCCATACGACATGGTTGCCCATGCGTCAGTGAAAAGTTGGCACATAGACGTATCCATGCGTCCAACTGTGCACATATGGTCCAAAACCTACCCTTGATTGGAAACTGAACATCGATGGAGAGCGGCGACAGGTCTACCGCAGCAGTGCGACCTTTCCCCTTACTCTTGGCCGCGCCCTTGCCCTTAGGGGCTTTCTTTGCAGCGGCAACGACGGAGGAGGCGACCTTGAGAGCCATGGCAGCAGCAAAGAGGAAGAAAAGAAAAAAGTTTGGGGAAAAACTTGTTCTCTCTCCTAAAACCCCTTATATATAGGCCGATGACATGCGGCTAGGAATAATGATGGCGACTGTTCGATTCTCGATCCTGTTCGATCCACGTAATGGCTAGAGATGACGACGAATCCTCGTTTCGATGGCGCAGAATCCTAAAAGATCCGCTCAAGGATCGAAGAAAATCAAGGCATTTAAAGATCTGACATCATGTTAGAAGCATCTATGCGGCAACGAGACTATACGGCATGCCCTTTATATGCTGCCACCTAGCTATAGAGGAGTAACATGCGGCCTGAACGACCATAGAGCATGGAGTCGCATAAGACCCCCTTGACATAACATTCGATGTCTGTCAGACTCTCTGACAATCACTCATCACACTAAGATGCTTCGAGACTCATGACGGTTGCGGCTCAAAAAAGATAAAAAGTCACATCGACTCATTGATAGCCTCGTCAGACATGCCACGCCACGTGCTTACTTATATGCGGCCTCGTCATCATGCGGCCAGAGTATCTACCCAACCATGGCCAAACAAGAGCACGTATACGGCTACAGACCTATGCACCCTCGCCATTATGTGGCCAGAGTGTCCATCCGACCAAGGCCAAACGAGAGTACGTATGAGGCTATAGATCCATGTGCCCTCGCCATCATGCGGCCAGAGTGTCCACCCGACCAAGGCCAAATGAGAGCACGTATGCTGCTACAGACCTATGCGGCCTCACCATCATACGGCCAGAGTGTCCACCTGACCAAGGCCAAACGAGAGCACGTATGCGGCTACATACCTATGCTCCCTCGCTATCATACGGCCAGAGTGTCCATCCAACTAAGGCCAAATGAGAGCACGTATGCGACTATAGATCCATACGACCTCGCCATCATGCGGCTAGAGTGTCATTACGATCAAGGCCAAGCGAGAGCACATATGCGACCATAATGCTATGCGGCCCTGACGTTATACGGCTCTCGATTTACGAGATCTTTCTGTTATAACCGAAGAAGATTTCTTACACGACCAGTGCTGACTACATGTCCAGCTGACCAAGTCACGTACACAACGGGTTAAAAATAATCTCGTGATTTCATCAACAACAAATCTTAACCAAGACCACGTGGTAGGTTGCCCGTGGCATACGGCTACAGTTACAACCATATTCTGTTGAAGGAGCCCCCTGCGGCCACCAAACAGAAGCATATGCGGCACCTATAGCCCATCAGCATGATGGCTATAAATAGGAGCAACTTGGAAGTCCAAAGGACAGACTTTTGGCTGCTTCAGAGAGACCATACCCTCCCAGAGAGCTACGTATGTGCACAAAAGCTCAAGAGAGAGAGAAGTGCAGATAACACCCCTCACTCACTCGTTGGATTATTAACGGAGTAAAGGAGCCGCCATAACGCTCGATCTCCACCGTCACACTACCCAGATTAAATATTATACTTATATTTTCTGTCTAGAATTTCTTTGTACGTTTATTTTATTAAACGAAAGTTTACCCAAACCTAATTTTAATGGCGAACAGAGATGTCTTCCTTCTCTTGGTTGGTTAGTACATCTCCTTCTATTGTGTCCTAACCTATTATAGTTACTGCATCAAAGATCTCTTGGTGATAATCTTTCGCTATGATGTGGTTCTTCTTTGGCCTCCCAGCTTTGTGCGTACTTCTGATACTCTAATTTGTCCTCTAATCAATGTACTTTAAAGATTGTAAGGGACTAAAATTGGTTTCCAAGTGCGGTTCATATACACTTCTCAATGCTTCTTTAGAAAATATAGTAGGATACAAACTTTCAATATTAACATTGCAAGAATTATACGCATAACATGCATGTACACATGGAAGACAAGTATGGTATCATAGTCCACATGAACAATATTTATCATTTAAGCAAAAAACATATGTTCTATGTGCTTCACAATCTAATATTTCAAACAAAAAAAATATAAATACGCAACACTTGTAGGTGATATTTTTTTCTTTTGATGGGGGCCATATTTTTTAACATCTTCGGACAATAATCTGTTTCAAGATTTTTAGCATTTTGTCGATTTTTCATGAAGTGTTGTAATCTTTGCTCGTATACCATCAAGAAGTATTGTTATTAGTTTATTATGCAAATTTTTAATCCAGTTATTGAATCATTCATGAAGGTTGGAAGTGTTAATATCTAATATAGGGCAAAGAGCATAAGCTGCTATTCAGTGCGATAGAACACGAGTTTCATCATCTACTCCAACGAGCCATTTATAAACATTCATATTTTTAACTTTAATTTTTCAAAGCAATAGTTCACATCTGATTCATTGTAACATCTTGCAAGATAATCTAAACTACGTTGAAAATATCTTAATCTACATACTGATTTTATTTTTTGTTTAAAATAATACAAAAAATAAGACGATTATGGAAAAGTAGCACGCATAACATTTGTTAATTCTTTTGGTTTATTTGATATAAAAGAAATTCTATTATAAGCGTTAAAATAACTTTATAATATATTTTAAAATTGTTGAAAAACTAAGTCCAATAATCAATTTTTTTTTTTACTTTCAACAACAGCATAAGCAATTGGATATAATTGATAGTTAGGCTCATGAGCACACGCAATAAATAAGATACCTTGATATCTAGATGAAAGGAAAGTAGCATCAGTAGTAATCAGAAGGAAACATCCCCATAAAAATCCATTAATGCATGCCTTGAAACAAATAAAAATTCTTTGAAAACTATTATTTTTTGTAGTCTTTATAAAACATCTATTACCTGGATTTGTCTTGATAATTCTTAAACCATACTCTTCAAGACTACTATATACATCAATATAACTACCATTTATTTCAGATAGAGCAAATTCTCTAGCTTTCCAAGCTTTCGAATATTTTTTTTTTATGTGTTCTCTATATATATTACTGACAACATGTGATGGACTATACGACTGATCATCTCTAATTTTTTCAATTATCTTATTTTTAACCTATGTAGTAGCTAATAAATGATACCATGCTATAAGTTCATCTAAACAAGAATGCTAATTTTCTAACGAAGCAATAACAAATGATCCACCTTCACCAATGACTTTAGCGTATACTCTCCAATTACAGCTTGATTCCTTACATTTATATACAATCTGGATAGAATTATTTAAAGTAGCCAAACAATTAAAATTATGTTCAATTGTGACATTACTAATAAAACTTCTAAATTTAGAACGATTTATAAATTATTTTTCGAAGAATAATTCATGAGTGCTAACATTAGCAACATTATCATAAAATTCATCATCTAAAATTTTAATTAAACCATCACTATTTTCATTGCCATTATCACCTTCATATGATATATGTTCTTCTTTAGTAAATGAAATAACTTGATGAGAAAAACTAAAGCAATATTAACAGTTTTATTAAAAGTATAAGTATTAATTCTTAGTGGTAGTGTAGTAACATAAATATTTAGATGTGATAATTGTACATTAACTTGAAGAATAAACTTTCATGCTTGTTTACAATCTAAATTTATACAAAAAGATATAAAAAAATTACTAATATGAATTCATAATCGATAGAATTTTTTTCAATAATTAGATAACGTAAACTATGAAACAAAATATTTCGATCAACTAAAAGAACTTGGGTTAAACCTCCTTCGTAAGCTAACCCATTTGTACACCTTCAAGTGAGCATAGTATTGTTAGATTTTGATCCATGGTGAAAGTTCTTGAAAAAGAAAGAGATCTCTTGGTGAAGAACTTCTGAATCTAGTAGGAAATAGATATATGTTGGAAGAGAATGAAAGAAAACTTGGTGTGGTATTGTGTTGCAAACGCACTAAAATTTATACAGTGATTATGAACTAACCGTTGAGAAATAGTCGTTGAGAGCATTTCATAATCCCAACAAAAAAACCCAACCATACCAAATCCGACTTCCAAACCAACCAAACCTAACCAAATAGATTAACTAAAACAAAAACCAAAAACTAACAACTAAACCAACCAAAAAAAAAACCCAAATTAAACAAAACCCAAACACACCCTATTTCCGCCAGACTGACTGGAGGAACCTATTCGATTTTTCCATTTTCCAAAACTCTTTTTGTTACATCCAATTTGGTATAAATTTCTTTCCCTACAACAAATTTTCTGTTTGGAATTCTATGTCGTAATTAGGAGGATGAAATATTTTTTTTGTCTTATGAGATAACTAGAGAGACTCATAACTAAAACTAATATTGTATTAGTTTTGGAAGAATTAAATATACTAGTAGCGTGCACGTGCATTGAACGTGCGTAAAAAAAAAATAAATCAAAATTTACTATAAATACTGCCGTCTCTAGGAATTGAACTCAAGTAACCAAGAAAAATGCCTCTCACCTTAACTACTTGAATTAGAATTATTTAGTTATAAGTAAATTATATTAAATAGTTAAATATTTTTTTATTTTTTTAAATATTTTGATAAAGTATTTATAAACAACTTAGACCGTTCAATTTTTAGCTGTCTCCCAGCCAACTAATACCAGTAGAGAGTAAATTTGGGACTAATATCTTGAGCAAATACTAAATGGCAAATTCTATAGGCACTAAAAATCTTACGTAGGCTAGTCCAAATTTTTTTTTGAGTTATTTACAAGTTTGTCATCGGAAAAATAGCTCCAAGCTGTCCATTTATTTTCAGGATTGTCACAATTTGACAGTCCTAATTATTAGGACTGTCACTATGTTGACAGTCCTTCCAATTAGAAGGACCATCAACATAGTGACAGTCCTAATAATTAGAAGCATAGAAGAAGAAGAAGAAGAAGCAGCGGTATCAGAAGTAGCAGCAGTGGGTGGAGGCGGGGTGCGGGCGGCAGCAGCAACAACAGCGGGGGGCAGCGACAAGCGGGGGCGACGCGGGGCGGAGGCGGCGCGAGGCGGAGGCGTATGCGCGGGCGACGGTGGGGCACATGTGCGGAGGGCTGCGCGCGGCGGAGGCCATGGAGGCCCCCTCCTCCTCCGCCGCCTCCCGCCTCCTCCTCCTCCTCCAGACTCCTCCTCCTCCTCCAGCCCCAGCCTCATCCTTCACCTCCTCCTACTCCTCCAACCTCCGCATCCTCCTTCTCCTCCTCTTCCTCCTCCACCAACGGTTGGGGTTAGAATTGGGTTGTCCTGAGTAAAATTTGGGCTGTCATGAGTAAAAATTTTAAAAACCTGAAATGTCCTGAAGTAATGGGATGTCCTAAGTAAAATGTGGAGTGCGCTTAGAATTTTGATACCAAATCTAGAGATGTCCCCCAAAATATTCAGGCAAATTCTAAAGGCACTCCAATAGTTACTTAATAGCCCATTACTTCAGGACAGTCCAAAATTTTATAACTTTTACTCAGGATATCCCAAAATTTACTAAGGACAACCCAACCCCCCAAACCTTTCCAAAATCCTTCATTCTAAATTTTTACTCTCTCATTTCAAATTTTTAAACTCCAAATCCTAGCCCTAATCCCAACCGCCGGAGGAGGAGGAGGAGGAGGAGGAGGAGGAGGCGGGAGACGGGGGAGGAGGCTGAGGAGCGCGCTGGGGCTGTTGCTGCTGTTGCCGTTGCCGTCGCCGTCGTCATGCGTGCGCTAGCATCCGCCATGCGCAGCCCCCCGCACCCAGCACGCGTTCGCCCTGCGTGGCCCCCGCACCCCGCATGCGTCTGCCCCGCGTAGTCCCCGCTAGCGTCCGCCCCGCGTAGTCCTTGCACCCTGCGAGCGTCTGCCCCGCACCTCCGCCCCACGCCGCCTCCGTTCTCCGTAGTCTGCCTCCGCACCCCGCCCTTGATGCTACTGCTTCTTCTTCTTCTTCTTCTTCTTCTTCTTCTTCTTCTTTTCCTCCTTGTTAGGATTATAAACAAAATTGACAATCCTTCGAATATGAAGGACTGCCAATTTTTTTTTACATTCATAATTATTTAGAACTGTCACAAAGTTGACAGTCCTTCAAATTGGAAGGACTATCAATTTATTTTATAGTCCTAATTATTTAGGACTGTCAACAATGTTGACAATGTCCTTCAATCGAAAGGACTGTCAACATTGTGACAGTCCTGAAAAAAATTGGACTGAAAAATAGAAATCATTGACTTTTATATGAGAATTTACCCTAACCTCAAGTAAAAAAATTGGATAATAAACGCATAAATAAATTAAAAAAAAAATTGGACTCTCCTAAGCTAAGCAATTTATGTAGTGCGTTCAGAATTTGTTAATATTTATGTACCCATTGACTCATTGGGTGTCGGCATAGATTAGAATGATGATGAGAGGAGAAGAAGAAGAGGAGGAGGGGGGCAGGTGGCCGGCGAGATGGGAGGAGGAGGAGGAGGAGGAGGAGGAGGAGGAGGAGGAGGCGCTCCCGTCGCCGGAGGAGCTGATGCCGCTCTCTCAGACCCTCATCACCCCCGACCTCGCGCTCGCGTTCGACATCCCGAACCCCAGCCCCCCGCCGGCCGACCTCGAATCCGACGGCACCGGCGGCGGTGGAGGCGGCGGCGGGGACGAGCCTGCGCGCACGCTGAAGCGGCCCCGCCTCGTGTGGACCCCTCAGCTCCACAAGAGGTTCGTGGACGCCGTGGCCCACCTCGGGATCAAGAACGCCGTCCCCAAGACCATAATGCAGCTCATGGGCGTCGAGGGGCTGACGAGGGAGAACGTCGCCAGCCACCTCCAGAAGTACCGCCTCTACCTCAAGCGCATGCAGCAGGGCCTCCTCGGCTCCTCCTCCTCCGCCGACGCCGCCACCGACCGCCTCTTCGCCAGCTCCCCCATCCCTCACCACTTCCTCAGGGGCGGAGTCGAGGGCCCCGCGTTCGTGCCCGTCGCGGCAGCGCTGCAGCAGCAGCAGCAGCACCACCACCACCAGATGATGCTGCAGCAGCAGCAGCAGCAGCAGCAGCAGCAGTTGTATCACCAGCGACAGCAGCAGCAGCAGCAGCAGATGGGGCATTTCGGGTTCGACCACGGGTTCCTCACCCGGGGGCAGCCCCAGCCGCATAGGTTGGTGCCGCCCGTGCCGGCCGCTTCGTATGTGGACGATTTGGAGGAAGGGAGTAGTAGGGGCGGCGGGAGGAGAGTGCTCACTCTTTTCCCCACAGGAGAAGATTGATTGATGATGCCAACATTCTCGGAGTGAGAACACATAACCTTCCTTTTGCTGCCCTTCCTTCTTTGTTAGCTATATTACTAGACAAAGTTTGCTATAGTGAGATACTTGGGAGTGAGAGAACAACACAAGTCATAGAAACCAGAAGCATTACTCGTAGCCGAGTTTCTCTTCTATTATGGCTCCCACTTTGGGATCGAATTATTCTGCTAGAAAGTCGAATAGTTTGGGTTTGGCTGGAAGGGGGTTCGGATGGGATGGTATTCTTACGAGACTTAATTACTTATTCAAGCCATTTACTCCGTCTACTTTGGGCAAATTGAAGCCGAACGGAGCGCATTGCATGAGAAAACGGTGTAGAGGTTTGCATATTTCTATCTTTGCTTATTTCTATGCAGAAATTATGCCCTTTGTCATATGTGTTTGTACGATTACTCTTCTTGTTGTATCGTCATATCGTGAAGAGCAATCCAATATGGATGTTTTGTTGTTGGCGATTGTTGAATGCATTTTGCGGAATTTATATGTAGGTGCTGTTACAATGCTAGATGTATAGTGCTCTTGTTATTTGGAGTCGACGTACCTGAAATTTATGAAATATATCATTCCCATCTGTTGTACACTGCTCTTGTTCTTTGGAGTATATGTACCTGAATTTTCTGAAATCTATCGATCAAATTAACTACTTATAAGTCGTCCAAGTAGACAGTTTCTTTGGATTTCCTTTGCCGTACCGAAGATACATGATTCAAACTTTCCAAGGTGGTTCCTTTTGACTTTGGCCAGAATGATTGCTTTGGATTTATTAAGATTGCTTGCGAAAGCTGAAGTAGCTGTTTTGGATCCTAGTGTACCAGCTGTTTCCTTGATTGCTTTTCATTGTTTGCTCAATTTTTTTTTGTCATCTAAAATAATCTGTATAATATATCCTAACTATAGATCACCCTTTGCAGTTTATGTTGCTCAGGATTCTGTGATTATTTATGTTGAAAAGTTGCATATTTGACAACATTGGTTCTGACAAAATATGATGGTAGACTTCATATGTGCTTATTGAACATTAAAAAGGATCCATAACTGCCGAAGTACACTATCAGACAAAAATCATAAATGAAAATAACCAAATATTATCATTCTTTAAAACTACTTGTTGGGAAACAAAGTGGTTCCATGAGGCATCACAAAGATGAGGAAGGGAGGATGTGCAGACATGCAGTAAATTACAAAGCATAAAAATGATTACAGCTATATTCGAAGAAATATAACAATGGAATAGTAGGAGGGTTGTGCAATCGAGAGTTTTAACAAAAAGAAAATGTACGTGTGCGATATTTGGAGGAACTTTTGGAAGAGTGAGCCACAACAACAGATTGAGGGTTGAAAGGAAGAATTACTTAATTCATATAGATAATAAGAGTAGGTATCATAAGACAAAACTGTTTTTCTAAAGCGTTAAACTGCGGTATGAACATATGTGAGAGTTACTCCTCAAATGTCAATGTTGTTTTGTTTGTTGTTTGTGTTTGCCATTTGCCACAAGATGACATACTGACATAGTGATTACGTTTTCTCATGTTTGTCTATTCCCTGTTTGAAGTAATAAACCAGATAATGAACAATATCAATAACTTTTCTTAGCTCCTGTTTGGAAAACAGGAAGTGGAGCTGAAACTCCAGCAAATACAGGATTTGGCCCTTGGTGGACCACTTTCATTGTTTGGAAACATAGAAGTTTGGGTGAGTGTTTGATTTGATTGGACCTCAGTTTCTGCCCCCCTCCTTATACGTTCTCTTCACATCCTATTATTTCCTTTGAATGTTGATGGAAAGTGGTCATTTAATTATTTAATTTCCAGGTAATTAATAACAAATCAATATTGAATATCATTTAGCTAATGGTTTAGTTTTTTACATTAAATATTTAGTCTTAACTAATGTTAAGGTGTTTAGATAATTAGGATATCTAATTATTAAAAAATAATTAATATTTAAGATACTCAATTAGTTCTTTAAAAATTAGTTAATAAAATGGGTAATTCATTAAGTAATATTTATGGTAAGTATTGCGTAAATATATTCTGCAAGATGCACACTTGACAAATAGAGCATGAGTTTTCTTGCTAGCCAAACAATGTACACAAGGGCTCAGATGTGTACCTTTACAAATAGGTAGGATATTGGGCTAACATGAATCAATTTACTTGACTTCTATCTGAAAGACTGAAACTAGTCATCCTTTGAGCTAGAATGCATTTCTGTTGTTCAAAGAAATGCTTACCTTTCGATGGTCCAGGCTTTATCCCAATAGCTTGAGTTTTGTTTGTTATCATCAACCTGTTCTTCCATCAATTAATATTTAAAACAATTAACTAGTTTGTTTTTATTAATAATTAGTTAATTGAATTGGTAATTAATCTATTAACATTTTGAATACTATTACATAATTCTATTATTATGTAATTAGGATAACAAATTAGTAAATGATATACTTAATTAACATTTAAGATATTTAATTCGTTTTTACTAATTAGCTCATATTTATGATTAATAACCATTAGTTATTATTAATTAGTTAATATTAATACTAATAATAATTTATTAAATATTCATATTTAATATTATATGTACTCTCCTACTTTCTCACTTTCTTAGCTAACCAAACAAGATAGTGCATGGATTCCATGCGCTTTCCACCTCTTGAAAGTGCAAATCCAAATCCTTTTGAATTTCTAACTAGGTACGTTAGTATGTGTGTGTGTGTGTGCGCGCGCGCGTGTTACATTTAGAGGCGAAGGCTAAACAAAAAATGCAGCTACGTAATTTATGTGGGGAAAGGCAAATGACGCGATGATAATTAGAATGACAATATAAGTGCATGGATATATAAAACCTAATGCATGAAGCTGTTAAAGTTGCTTTTGTTTTGTTTGCGTAAAAAGTTATCAGGAAAAATGGAATGACAAGGGATTTGGAACAAGAAATAATTGGGGAAAGATATGCTAGGTGTGTAGTGGACATCATGATGAATGGGAAAAACATAAGATGGGGTAGTAATGACATGCATTTATTCTTAATTCATTTTTTATTTTTATTTTGTTACTTGTTGATCTAAATAGCATGTTTTAGGTATGGAGTTATGAGATTTATTTTCGAGAGTGGTCACGAACGAGATTTGTTGCATACATTATAGAGTTTTGGAGTTATTTTAATTAGTGAGACCCAAAGACTCGTTCTACCTCCGTTGCGCATTTCCAAAACAGCGAAAATCGTTTTCACTTATCTACCTCTAACTTCCGTTTGCTGCATTCGTTTCTCATTCTTTCCTCCCAACTTCTCATGATTGCACCTATTGCTTGTTCTTTCTTTTCTCATGTTGCTCTTTTCTTCTGTTGCCTGTGCCATCTTAATGGTCCCATTTAGTTACTTTTATTGTTTGCACATGTTTATTAATCACCAAACATTTTTACCCATAAATTGCAGCCGGTTTTTGCACATTTCATATTCTTTTGGCTTCAAAAGTTATGGCTATTCCACATCACATGGTCTCTAAAAGCATGTAGTCTTCATCAGCCATTCTGCCTTAGTTGTATGTTCATGAATGATATTCTTCTTGATCAGTTGGCCTTGAGGATGAATTAGTGATTCAGTAATTAAAACAGTCACCCTTTGGTACTCTTTTACGTAGGTTGCACTGATATGGACACAAGGGACAGAAATCTTTCAGGATGAGTTTGTGATTCAGTAATGAATACAGTCATCCTTTGGTACTTTTGTATAGGTGGCACTGATATGGACACAAGTCACAAAAAATGACCGGACATGATGTGTAGATATAAATATTCCTACAGTACATAGTATCTAAATACAGTTAACATATGTATACACACATCTATGGAGGAATTTGATGGTAAATATGTTCTAAAACAACTTTGAAACAAAGCAATTTGTAAAAGATTTTGTTCACGGCCAGATAATTTGCAGCTTGAGTCCAAGGTTTATAAAATTGGCCTATACTGCTCTACAACGACTGAAACATATCGGATTTGGGTAATGATTTGAACTGCAAAATTATGCCCGTATCCCAAGGTTCAAAATATCGGTATCGGTTTTGGTCCCTTCCTATGAGGACATGTCTTGGTGGTTTTGACGGTATTGGCTCTTTTGGATCTGAATATAGGGTTATTCCTTTCAAAAAGGCAAAAATAATAAAAATCTAGAAAAAATATTTGATACATTTAGACAATTTTATATACTATATGTTGATTTTCATTGGTTTTAAATAGAATACTATTAGTACGGATAAATTTTGTGAATTTATATATATACAACTTCGACAAATGGTTACAATTTATAAATAAGGAATCATATAGATATTTCAGTAAATCATTTCATTGACACTATTCCATTTTTCTAATCTTTTTCATTCATTTTTCTACCGAATTGATTGGGAAAGTGATCTCCAATGTTGGTATCAGTCGGTATCGAATTGGGACTGTCAAACCGTATCAATATCGGTGTATTGTATCACTATCGGCCGATATTGCAAACTATTCCATATCCATATCTCGTATTCATACCCCTTCCTCTTTCCATTCTCATGCAACATAGGTAACTACCTATCTACCTATTTGAAAATGTTCGTATCTTGTACCTATGTCGTGTTCGTATCCGAGTTTGTATCCGTATTTGTGCAACATAGTTTAAAGACCTTTTCAAGCCTATATATATGATAAGTTGCCTATTAAGCAAATATTATGTTATTTTTGTGAAAATAATATAATTATTCAGCTAACTCAACATAAAAGTACATGAATAAAATATGGAGTAGTATTTAAACTTTCATCTTTAGTATTGTAATATATTTCAATATTTTTTAATTTTTATTGAGGCCTCAAGTCAAAACTCCACAATATGATATTCATATCCAAATCAGTAGAAAATATTGTTATCGATACCAAGGTTCGCGGTATCGGAATCAGTATCAGACCCTTACTATGAGGATTGGGCTCGGCGGTATCGGTGGTTTCGAATCGGAGTATCAGATTTTTTTGCTATCAGAAAGCAAATATTTATTAAAAAATTAGAAAAAAATATTTTATACATTTAGGCATAATTTTAAGTATTTTATGTGTTGTTTCTTAATAGTTTTGGAATTGAATGAAATAATAATTACCTTTACTGATTGGTTTTACCTACAATAAATAAATTTTCTTCATTTACATGCTTTTACAACCTTAGTATGCTTTTACACCCTTACTATTGGTTTTTTTCATTCAATTTTCCATAGCGAATTGACTAGGAAAGAGACCCCCAACGTTGGTATCGGTTAGTATCGGTAGCGGTCAGTATCGGATCGGGACATGCCAAACTGTATCGGTGTCGTATCTGATCGGTATCGGCCGATACTGCAAATATGATCAATACTAGAAGAGGTGCCTCATACCTAACAGATGACATATGTCCGACAAGTGGTCTTTAATACTTGATGGACACGGATACGGTCTTCTAAGGATGTCCTCACAACCTAGCGCACAACCATCAATGCTAATAATTTCATAATCAGAATAAGGATAACTAAACATTAGGTACGCCTATTTCTTACTATTTCATGAAATATTTCTGCTACAAGTCCTAAGAGTTGTTTATTTGGCAGTTAATTAAGTTTAAAGCCAATTTTGTCTATCATGTATATATCTTTTTCTATGCATTCCGCGGGAATGTGTTCTTGTTGGTATATTAGAATGTATTAGGAGGTTTTATGTAAGATAGAGGGTTGTAAGACTATATATATATATATATATATATATATATATATATATATACAGCCAAGAGATTATTAATAAAATATAGAACTCCAAAATATTCTACATGGTATTAAAGCACAAACCCTAGCCGCCACAAACTCTAGCCGCCACAAACCCTAGCCGCCACCACTGTTGTCGCGCCACCACCACCGTCGCCTCCGCCGTCACCATACTTCCACCACCACCGCGAAGCCGCGACTCCTGCGGAGCCCGCAGGAGCCTTCTGTCGCGGTTTTCGGCATTTTTCGCGGGTCGTTCCGGACATTGACATTGAAGACCTAGATCCGATGGGGGATAGGCATGATCGGGACTATGAGAGGACGAAGAGGACGAACGTGAATCGTGGAACGGGTGTGAGGTGATCGGAGAAGAAGAAGATCAATGGAGGAGATCATCAAGAAGTTGGACCCTGCGGAGGTCGCAACGTTGATGAAGCTGATGAAACTGTCGGCTGGTGAGAGCGCGACACGAACACCGGCGAAGTTGGAGCTTTCCTCCATCGATCTAAAGCTTGATGGACCGGCCACCTATCTGAGTTGGTCACGACGAGTGAGGAGAACCCTCGCAGGGAAGAACCTGGAGGGTTTCTTATCGGGAGATAAGTCTACTTATATGGCGATATATATTTGGCTCCTCAATTATTTAGTCTCGTCGATCGCCGCCCCAGTGGATGGCCTTGAGATGGTAAAGGACGTGTGGAAGAAGTTTAGGAGGACCTACGATGGTGTGAAAAATAACTTGAGGGTTTTCCAGATCAAGGGGGAGATCGACGACATCGTACATGGAGATAAGACAGTGCAGGAGTATGCCACGGAGTTGGAGCGTCTGTGGTTGGATTACGATCACTCCTCAGATCGAATGAGCTGCGAGGACCCGAAGTATAAGGAGAGACATGTATATCTGCAGGAGAGGCGATGAAGTTTCTTAACTGGTTGGCCGCAATGTTTGCTCAGAGGACACCACTACTTCTAGCCCAACCGAAGATCCCTATACTTGAGGAGGCTATCTCGGCCATGATCTAGGAGGAGACTCGCATCAAGCTGCAGGCAGGGACAAGTGGTCCTCCTGAAGTGAAGTCAGCACTAGCGGTTGCCAATTCATGCGGCACAAGACCTAAGGGAGACCCTCGGCAATGCTACAACTGCGGGGAGGTGGGCCATCTGAGGTATGATTGTACCAAACCACCCAAGGAGGGAGATTCAGGTGGTGGACGTGGACAGTTTGGAGGAGGTAGTTGTGGTCATGGGGGTCGACGGGGTGGTCGAGGAGGTTATCGGACGAACCTGCTGGTAGCAGAAGGCGAGGAGAGAACTGATGGTGCCTATACTGAGGAGGATCAGGCTTTGCTGGGCATGCAGATAGCGTCAAGCAATGGAGACATGAGACGTCCACCTCAATCTTCGCCAGAGGCAACGATGCCATGTATGCCCATCCATCGGAAGGTACTGACGACTCACTCGCCCTTGTATCTATGTCTTCCTTTAGATCGTCGGACTGGATTGTCAATTTGGGTGCGTCTCGACACGTGACTGGGAATGCTAGTGAGTTTTCTTCCTATACTCACCTAGCATCGGCGGACAGCATTCAAACAACCGATGGTACTTTCCAGCCAGTGGTTGGTAAGGGTACTGTCGATTGTACAGGTTTAGTAAAATTATCCAATGTTTTGCATGCTCCTTTTTCAATCAGTCTTTTGTCCATTAGTTCTATAATTCTCCAACTAAAATGCATTCTCTTTTGATATTCCTAAGGTGATCTTCCAGGAGAAGGAGACGGGACGAAGACTTGGGACTGTCACTTGGCATGATGGACTATGGTACCTGGACTAGGAAGGGCTAGATTTGGCATTGGTGTCTGTGGCAGAGAGGACAGGAATGAGAGGACCGAAGATGAGTGCCGAGGATACACTGATACTCCACCACAGGTGGTTGGGGCACTCCTCTTTTGGTATTCTGAGTAGGTTGTATCCATCTATTTATGAGAAAGCAAATAAGAAGAAACTAGTATGTGATGCATGTGATTTAGACAAACTTAGTAGGAACTCATATGTTAGTGCGGGCCATATGAGCTCTTCTATTTTTGATATTATATATTATGATGTTTGGGGACCGTGCGCCACAACTACTATGAATGATTACAAGTATTTTGTTTCTTTTATTGATTGTTCCTCTCGTGTCACTTGGTTGTATTTGATGAAGAATAAGAGTGATGTCTTTGCCTGTTTTTGGAACTTTCATAAACATGTCCAGACTCAGTACAGAGCAGTGGTGAAGGTACTAAGTGTCACGCCCCAGTCCCAAAATGACGAGGGACTGAGCACGTGCGCAATGGCCAGCAGCACGCACCGATGGACAACTCAATTTACTGGATCCATCAGGGCATGCTTAAGCTGTAGTCTAGCCGTAAAATGTTACAAGTCTCACGTATTTCTAATCTCATCCACAGAACAATACAGATTAATGCCAGAAATATTGCAATGGAAATAAATAAGCAATATTAAATAAGGTTATCTCGGGAAACAATCCGAGAATCAGTCTGTTACAATAAGGAAATAGACAGGAAATAAAATACTGGAAATGAAAATACTGAGTGTATGAAGCCGGTGCTCAGGAGAAGTCTTCTGCAACTATCTCGTCCTCGGTTCCGGTTTCTGCTCCAAGGAGTGCTCCTGTACCGTACTCCTTGGGGTAGTTCTCTTCAGCTATACCTGGGGACATAGTCCATTCCAGGTCCTCAGGGGACATAACAAGGTACAAAAGTTACAAGCCAAAATAAATGCAGTACAGCAATAAAATAAACAGCAGGGTAAATATGTAAACCAGCTAGTGATATGCAAGTGAGAGTTTTAGTCATACTCAGGCTGAGACTACTACAGGATCAGTGTCGAAGAAACCAGTATTTTCTCGAAGGGCCCGTAAGGAACCAAAGCTCTGTATCAGAGTCTAAGGCACCGCCAGATAAAAGTATTTATATTATATTATATTCAGCCTTGATATGATAATACTCTCCCCACCCCATGTAATCTCACGTCACAGTTCCAGAAAATATCAGGTACAAGTCACGCAAGTTTGAACTAATGCAATGAGTCAGGCTAGAATCTAAGCATATAAACTGGAAATGACATGAAAATGTAGCCTATACGGATTCACCAGGTATAACTCAGGCAATTCCGTCACATGAAGAGTGTCAGGTGTCCTGGATTAAGCAGTTAAACAAGTTACATATGAAACTACAAGAAATCAAGTAAAATACTTTAACCAGAATTATCTGAAAATTTGGCAAGCTTTACTTGCCCACTGATGTATAACTAAGTCCAGGAAATAGGTAGCAAAGCTGCAAGTTTTGGCAAGGTACACTTGCCTGTGGTTCCGGCTATATTTGCAGTTCTGACTTCGGCGGGAATTGCAGGCGGTACTCCGGTTGCTGAAACAAACATCACCATCAGATCCAGAAAATATCAATCAGCTAGAAACGTCTGTCCTTGGGTCCAATTTGGAGACAAGGGCAAAAACGGCAGTTTCGGGCCAAAACGGGGTCCACCGGTGTAGGGGTGAGCAACGGTTCGGTTCGGTCCAAACCGGACCGTAATATTAAAAACCGAACATAAACCGAACCGATATAGTGAAGAACCGAACCGAACCGCAAAATTTCAAAACCGAAATTAACCGAACCGAAAAATTACGGTTCGGTTATTCGGTTCATGGGCCTTTTTGTAATGGGCCGGGAAGGTTCATTTTACAACGAACAAAATGGCCGAATTGAACGGCCCAACAAATAAAATTATCCTTGGCACATCCAATATATTGTTGAAAGGCCCATTTTACAACAAATAACTTCAAACCCAACCTGGGCAATCAAATATACAAACCAAATTTCAATTAAAAAAAATTTGAAGCAAATATTATAACAAAACAAAGTGTAGACAGACTACACAGTCACACACAGTGCCAGACTGCCAGTTATGATATTGTGCAAAAAAATTTAAAAATGTACACACAAAACAAATGAAATATTGTACAGAAATCTTGTTTCTCAAGCCATCAAACTGTATCAGTTTCCAGATATCAAGATGTATCAGTTCTCCTAGATAAAAAAATTACAACAATAAAATGCAGCTGAGATTTAATTCCTAAGTCCTCCAATTTCAAACTGGTGCTCATCTCAGTGAATCTCATATCTTGCCCTGAAGAACAACAACACAATGAAATAAAGATACAAAACATATATGCAGCCTACAGATATCAAACTGTATTTAGAAAGTGTATTTATAAGTTTATAACTACCTTGCCAGTTGCTAGTAACAAGAGTTCCCAGAAATTTTGGTTACAACTTGCTTTTGGACGACCATCCGGGTCAAGAAATTTTTTAAAATCTTTCCAATGCGGAGCTCTTTCCTTCGAAGGCTTTCTTGTAACCGGAAGCTTCAAATTTATATTAGATACAGGAAGAGGCTCATTTGTGGCTTGAGAACTAGTTGGTGGTTGATGATCACCTTCTTGCGACATCTAAAACAATAAATTTGTACTTTGAATATATGAAATATAAATAACAAAATTGAGTCCAAAAATTAAGAAATACGCACATTGCATGAATATGAAGTTGTTGCCATTGATTGGGTTGGTGCTACACCTATTGAACATCACACATTTATGAGTAACCTAAGTTACCTATAGCTATGCTACCTAACCCTTACCCAATTCCAACCTACATAAATATACCTTTTGGACTCCTAAATGCAGTGTCTCAATCAGATTGCAGATAGGGATAGTCCCATTACAGAGTCACAGAATGCAGAAACGGACTTAGGTTACTCATAAATGTGTAGTATTGCAGTGTGCAGTATTCACTAATCAAAATGCAGAAACAGTATGTGCAGTGTACAGTCACAGAATGCAGAAACAGTATGTGCAGTATTGCAGTGTCTTATTAAAATGCATATATAATTTACAAAAAAATTACAAGAACATGCATGAAGCATATCTAATTACTAATTTACAAGAACATGTACATGCATATCTAATTTGCACATTTTATCAAAATAACTAATCATGAAGCATATCTAATTACTATAGAACCAGTACACTAAATTATCATATCTAATTACTATAGAACCAGTACACTAAATTATCAAAATAACTAATCATGAAGCATATATAATTATTAAAATGCACACAATTCAACAATATACAAACAGTTCAAGAAAACACTTCAGAACCAGTACACTAAAATTATTAAAATGCATATATAATTTACAGAACATTTAGATGCATATATAATTCACAAAAAAATTACAAGAACATGCATGAAGCATATCTAATTACTAATTTACAAGAACATGTACATGCATATCTAATTTGCACATTTTATCAAAATAACTAATCATGAAGCATATCTAATTACTTCATAACCAGTACACTATAATTATTAAAATGCACACAATTCAACAATATACAAACAGTTCAAGAAAACACTTCAGAACCAGTACACTAAAATTATTAAAATGCATATATAATTTACAGAACATTTAGATGCATATATAATTCACAAAAAAATTACAAGAACATGCATGAAGCATATCTAATTACTAATTTACAAGAACATGTACATGCATATCTAATTTGCACATTTTATCAAAATAACTAATCATGAAGCATATCTAATTACTATAGAACCAGTACACTAAATTATCATATCTAATTACTATAGAACCAGTACACTAAATTATCAAAATAACTAATCATGAAGCATATATAATTATTAAAATGCACACAATTCAACAATATACAAACAGTTCAAGAAAACACTTCAGAACCAGTACACTAAAATTATTAAAATGCATATATAATTTACAGAACATTTAGATGCATATATAATTCACAAAAAAATTACAAGAACATGCATGAAGCATATCTAATTACTAATTTACAAGAACATGTACATGCATATCTAATTTGCACATTTTATCAAAATAACTAATCATGAAGCATATCTAATTACTTCATAACCAGTACACTATAATTATTAAAATGCACACAATTCAACAATATACAAACAGTTCAAGAAAACACTTCAGAACCAGTACACTAAAATTATTAAAATGCATATATAATTTACAGAACATTTAGATGCATATATAATTCACAAAAAAATTACAAGAACATGCATGAAGCATATCTAATTACTAATTTACAAGAACATGTACATGCATATCTAATTTGCACATTTTATCAAAATAACTAATCATGAAGCATATCTAATTACTATAGAACCAGTACACTAAATTATCATATCTAATTACTATAGAACCAGTACACTAAATTATCAAAATAACTAATCATGAAGCATATATAATTATTAAAATGCACACAATTCAACAATATACAAACAGTTCAAGAAAACACTTCAGAACCAGTACACTAAAATTATTAAAATGCATATATAATTTACAGAACATTTAGATGCATATATAATTCACAAAAAAATTACAAGAACATGCATGAAGCATATCTAATTACTAATTTACAAGAACATGTACATGCATATCTAATTTGCACATTTTATCAAAATAACTAATCATGAAGCATATCTAATTACTTCATAACCAGTACACTATAATTATTAAAATGCACACAATTCAACAATATACAAACAGTTCAAGAAAACACTTCAGAACCAGAAATAAAATATGATATAAGAAATAATAAGATATAAGAAATGTATTACAAGTTACTGATCTACACATTTAATCTAAACATGAAACATTTTATCTAAACATGCATAATAAGAAACAAACAAAAAAATATGTATAATTATGCTAAATATAATAAGAAACAGAAATAAAATATGTATAATTATGCTAAACATTTGATCTAAACATGCTGCATGCATAAGAAACATAAACAGAAATACATTAACTAACATTTGTTATTTTTTACACATTTGATCTAAACATGCTGCATGCTAAAAATTTGTTATTTTTTACACATTTGATCTACACAATGTAAAAAATAACATATACTGCTAGAAAAATAACATATACTGCTGTAAAAATTATCATATACTGCTAGAAAAATAACATATACTGCTATAAAAAATAACATATAACAAGCACACATTTGATCTACCACAGAAGTTCAGATCCCAACTATATTGCTAGATAAATACATATTTTTAAATGAAAGGTAGAGTTCAGATCCGTAGATCCCGACTCCAGAAAGGTAGAGAAGTTTAGATCCAATGTAAGAAATAAATAAAATATGACATATACTGCTAGAGAAAAATATTACCTAGCTATATTGCTAGATCCCGACTCCAGAAGTTCAGATCCGTAGATCTGAAAAACAAATTTGAACAAGTTAGGAGAAACAAATAATAAACAAAAAATATATGACAAATATTTTTAAAAATGGTAGAGAAGTTCAGATCCAGACCTTAGAAGTTCAGATCCAGCCTTCAGAAGTCAGAACTTCAGATCCAGAGAAGAGAGGCGGTGAGAAGAGGCAGGACTATCAGATCCAGCCAGCCGACGGCGGTGAGAAGTCAGAACTTCAGATCCAGTTCAGATCCAGCCAGCCGACGGCGGTGAGAAGTCAGAACTTCAGATCCAGTTCAGATCCAGCCAGCCGACGGCGACCAGCGGGGTCCGGAGAAGAGAGGTGAACTGAGTGAGGACTGAGGGAAGGGAAGACCGGTCATCGGAAGAGAAAAGAGAGCGGCAGCAGGGATCTGAGTGAGGACTGAGGGAAAGGGAATTTAGGGAAGGGAAGGAAAGGAGCGGAGACGGAGAGAAAGGAAATGAGCGGAGAGAGAGAGAAACGATATTATATACCTAGGGTTAGGACTGAGGGTATTTTGGTACTTACACTGTGTAATTCGGTTTTCGGTTTTAACCCGAAACCGAATTCAAAATCCGAACCCAAAACCGATAACCGATATTATTGGTTTCTAAACCCGAATCCGACCCGAAACTGTTTTGAACCGAACCGAATAGCCTATTCGGTCCGGTTCGGTTTACGGTTTAAAACCGATTAATGCTTAGTCCTACCGGTGGGCCCGCTTTGTACCGAAAAATGCGTCCGGGTCAAAGGTCTCTAAATTCATCAAACTTAGTGTCAACAGGTCAGGAACGCTGATACGAACCCAACGGAACTTCCAGAATTGGATTCAGATGAGCCGATCACAAAATTGCCCTTCGAGCGGGGCCTATGGGGCCCACGACACGCGATTTTCTCAACGTTCTCAGAATCGAACCAAACTTGGCTCACAGGACCAGCGTATCGCTACGAGTCCGATGGCGCAAGTTTCGTCTCGATCCGACGTGTGTGCACGAAGTTAGGGTGAATTGCAGAAAAGTCGGATACGGGACGGTGTCCGCGGATACGCGTTGATTCCGGTGTGCACGCACACCCGAATCAGCTTCTGCGAAATCCCGCACGTCCGTATCGACGAGGCGCACGTATCTGTGAAGACCGCGCGCGACCAAGTCGTCCCGTTTGGCGGGACGTACTCAGTTCCGGGGTGAAACAGGGCCTGGTTTTTCCTTTTTTTGGATCGCGGTGTGCGATCACCACAGGACGCGATGCCCTGAGCGGTTTGTCCGGGCACCGAGAGGGTCATACAGGCTTCGCAACGCAATTTGCGGAATCGAAAACAGAGCTACGAACAAAAAGTTATAAGTACCTGAAGGGGACCCGAAAAACAGGGTCGAATCGTGTCCGACACGTGTCGGACACGCGGATTCGAGAATTAGGGTTGGGGTTTCGGATTTGGGGATTCACGGCCGGCGAGGGGCGGAGACGGCGGCTGGGCTGCGGCGGAGGGGCCGGGGTTCTGCGGCGAGGCGGTGGCCGGCGCTCACGGCGGCGCTGGAGGCGGCGCGGCGGCGCGGGGAGCAGCTGCGGCCGCTGCTGCTGCTGGGTCGACGCCGGTGGAGGGAAGAGGAGGATGACGGGGTGGCTGGGACGGCACGGCGGCGGCGCAGCGTCGAGAGGTGGTCGGTGGCGAGGGCGACGGCGGTGGGTGGCGCTGTGGCGGTGGCTGAGGGGGAGTTCGGAGGAGGACGGGGGGGTTAAATAGGTGGTGGCGGCGGTTGGGGGGCCGAGATGGGCGGGGAGAGGGGCGTCGTGGCGGTCGTGGCCGGGCAGCGCGGCGCGAGGCGGGCGGAGCGACGCCGGACGCGGGCGCCGCCGGAGAACGCGGGGGGGGGGGGGGGGGGGGGGGCTGGGGTTCGTGGGTGAGGGGCCGGGTCAAGCGGGTCGGGTTCGGTCGGGCGGACCCGACCCGACCCGATAGTGGATGGGCTGGGTTTGGGTTCGGGCTTGGCCCGGTGGGCTGGTTTTTTTTTAAAAAAAATATAATAATAATAATAAATCATAATAAATAATAATTACATAATTAATTAATTAAATAAATAATAAAATACTTTTTAGGTGTTTAAAAATAGGTCCGGGGTCCGATAAATTCCAGAAAAATTGTCCTAAGTCCAGTTTTTCATTTTACATCCAAAAATATTATTTTCATAATATTTTAATATCATTTATTATCAATTAAAAATCATTGAATAATTAAAACCCTGTTTTTAAATCACAGAAAAATCCAGAAAATTGTAAAAAATCCAGTTTTTAAAATTTTGAAAAATCAGGGGGTTTACAATCTACCCCCTTTAAGAGGATTGCGTCCTCGCAATCAAAGAATAACCGGTCAACAGAGATGACGCGGTCGCAAACATCGTTTGAAAACACATCACAAGATACTTAGGGAAGTACCGTTTCCCTAAAAATTGAAAGTTTACACTTTCCAGGAAAATCTAGTTAAAACTATAACTTTTATCAAAACCAGGTTGTTATTAACAAGTTGCAAATTACTAGGTTGGGGCTGGGGTCACGAACCAATAGGCACGAACTACACAAGACTAAAAACGGATAACTACGAATCACTTACTCTTATCGGCTTCCTGCACAGTCATCGCGTAAGCCTGCTCTCGTCCTTGAGGTAGATTCCTCTGTTGCTGCTGAGCTTGCTAGTAGGGTGCTGCTCGAGGCGCTGGTGGAGTTTGCTGGTTCGCCC
The DNA here is from genome assembly GCA_036927795.1 of Iris macrosiphon. NCBI lineage: Eukaryota > Viridiplantae > Streptophyta > Magnoliopsida > Asparagales > Iridaceae > Iris > Iris macrosiphon. Next base: position 18,567,754 of record JAYESA010000008.1, read on the forward strand.
TTGGTGCTCCTTCTCTTCGCTCAGGGCAGTCTCTCACTGCATGCTGCCTGGATCCGCAGCCTAAGCATAGTCCGAGTTTACGTCTACATTCCTTCTCGACATGGCCTATCTTGCCGCAGTGGTAACAGGTAGGAAGGTAGAAGGCTTTTGGTGCTGCTCTTGGTGGCGGGCTTATTTGTTGACGCTTTGCAGACTCCTCTTGTGCTGCTTTGGTTGGTGCGGATGGGGAAGGCCGCTTCAGTCTGGTCTCTCTCTTGGTGACGCGCTCTATGCGTCGAGCCGCAGCAAGAACGTCCGAGTATGATGTTGGTGCGACGGACCCAATTAGTTTCTGCAGCTCAATGTTCAGTCCGTCGAAGAATTTCTCGGCCTTCTCTTCCTCAGTCGGGATCAGGGTGGGGGCGAAGCGGCTCAGACGAATGAATTCTGCGTTGTACTCTTCCACCGTCATGGAGTCCTGAGTGAGGCGATTGAATTTGTCCCGCAGTTCTGATCGAGCGATGGCAGGAATGTACATCTCCTGGAAGAGTCTGGAGAACTCCTCCCAAGTGACTCGGTCTGGTCCGAGTCGCGTCTCCTCGGATAGCCACCAGTGATGAGCATTGTCCGTCAATTGCATTCTGACGGCAGTCATCCAGCGTTCTCGTGGAAGCTCGGCTGCTTCAAGTTGATGCCGTATGTTGGTGAGCCACTCGTGAACTTCTGTGGGCTCCTCTTTTCCAGAAAAAGTACGGGGCTTCAGTTGGCGGAAGTCAGTGATTGAGCCTGTAGTTGGCCGTCGAGCCGGTAGGTTGGCCTGCCCCAGTGCAGTTACGATGCTGTCCCTCAAGAAATTAGCTTCGCGACGCTGAGCCTCGTGTTGGACTTGTTGCTGAGCTTGCATCATCGCGTAGATCAGTTGGAATATTTGCTGCCCGTCGATCGGCTGTCCTGATGGGAACACGGGCATTGGTGAGACGAACTGCGGCGGAGGGGGGATGTCATCGCGCCGGAATCGGGAGGTAGGTTGACCTGCCGGCTGGCTCTGTTGAGTTGTGGGAATTCCTCCGACTGGTGTCACTTCGTCGTCGTAGGTGACACCTGTAGCTTGTGGTGTTCCGACGGGAGTCTCGTTGCATTCTTGTGGGTCCATTTTCCTGTATCCAAAATAACCAATAAGAGGCGCACAGGAATCAAGGCAAGATGCAAATTCAAATTAGTTCGAGTACGATTCAGATATCAAAAACGATTCAAGCAAGTGGATGAGATCCTAAAACTTATCCTATCTTATTGCAGGCATGTTCGGTCCCTAATTTGAAACCGAACAATTTAGTCGTAGACCTGCATAGGCCACCACAAAAACCATGTCACGTCCCAGTCCCAAAATGACGAGGGACTGAGCACGTGCGCAATGGCCAGCAGCACGCACCGATGGACAACTCAATTTACTGGATCCATCAGGGCATGCTTAAGCTGTAGTCTAGCCGTAAAATGTTACAAGTCTCACGTATTTCTAATCTCATCCACAGAACAATACAGATTAATGCCAGAAATATTGCAATGGAAATAAATAAGCAATATTAAATAAGGTTATCTCGGGAAACAATCCGAGAATCAGTCTGTTACAATAAGGAAATAGACAGGAAATAAAATACTGGAAATAAAAATACTGAGTGTATGAAGCCGGTGCTCAGGAGAAGTCTTCTGCAACTATCTCGTCCTCGGTTCCGGTTTCTGCTCCAAGGAGTGCTCATGTACCGTACTCCTCGGGGTAGTTCTCTTCAGCTATACCTGGGGACATAGTCCATTCCAGGTCCTCAGGGGACATAACAAGGTACAAAAAATACAAGCCAAAATAAATGCAGTACAGCAATAAAATAAACAGCAGGGTAAATATGTAAACCAGCTAGTGATATGCAAGTGAGAGTTTTAGTCATACTCAGGCTGAGACTACTACAGGATCAGTGTCGAAGAAACCATAGCAGTATTTTCTCGAAGGGCCCGTAAGGAACCAAAGCTCTGTATCAGAGTCTAAGGCACCGCCAGATAAAAGTATTTATATTATATTATATTCAGCCTTGATATGATAATACTCTCCCCACCCTATGTAATCTCACGTCACAGTTCCAGAAAATATCAGGTACAAGTCACGCAAGTTTGAACTAATGCAATGAGTCAGGCTAGAATCTAAGCATGTAAACTGGAAATGACATGAAAATATAGCCTATACGGATTCACCAGGTATAACTCAGGCAATTCCGTCACATGAAGAGTGTCAGGTGTCCTGGGTTGAGCAGTTAAACAAGTTACATATGAAACTACAAGAAATCAAGTAAAATACTTTAACCAGAATTATCTGAGAATTTGGCAAGCTTTACTTGTCCACTGATGTATAACTAAGTCCAGGAAATAGGTAGCAAAGCTGCAAGTTTTGGCAAGGTACACTTGCCTGTGGTTCCGGCTATGTTTGTAGTTCTGACTTCGGCGGGAATTGCAGGCGGTACTCCGGTTGCTGAAACAAACATCACCATCAGATCCAGAAAATATCAATCAGCTAGAAACGCTTGTCCTTGGGTCCAATTTGGAGACAAGGGCAAAAACGGCAGTTTCGGGCCAAAACGGGGTCCACCGGTGGGCCCGCTTTGCACCGAAAAACGTGTCCGGGTCAAAGGTCTCTAAATTCACCAAACTTAGTGTCAACAGGTCAGGAACGCTGATACGAACCCAACGGAACTTCCAGAATTGGATTCCGATGAGCCGATCACAAAATCGCCCGTCGAGCGGGACCTATGGGGCCCACGACACGCGATTTCGTCAACGTTCTCAGAATCGAATCAAACTTGGCTCACAGGACCAGCGTATCGCTACGAGTCCGATGACGTAAGTTTCGTCTCGATCCGACGTATGTGCACGAAGTTAGGGTGAATTGTAGAAAAGTCGGATACGGGACGGTGTCCGCGGATACGCGTTGACTCCGGTGTGCACGCACACCCGAATCAGCTTCTGCGAAATCCCGCACGTCCGTATCGACGAGGCGCACGTATCTGTGAAGACCGCGCGCGACCAAGTCGTCCCGTTTGGCGGGGCGTACTCAGTTCCGGGGTGAAACAGGGCCTGGTTTTTACTGTTTTTTGGATCGCGGTGTGCGATCACCACAGGACGCGATGCCCTGAACGGTTTGTCCGGGCACCGAGAGGGTCATACAGGCTTCGCAACGCAATTTGCGGAATCGAAAACAGAGCTACGAACAAAAAGTTACAAGTACCTGAAGGGGACCCGAAAAACAGGGTCGAATCGTGTCCGACGCGTGTCGGACACGCGGATTCGAGAATTAGGGTTAGGGTTTCGGATTTGGGGATTCACGGCCGGCGAGGGGCGGAGACGGCGGCTGGGCTGCGGCGGAGGGGCCAGGGTTCTGCGGCGAGGCGGTGGCCGGCGCTCACGGCGGTGCTGGAGGCTGCGCGGCGGCGCGTGGAGCAGTTGCGGCCGCTGCTGCTGCTGGGTCGACGCCGGTGAAGGGAAGAGGAGGACGGCGGGGTGGCTGGGACGGCACGGCGGCGGCGCAGCGTCGTGAGGTGGTCGGTGGCGAGGGCGACGGCGGTGGGTGGCGCTGTGGCGGTGGCTGAGGGGGAGTTCGGAGGAGGACGGGGGGGTTAAATAGGTGGTGGCGGCGGTTGGGGGGCCGAGATGGGCGGGGAGAGGGGCGTCGTGGCGGTCGTGGCCGGGAAGCGCGGCGCGAGGCGGGCGGAGCTGCGCCGGACGCGGGCGCCGCCGGAGAACGCGGGGGGGGGGGGGCTGGGGTTCGTAGGTGAGGGGCCGGGTCAAGCGGGTCGGGTTCGGTCGGGCGGACCCGACCCGACCCGATAGGGGATGGGCTGGGTTTGGGTTCGGGCTGGGCCCAGTGGGCTGGGTTTTTTTTAAAAAAAAATATAATAATAATAATAAATCATAATAAATAATAATTACATAATTAATTAATTAAATAAATAATAAAATACTGTTTTGGTGTTTAAAAATAGGTCCGGGGTCCGATAAATTCCAGAAAAATTGTCCTAAGTCCAGTTTTTCATTTTACATCCAAAAATATTATTTTTATAATATTTTAATATCATTTATTATCAATTAAAAATCATTGAATAATTAAAACCCTGTTTTTAAATTACAGAAAAATTCCAAAAAAATCCAGAAAATTGTAAAAAATCCAGTTTTTAAAATTTTGAAAAATCAGGGGGTTTACACTAAGGTCTGACAATGAGACAGAGTATACCAATAAAGCACTTGAGAAATACCTGTCAGCCCAAGGGATACAACATCAGACCACCTGTGCATACACACCAGCACAGAATGGAGTGGCAGATAGGGAGAACAGACACTTTCTGGAGGTGGCAAGGAGCATGATGATCGCCATAAATATCCCACAGAGTCTGTGGGGACATGCAGTGTTTACAGGAGCTCAACTGATCAACACGATACCCTCGAAAGTACTAGGATGGAAGTATCCATGTGAGATATTGCAAGAAAATAATAGTAAGATACTCCCGCTGAAGGTGTTTGGCTGCGTATGTTTTGTGAAGGACAACAAACCGTCTGTTGAAAAACTTAACCCTAGAGCAGTCAAGTGTGTCTTCGTGGGCTATTCGGCGACTCAGAAGGGGTACGTGTGCTGGAGCCCAGTAGAGAAGAAAGGTTTGTGAGCATGGATGTTCACTTCAGGGAGCTTGAGCCATACTACCGTCAGGAGGGAACCTCATCCATGGGCAACTCACCTGACACTGAGAGTATTGAGACGAGAGAAGGAGATTGGTGAGAGTTTGATGACCGATTTAGGAGTATGGCATGGAGGAACGGTTGAGGAGGAGAGTGAAGAGGAACAGGGGAAGGAGATGAGAGGTGTTAGGTCCACGACGGTTGAGGAGGAGAGTGAAGAGGAACATGGGGAGGAGATGGGAGGTGTTAGGCCCACGGCTCAGGGGGAGTTACTTACCTACAACAGGAAATGAAAGCAAACTGCAGGACCAATATCTATAGTGCCAATGCCAAGTACCTTGTTTGCGTCCGTCTCGACTCCTGAGACACCTACACCACTACCACCAGATTTTTCTTCAGGTGATATCATTCTTCCTACCCCTCCCACGTCATTATCAGTACGGAGGACTACTCGCAGCTATGTGGAAAATCCTCCTGATAGATATGGTTGGGACCTTGCTCAGTTTGTTTCATATGATAACATCTCTTCTTCTCATGGAGCATTCATTGCGTCTTTGGATAGTATTATTGTACCTAACAATTGGCAGGTTGCCAAGAACGATCCAAAGTGGAAAGCGGCGATGCACGAGGAGTTAGGCACGAGGAGCTAGGGGTTCTTGAGAAGAACCACACTTGGGAACTGGTAAAACTGTCAGAGGAGAAGAGGGCAGTTGGATGCAAGTGGGTATTTACTGTGAAGCAGAACCTATATGGACATGTTGAGCGCTACAAGGCTCGACTGGTGGAAAAATGATATAGTCAGACGTACGACATTGACTACGACGAGACTTTTGCACCAGTGACGAAGATGAGCATCTTCAGGACCCTGATTTCTTTGGCAGCGAATGATGGATGGAAGGTACACCAACTGAATGTGAAGAATGCGTTTCTTCATGGGGATCTAGTGGAGGAGGTGTACATGGAGATACCACCAGGATTCTGCACTGATAGGACAGTGGGCAAGGTCTGCAGGTTGAATAAGTCCCTCTATGGACTGAAGCAGTCTCCTCGAGCATGGTTTGACAGATTCAGGAGGGCGATGATAGGGATGAGATATCGGCAGATCAACGCTGATCATACTGTATTTTTTCGTCGGAGTGGTGGCCATATCACTATGCTTGCGGTGTATGTGGACGATATGATTATCACAGGAGATGATGAGCAGGAGATTGCCCGACTCAAGGGGAAGCTTGGCAAGGAGTTCGAGGTGAAGGATCTTGGCCTTCTTCGGTACTTCCTTGGGATTGAGATTGCTCGAGAAGCAGAAAAAATTATTCTTTCTCAGAGGAAGTATGCGCTGGACCTTCTCACAGAGACAGGGATGTTAGGATGCAAACCTGCAGCGACGCCAATCAATCAGAGGTTCAAGCTGTGTGTTGAGGCTGGAGAACCAGTTGACCGGGATAGATACCAGAGACTGGTGGGCAAGCTGATCTATTTGAGCCACACACGTCCTGATATCTGTTTTGCAGTGAGTGTGGTGAGCCGCTACATGCATGACCCAAGGAAGGGTCATGTGGACGCAGTGTATCAGATTCTGAGATACTTGAAGGGTGCCCCCGGAAAGGGGCTGATATTCAGGAAGAATGATCATGTGAGCATCGAGGGCTACTGTGACTCTGACTGGGCTAGTTGTGCTGATGACATGAGGTCTACCTCGAGTTATTGCATATTTGTAGGAGACAACTTGGTTTCTTGGAGGAGTAAGAAGCAGTCAGTGGTGGCCAGATCGACAGCTGAAGCGGAGTACAGAGCTATGGCCTTGGGAGTTGCAGAGCTGCTATGGCTGAAGAGTACGCTGGTGGAGCTAAAGTTGGATCAAGGAGCCAAGATGAAGTTGTGGTGTGACAACCAGTCAGCCATCAGTATCGCCAACAATCTAGTGCAGCATGACAGGACAAAACACATCGAGATCGATAGGTTATTCATCAAGGAGAAGTTGGATAGTGGACTACTGGAACTAGGCCACGTTCCAACCAAGGATCAGATAGCAGACAGTCTGACCAAGGGACTTAGTCCTGTAGATATGATTGGAGGATGTGACAAGATGAGCTTAGTGAATATCTTTCGTCCATCTTGAGGAGGAGTGTTGGTATATTAGAATGTATTAGGAGATTTTATGTAAGATGGAGGGTTGTAAGACTATATATATATATATATATATATATATATATATATATATAGCCAAGAGATTATTAATAAAATATAGAACTTCAAAATATTCTACAGATCTGCATGCAAGTCTATTAACTTGTTACTCCAATAGGGCCAATACCAATCAGATTCACTTCAATATACTCCTTTGGTTTCTAGTATGACTGTTTTCAGTAGATCACTGTACCAAAATACTCTTGTGGAGTAGAATAATGCTAGATAAATAGGACAAGAAATCTGTTGCTGCAATTAGAATTCATATGCTTGAAGTTCTTACTAGTTCGACAACAGAATTATCTGTTATTATGTTATACAATTCATTTTTTCTTAGAGTTTGGCAGTCATGTGAAGAAATTCTAGTATGAAAGCACAGTAGTGGTGGTGGTGGAGGGGGTTCTAGTTATGGGCTCAGTAATGTAGCAACAATTGAGCTACACACCCACTCGTCTTTACTGCTCATGGCCCCTCCTGTGTGTACATATTTCTCTCTTTCTTCCCATGTACATTTAAAGGTTATTGGGTCCCAAAAATATTTAGAAATTAGCATTTGTGTTCTGAAGATGTCTAGATTAGGGTTCGGATAATGAAATGTTTGTTGATCCGTGTTGACCATCCAAAATCTGTTAATAAATGTTTTAGAGTTAATTAGACTTAGGGTCCCAGAATTATTCTTATCCTTCTTGAGTTCTGATTCAATTTATTATTAATAGATTTTGGATGGTCAACATGGGTCAGGTGTCATCTCATGACCCAAATTCTAACCTGGACATCTTCAAGACCCAAATGCTAATTTTCAAATGTTTTTGGGACCCAAAGTCTAATTAACTCTACAATTAATTCCGGAAAAGATGGAAGAAGGATAGAGGGAGAAAGGTTGTAGATTCTCCTAGCTAGGAAAAAGATATTCAATGTGAATGGGAAGCAGAGAAGAGAAATCACCATTATTATCTTCGTGTTGGAATCATAAAGTTGACTCAGTGTTTGACACTGGTTTTTTCACATCAGTGTTAAAAAAAGAGAGGATTTTCTCATTCCTCATTTGTTATTGAGAATAGTGGAAAACCAGAATTGACATTCAAACTTGTTATTACTGCCAAGGTTGTGAAAAGCGCTAGACGCTAGTCAGGCGGGTACCGGCCGCCTAGCGCCTAGTCCGCCTAGGTAGCCATCTAGATTTAGGCGGGTCGAAAGATATAATTTTTTTTTCCAAAAAAACCGAATGAAAATTGCATAAAAAGTCTATAAAATTCCATAACATGCATAGTCGGGTGTCAAGGGGACTAGGCAGACATCGGACGGACACCAGCCCGCCTAGCGTCTAGGCGGACGCATTTTAGTACATTGATTACTGGGCATTTATATAGGCCTCAGAATAAACTCCTTTTACTTGTATTGTCTGAAATCAGAATAAATGAGGAATCGTTGCAAAGAGCAGTATGAAGATCGTGGGTACTGGTTAAGATTTAAGTCTGACTCACAAGGAACAGTAATTTGATTGCTGTTTTCGTTAGGGTTAGGGTTGAAACGTAACAAGTTGACAGCACTTTGTTTTCAGACCTTAATAGTCAGAAATGGTCTCGGAAAATGAGGTTTATTAATTTTCTATCTAACAGTGTTAGATGTTTCATTTTCACAAGGAAAATGATTACATAGATTGTTGTAGAGTGGCATTGTCGAGGAATCTTTTGGGACTTGGTACAACTCTCTCGATTACATCTCCACTTTCATTATTTATTAAATAGAAGGAATAATATGCTCTCCTTCTGCTTTGAAATCAGGCAGATAGGACGAATGTCTCCCATCTCAAGTCACTCGAGGGCTAGAGGCGATTGGCACTAGAAAGAAAGTTGCAGTCTTCATCAAGAGGACATTCAAGTCTGAAAAATAACAAATGGAAAAGAGAAAAAGAAAGTTGCAGCTGATCCTGCTTTGGTGGGATAGTACTCATCTTCGTTTATGAACAAGGTGCTTCTAGGTAACATATGACTTGTGAAGAAATGCCATGCCAAACAGCTATACAGTTGCGGTTAATTAGTAAATGTATGATGCTATTTTGGTCGAAGTGTGTTTGAGAAGTATATTCTAAGTTTATGACAGCAACTCCAGTTTGGAGCAACCCGGGTTTTTAATAAGAAAATGACACTTATTATTCTCTTGCTTAATGCTAACTTGCTATATCTTGAAAACGAATTGTTTCATGAAGTTATTCCAGGCTATAATGTTCTCTCTTTTTGTCTAGGATCTTTAAGGAACAAGAAGGGTTGGCTTAGTAGAATATAACTGAAATTGGTACATCATGCAATGCTTTGATCAGTCTGATTGATAGTAGGCTTGCTAGTACTTTATCACCACCATAAATCTCAGATCAAATAATTCTTTCTTCTATCTGGTTGATCTTTGTGTCCTTGCGCACACAAACAAACGTTTAGAGGGGCGGGAAGAACCTCCAGGCTGCTCCGATGCTCAAGTTAGATTGAGGTAAAAGTAAATTTCGACAAAATTTTAGAAATATAAAGTGTATACCTTTTGGAGATGTAAAATGAGCTATATATCTGTAACCCTAGATTGTTTTTGTGCGTATCAAGTTATCTTCGTGATAAGGATTTAATCTTATCAAATATATGACACTTAATCTGTAAAGCAGAGAATATTCAGATACATTGTTTAGACACATTGTGTCTAAACGAGGTTTATAGAGTTGACGGACGATCCTAAGATGTACCTGCAGATTCTTTCAGATATTTAGTCAATCCTCAATTTGAATGGCATGGACATGGATAAACTATGTGTCTGTGTCATGAGGAGGTTTGGACCTAGGTCGGCCGCGGGTGAGCTCCATGAAGAACCATAGGTGGGCTCGGCCTTGGACCTTTGGCATATATATTACCAAAAGCCCACAAGTCTAGTGAAAGTCAACCAACGAGTTTGATCGGTGACTTTTTCCTCGGTCAACCCTTAAGTCTCGATAAGCTTGCTCAGACCGACTTTACCTTCGGGTCAAGTCCGGCTTTTCCTCAAGGTCAAGTCCTTAGGCATAGCTTTTCTTATTCTTGAGGGATAAAAAACTTCGATAATTAGGCCTCGGCTCAATGAGTTTTCTCGTATTCAGCAGGGGAATCTAACATAAACATTAGTGTCGAGATCGTCTCATTTCATGCCTCGGAAAGCTCTTCATTGTGTTGTGGGTCTCGTGACACCCAACTGTTTGATTGCCACATCCGTTGGATCGCCCAACCTGTGTACAGCATTATCATCAACATCTAACTATGAATATCAGTTAAAACCCATGTTTGCACCATCCACTAAACTGATGAAACATATTACATACTCGGACCCTAGATAAACACACAAATTGGTAACTTTAAGGAACCGTTACCAACTATTCAAAGTCTCCCACTGTCCTTCAACTCCAAGATTATACCGCAACTCCATGAATAAGAGTTTTTTTTTCCCCCTTCATTGACGCACAGTTACACACATGCACGCACACAGAAACAAGCACGCACTTTCAAGAGAGAGAACATTGCAACCGCTCAACCATTTGTTGCTAGCTGCAACTGGACCAACACAAGTAATGTATGTAGTCGCCTAGTTACATGACATGCACAAGCTTTCATTCCTCAACAAGTTGCCAAACTTGAAGGAACTGGACATATATACAGATGTTTGGCACATAAGAACAACAATTTGGTGACACAAAAGGACTATAGGCCTGAAGGTCCAGATAGACGTGCATGCAACAATCCTCCAAGGCTGCAACACCACCAAGACAAACTAATGACAATCAAATCATATTGATCTTACTTTAACAAAATATGGCATGTAAGTTGATATGGGTCAGGAAACAGAATAAACTTCCCATGGCCATATTCATTCGGTCGAAAATTTCTCTTCTTTGTCATCAGCCTCTCAGTAATCAATTAAACAAAAATAAAACCACCAACCAATTTCTCATACAGGATTTTCCACTGAATTGACAAGATAGAAATTAATAATTTTTCCCACACATAAGTTGTAATACCAAGAGAAATATCGAGTTATCCATTACAAAGAGAAAGTAAAGCCAGTTAATCAACCAAAATATATTGTTTTCTGAATTGAAAAAGAAATGTCTGACAAGTACAAAGTATTTGTCTATGAGATCAAAGTGATACAGAGTGGACATACACCTGTTATTCAACGATTTTGCCAGTGTTCGGTGCTCAAGGGTTGTTGATAGACTGGGGCCTGCAAAAAAGAAGCAATCAGTCATTTTGAACACTGGAATTCACAATGTAAGGTAATCATGGGCAATCCGTGAAAGGATGTCAGGCCCAGGATCCGCATCCAACCCTGAGTTACTTGGTTAGCCTCTGTTTGGTAATTTATGTTCATGGAAATGGGCATATGGAAAACTAATCCTCCACGAAACTAAAATCTGTTATATATATATATATATATATAGCACCTCCCCATTCGGTAAAATATCATGCTTTCATATATGTAAATAAAAGCAGCAGGAAACCAGAACTAAATATTGTCTTAAGTGGAAGAACACATTGCTCAAGGTCCATGAAAGAAAAACAGGAAAACCAAAAAAAAAAAAAAAAAATTAATTTCAGGCCTACCTTACTTTATACTTTTCACAGATTCTCTACCTGAAGATGGAAATTGGAGTTCTTGTTGGTATTAACATACTTGTATTTCTCCGTTTATTGCAGACAAACATATATAAGAATACTTTCAAAAAATGGATTTAGATATAGTAAAATCTGGCGATAAACAAGGTGGACAATATTAAATATTGATTACTGCTATTAGTGATTAGGACAAAAAATATAGCGAGGAAATTTAGTGCAACCTAAGATTCAATGCCTTTTTTTAAGAGTGTCTGCGCCTACTTAAAGTGAAGTTTAAGAAACTGGGTGTAATTTTTAAGCTGTTAATTAGTTTGTCAACTTCACACTTAACATAATAAGTATTGAGATAAGTTTGTAAATTCAGATATGTACATTGTTAGTTACCAGCAAACACTTGTTATATTCATATTTGAAAGAATTACACGAGATGTCCAAATTTATATACAACATTCTGTTTTTTTTTTGCATATCTAGTTACAACCTAATACACCATAGTAAAAGAACCCACCTGATATAAGGTGGCCTCATATCAGCTTTAACTACATATATAGAAAACAAAACAAGATTAAGGATGCTTATGCAACATCAAAGTTAAATGTTTACATCCTCCTAATTTCTTTTTGCCTTGGCTTCGTCAAAGCCTTGATTTTGCTAAAACTGTTTATAATCAATCAACAATAAAAACTCTGAGGTAATTGATCGGGTAGGCCTATATTAAAGGCAAGCATTCAGATCACAGCCCTTTAGCCAAGAAAATCAAGAGTTGAATCGAAACTAGGCAAAGCTTAGCTCAAGATCATATTGTCAGTAACCCTGGGTAATCACTTAAAAACACCATGCATTTTTACCTGGTAAATTGCATGTCTGAAATGGTCATAGGAATGAGCATACATCATGGCAGGAGTAGGCCATTGCATATAGGCAGCCTCTGGAGAGGTATTATTGCATCCAACAGCAGAGAATGGGGTCACCGGCATCTCTGATGTCATGTAGCTCACTGAAGTCTGATGTGTCCTAGGAAACTGATCCAGCTGATGAAAGACTGGCTCATATTGCAAAAATGAAGGTTGAACACTGCAAGCTCTCAAGCTGAAATCATGGGAAGGAACAAACGCCCTAACGTACCTACAATGGTATAAGCTTCATTTTGTTAAGAACCATTTAATTTCTTGGAGGAAGTTCAAATAGAAAACTAATATATGAGGGAAGGTACCTATCATAACTTCGATCATAGTCCGGATCAGTCTGGTCCTTCTCCCTGTCCCTAAAAATGGCAACCGTTGAAGCACCACCATCTTTATTGACAATCTTTTCATGATCCTTAATTGCAGGAACAGTCCTAAAACATTCCTGCTCATATCTGTTTAAACACACCTTTCTTGCATCAACTGCATCTACAGAAGAAGGATTTTCTACTTCTAGACTGGAATGACCACTAAATATACGAGCCCGAGCTTTATCATATTCCTCCTTCCTCTCTTCAACAGTTCTTGCAGGACTTTTTCTGGTCCCACTTTCAATACCATGTAATGAAGCATTGCCTGGCCTGGGACGAATAACAATCTTCACATGTTCATTCTTCTCTTTTTCTGGCTGTTTTGTTGGGACATCTGATAAATAAACAGCTGGAAACCTACTTTCAGGTGTTTTTATTGCAACTACTCTGCTGCTGAAACCATCTAAGGCATTATCTAGTGCCATCGTCTGTAAACCATAGTGTTGTGCAACACGATGTGCAGCACACCTGAGGTAAGAAGTTGGTAAATGCTGGAATTCAAACTGCTTCTGGTCACAGTTCTGCATGAATTTTTGAATATCCAACTCCATCCGCAGAACTACAATTCAAAGAAAAATATTCAAAATAAATTGCCATTAAGAATTGACATGCTAATTAAAGAGGAGGTTGCCACATCACTTAGAAAATTAATTGTTTGGGTGAAAGACATGTCTATATACAATGATACAAGAAATAGGTATATGTCTATATGAGATGTCTAAATATTTAAAAAATCAACCTACACTATGTTGACTGAACAATCAGCTCGAATTTTGTCTTATACTAAATATGTAACAGTATATGGAGGCCAATCAGATGAACCATGCAATGAAAGTTAATACCAGTTATAGGTTAAATTTGTAACTACATGTTGGACAATAAGAGCAAGATGGTAAACACATTACAACTGCCATGTTTCATGTAAAAATAAAGAAAATGATTTCTTTTTAGCCAATTTTATGTTAAGTGTGATATCTACCCTCTATTACCACATGATTTAGTACCTTATTGCCACCTGAGCACATTCTAACCAAGGTTCGCAGTTATCGTTACCGGAATCGGAATCGGTATCGGACCATTCCTATGGATATTGAGATTGGCAGTATCGTCAACATCGGCGATTACAGATCGGAGTATCGAAATTTTTGGTATCGGAAAGAAAATAATTATTAACATTTAAGAAAATATATTTTATACATTTAGGCATACTTTTAAGTATTTCCAGTGTTGTTGCTTAGTAGTTTTGAAATTGAATAAATTGTAGTCACCCTTGCCTATTGGTTTACATGCGATAGATAAGTTTTCTTCTTTTACATGCTTTTACTACCTTACTATATATTTTTACACCATTGTTGATTGGTCTTTTTCGTTCATTTTTTTGTTGTTGAATTGACCCAAAAAGAGACCCCCAATGCCAGTATCGGTTAGTATCGGGTATCGGCCGGTATCGGATCGGGACATGCCAAACCGTATCGGTATCAGCCGTATCAGATCGGTATCGGCCGATACTGCAAACTATGATTCTAACAAATACTTAGATCAAAGGTGTTCAAATAATCTATCAAATTATAGAAAACAGAAGCAATTATAGCCCAGGACCCATAACTTCTATTGACCATAAGTCCATGTCCATGACTGTCGCACTTAATTGACTTATGATATATCATTGACCCTTGTTTTATCTAAAAATTGATAGAGCATTCAAACTTTTCAATAAGACGTGATAAACATGATATTTGTTATATCTATATCTGTTTCGGGATAGGGACAACAGAATAGAAGTCCCGCTACTAGCTTTCTTTTACTCTCTCTCTCTTTATATATATATATATATATATATATAGGCCGACTCAAGACATGAAATAAAGGCAGACCTCCTACTCCTCTCCAAGAACTGGAAGACAACTTGGCTGACATTCAACTGAGGGTTCAGCTTGACCCGCTCAACCCTGCCCTCACAGAAGAGGAGATAGCCCTCCAAGATCGACTCCGCAAGAAAACTTTCTTAGATGAGATCAACATCAGACAAAGAGCTAAATGCAGTTGGCTTAGAGATGGAGATAGGTGTTCTAAATTCTTCCACGCTACTGTCAAGGCTAGACATAGTCGGAATACCATACACCGATTGCTGGATCCTGATGGAAGTCTCATTATTGGGGATGATGGTATCCGGAATGAGACGGTGCGGTATTTTCGAGACCTCTACAACTAGAACTCATATCCGAACGTCTTTCCTCACATTGTTTTTAAGAAGATGGTCTCTCGGCGAGATAACGCTGTCTTACAGATAACGGTGTCGATGGAGGAGATACATTATATTGTTATTAATGCAGACCTTATCAAATCGCCAGATCCGGATAGATTTGGGACGGCTTTCTTCACGAAACACTGGGTTATGATAAAGATATGTCCTGAAAGCGGTGAGAGAGTTTTTCTCTGGTAAGCAGTTCAACGAGATTAATCACACTTTTGTGGTCTTAATTGCCAATGTGGAGGGTGCGACTTCACTAGGAGACTTTCGGCCGATAGCGTGCTGTAATTTCTTATACAAGATTATAACTCACTTGATGTGTGACCGGATGGGGGATGTGATGAGAGAGCTTATCTCCCATAATCAGACGACCTTCATCAAAGGACGCTCCATCTCGGAGAATTGTCTTCTAGCTCATGAGCTTGTTAGGGATTTCAATAAGCAGGGGGCAACAAAGAGTGTCTAAAGTTGGACCTCAGGAAAGCCTATGATATGGTGAATCGGAATTTTCTGTCACATCATGATCTGTATAGGATTTGACAGATGGTGGGTGGACAGGGTAAATGAGTGTATATGCTCTGCATCTTTCTCGATTATGGCTAGGGGTCAGCCGGAGAATTTTTTCGGGAGTAGCAGAGGACTGAGACAAGGCGACCCCCTCTTTCCATATCTTTTTGCGATGGTCATGAAATTTCTCACTTGTCTCTTAGATGATGCAATACTGGATGGCTTGATTACTCCTATATTTCGGAAGGTGAATCCTGTGGTTTCTCATCTAATTTATGCTGATGACCTACTGGTGTTTGTAGAGCCATCTGA
This sequence comes from Iris macrosiphon, assembly GCA_036927795.1. Taxonomy (NCBI): domain Eukaryota; kingdom Viridiplantae; phylum Streptophyta; class Magnoliopsida; order Asparagales; family Iridaceae; genus Iris; species Iris macrosiphon. Next base: position 18,583,598 of record JAYESA010000008.1, read on the forward strand.
CAGATCCCTAGACACTCTAAAGGGTATATTTGATATCTTGAAAAAATGGTCGGGTTTGCAGCTGAACAAGAACAAGAGCCAGATGTTCCTGAATCGTACTTGTGAGAATAAGGAGGCATGACTGGCCAAAATGGGCATCGTGTAAGGTATGCTTCCTGTGAAATACTTGGGTCTTCCCCAATCAATCAACTATATTGCTAATGCAGAGTATGAAGGTCTCATCAACTACACGCAATCGAGACTAGAGGGATAGCAGACGCAGATGTTGCCCTTTGGAGGGAGGATTGAACTTATTAAAGCCGTTATAGAGACGGTTGCTCTTTACTGGCTCCAGGCCATTATGCTGCCTAAGGGTACGATGAAGAAAATCGAGAGCATGTATGCGGACTTCTTGTGGAAAGGAGACATGCATGCAATCAGTTGGGAGGAGTTGTGTCGGCCTAAAAAGGAAGGTGGAGTTGGATTACGATCTTTGGACTTATCCGAAAAACTGCTTACCTCAAACTGTTCTGGAGATTCGTCAATGGAAAGTCTCTATGGGCTGAATGGATCAAGGGAAGATACTTTCCGAAAGGGGACTTCTGGTCAGCTAGCAGCAACAACTTCTTCTCGATCACCATTAAAGCTCTGTTGAAGACGAAAAATAAGGCAAAGGGTAAGTTGACTAGGGTCATAGGTTCAGGGGCCCAAACAAGCATTTGGCATGACCCCTGGATTGGATACACTAGCCTGATTAAAAGGGAGGGATGACATGTGTATGAGCTAATGAGCTCTATGGAAACGGTCAGCAGCTTGATCCAGGAAGGGGAGTGGAATATCCAAGGACATTTAATCGAGGCAGCACATGCGGAAGATATCCGAGCAGTGGAGATTGATAGACAAGCGGTGGAGGATTACTGGACATGGACAGACATGGAGAAAGACACTTTCAATTTCAGAACCATGAATCAGATACGGACTGCTTATGAGGAGGTTGATTAGGCAGAGATGGTTTGGACCAAAGGGGCTGCAGTCAAGATGTCGCTGTGCTTATACAAAATAATCAAAAATAGGCTTCTTACTTGAGACAGGCTGAGCAATTTTGGCATTTCCTATGAGGACATGAAGTGTTGCTTATGCGGTAAACATGATGAGACTAGAGACCATCTGTTCTTCTCTTGTGACGCTACTTGGGAGATTTGGAATACGCAAAGACGAAAATTGGGACAAACATATGGACATTGCAGACAGCTGACTGCGGTTTTAAATGATATCAAAGCTCAGAAGGGAAAGGGAGAGCCAGGTTATCGCCGACTAAGATTATTTTTTGAACGGTGGTATGGCATGTCTGGAGAGAACGCAACCGGCGTATCTTTGAGGGACGATCCCTTAGTACTTTTGTTGTACAAAGAAACATATATGCTGACATAGATATCTTAGACCTCATATGACACATTTTGTAATTTGGGATATATATAAGTTGTAATTATTGTTGATCAATAATATTTACCTTCTTCAATATATATATATATATATATATATATATATATATATATATATATTTATTGAGAGAGAGAGAGAGAGAGGAAGAGAGAGAGGTAGACTACTTCCACAGAGAACTTCTGGTACTTGACACTAAAACAAACAACATGATCATCTTAGTGCAATATTATTTCATGTTACGAACATGGACCCTTGTATTCAAGGCTAAACACTTCTTGAAAAAATCTGTAATGAACATGTTGCTGTGTTGTATGACGGTAGAGTACCCCCCCAATTGAGAGGAAATCATTACAAATAACCAGCAAAACCTAGGTCAGAATGTTGCACAATCAAGAAACAACGTCCCAAAAACAAGTAGCTGAAATTACAATGTTACGATAAATCACAAGTAAAAATCCCTAACATCCCCTAAATTGTTCAAGGCAAATTTTCATTAAGACATAGCAAGCGTTGGCGGTTATCCATGCCTACGCTAAAGTGTCCTAGTGTGTTCCTAGTGTTTGTATCGTGTCCAATGTGTCAGACACAGATACGGCATGACACGGACACGGCACCTATTTTTGGAGCGTTATTCGTCAAGACAGCTATCAGACCCAAATCAAATTCGGTACCAAAACCAAACATGAACCTAATAATGGCTGACTCTAAACTGATGTAGTCATAATCTTAAATTATTTTGACACAATCAACATCGATTTGTTTCTTAGGGTTCACACATCGAATGGAATCGAATCATGTTGTTATTCCAAGAAACGAAAAATCAAACAAACAGCAAAAAGAATTGAAAGATCGAAGAAGAAGAAGAAGAAGCACAAACCGGTCAGTCGATGGCGAGGGTTCTCCAGCGCCTCCAAGAGGAACGCGTCCACTCCTCCTATGGCGTGCGGCCGTCCGTCCTCCTTGATATCGTGCGCAGGTGCGCATGATAGTGGAGTCTCCGTCATCATCAGAAAACAAAGCAACAAAGAAGAGAGAGAGAGAGTTCTCTTCTTCTTCTCTGGAAAGGAGTTTGGGGTTGGGGAAGAGGAAGAGCTGACTTGACCTGACCTCGTCTTCCTTTTTATATTATTTGTGAAAGGATTCCGATTGATATTTGTTTGGAAGAATATCGAGCTCCGAAATATGCGAGGATTTCCTTTTTTACTTTCGGACACGGTTATTGGCACAACAAATATTTTTTATTTTTTATTTTTTATTTTCTTAAATTATTTCTATTGCTGACTGAAGTTAGGAGTATGGTTAAAATTTTGATAATCCTCAACATGTATTCAAAATTTTGACAATATATTCGATTTCGGACCGAAAATCGACCCAAGCTGAATAAAAGATCCGGTTCAGTTTAAAAAGAAAAAAAAAATTGATTTGATTTTGATTTTAAAAATATTAAAAAAATTTGGCTAAATTTGAACTTGATATCCTGAACTATTGCAGTTTTTAACCTGATACACTAAATTTTGATAGAAGACAACTTGATAATACCCTAATTATAATTTTACAACTTAATACCCTATCGGTGTTAACAGAAAATTATAAATGACAAAAATATTCCCTCTCCAATTATCTTTTCTCCTCTCTCTTCGACAGCTCCCCCTCTCTCCGGTGCCGACGGCAACGACGATGGCGACAACAAAGCATCGACAACAACAATAGTGGCAACAACATGGGGGGGGGGGGGGGCATGCGCAGCGGGGGGAGGGGTCGCGTGGGGCGGCGGGAGGCGGGGGCAGCAATTGGGGTAGGGAGGGTTGAGGTGGAGAGGAAGGGGGGTAATTTAGGGTTTTTATTTTTAAAATTTTTTTAATGAAAAAAAAAAAAGAGCCGACTAATTGAGGGTATCAATTTGAATTTTTTTTTTTTTAATAGTTGATGGTATCAAGTTGTTTGGTTTTAAAGTTTAGGGTATCAAGTTAAAAACTGAATTCGTTGAGGGTATCAAGTTAAAATTTAGCCAAATTCTATATTTGGTTTCGATTTTAGGTTTCGATTTCGGTCCAAAATCGAAAATCGAATAATAGTTATGCAATTATGTAAATACCCTCAATTTTATGCATATGTTTTCATAAAAAATGTGTATATTTCGAAAATAACAAGTCTATGTATATGTTTTGAAGTCCAACTTTGATAATTTAACAGCTAGTCCAACTTTGGATGCAACTTTGAAATACAATAAATGTGTGTATAAAAATTATAATTTTAAATATAATTGAACCACATTCCCAATTTTGAACCCGACCCATTACACAATAAAAATAGTCCAACCGAATAAACCGAATCGATTATTCGATTCGGTTTCGGTTTTGGCTAATTTCGGTTTGGTTTTGATTTTGGATTTTTAGAATTTTGGTTTATTCGGTTTTAACTATTTTGGTTCTGTTGAAATGGAATAAACTAAACAAAATTGATGTTTGGCACCCGCGCGTGGACAATTGGTACACGTACGCGGCCGAGATCGCCGGAGCACCGTCGCTAACCCCCCTCCTCCGTCTTCCCCCTACTGCTCTGGCGTCCTCTGCCATTTCCTCCACCTCCGTCTCCTCCGGCTCCTCCGTCGAAGACTCCGGCCTCCCCCCTACCGAACCCGGCCTCCCTTCGCCTATCGCTCCGGCGATCTCGGCCGCTCACGTGCACCGGCTGTGCTCGCGCGAGTGCCAAATAGCAAAGTTGCCTAACAAAGTCGGGGGGCGGTCGACGACTCCGACCTCCCCCCTACCGAACCTGGCCTCCCCCCGCCTACCACTCAGCGACGTCCGCGTGCGTGCACCGGTTGTGCACGCGCGCGTGCCAAATAGCTAAGTTGTAAATCGAACTCTCACCCTACATAGAGGCATGTATATCTTATTTATGGATTGTGCTATTATATAGTCAAGATTGTCAAAGTTTTGAATTCATGCCTTTTAGAACAAGCTGTCATTTGGCTTCAGCCCAAGTAGATTGATAAATTTGTCATGGTCAAGATATTCGTCCTTAACACGCTAACCCTAACTTACATTTTATTTATTTAGATTGAGTTAGGGGTATTTGTGATTAACCACAATAAGGAAGGTTCAGCCGGTTCTTTTTTGCGGATCGGTTAGTTCGGTTTTGAACTCTTAAATTCTTGTTAAAGTTTACAACTTGAATTAATTAACAATCAACTTATAGTTACATTTGGGCCAATTTGTTTAATGACTTAAGTCTTGTAAAATTTAGGTTTAGAAGGATTCATATTAAAATTTGACAACAAAAATGACTTAAGTCTTCATAAAAATTTGATTTATAGGCCGATACTTACAATGGATCCTCCCTAATCACCAATGCAAGGATCGTCTCTTGAGGATCCTCTACCTTATCGAAACCCAGCTCCACAACATATGCGTCTATGGTGGCAGTTTCTTGACTTAAGGAGCCTTCTCTGACTTGGTGTATAGGGCTTCAAATAGCAGGTATTGTCAGTACAAACACCAAATGTAAAGGGATGAGGTTGATAAAATATTCAAGGATATTGTGTATCAAGTTAGAGCAGTTCTTACCTTCCTCCAGAGAATCACATTGTATTTAACAATGAGTATGTATGCTAGGACTAGGAGTATCAGTGCATGTACTGTATTTAACGATTAGTATATACTTGAACGATGTCTATTCATTTTTGCAAAAGTATCTAGAAATGGATATGAATTACTATCTGCGTCATCGTTCGTGGATGTACAGCCGTCATCATGCTGACATGTGCGATGTGCAGGATAAATTCATTGAGGGTGTACAGCAGTTCCTGCAGTTCGCCAAGGCGTTCTCTCAGTACATGGACGATACCAAAATTAAGTGTCCGTGTGTGAGATATCGCAACTTAAAATATCATCCAGAAGTGGAAGTGACATATCATTTGTACTCGAAGGGTTTCACGCTGAATTACTATCAGTGGACCGTGCACGGAGAACTTGTGTCTTTAGCATCGGAGTCGGAGCCTTATGTGGAGCCGTATATGGATGTCCACGACCACGCTGCTTAAGACGACGGGTGGGTGAACATAGTTTTTGATGCGGCGGGGCCTAGTTTCGATCCGGACAATCATGATGCAGCTGGGGAGGCACCGAATACCGATGCTGCAAAGTTTATGGAGTTGCGGGAGAATGCAAGGACTCCATTATATCCTGGTTGTGAAGATCATTCACCGTTGGAGGTGGTTACAAGATTGTTGAGCATCAAGTCCGATTTTAACATGTCGTAAGAATGCAATAACCTACTGATGGATTTGATTATAGAGATCTTACCAGAGGGTGCAAAGTTGCCTAAAGACTTCTACCGATCTAAGAGGATGGTGAGATCACTCTGGATGGGATACGAAAAAATTGATGCATGTTGTACTACAAAGACGACAAGGATGAAGATACGTGCAGATTCTGTGGTGCTGATCGCTACAAGGCCACTGGAAGAGAAAAGTCTGTCGGTGCAAAGCAGCCTACTGATTCGATGCACTACTTGCCTTTGACGCCGCGGTTGCAGAGGTTGTTTATGGTGAAGGAGACTGCAGAAAATATGAGTTGGCACAAGTGGAAACAGATCAAAGGAGTATTGGATCATCCATCCGATGGAGAAGCATGAAAGCACTTTGATCAAGAGTATCCAGATTTTGCTTCGGATCCGCTTAATGTCAGATTGGGGCTCTCCTCCGACGGTTTTACCCAATTTGGACTTTCGGGCTCCCAGTATGTAAACCCCCAGATTTTTCAGAATTTAAAAATAAATTTTCGGAATTTTTCTAGAATTTTCTGTAATTTTTTAGGAATTAAAATAAATGTTCTTCTGAATTAAATATTTTTAAGTATTAAAATAAATATTAAAATATTATGAAAATAATATTTTTGGGTGTAAAATAAAATATTAGACATAGGGTAATTTTTCTGGAATTTATTGGACCCCAGAACTACTTTTAAAGACCTAAAAACTAAACTTATTTTTAAACCCAAAATAAACCAACCTGAACCCATCCTGAATGTCACGCCCCAGTCCCAAAATACCAAGGGACCAGATGCGTGATAATGGCCAGCAGTACGCACCAATGGACAACCCAATTTAATGGATCCATCAGGGCATACTTAAGCTGTAATATAACAATAAGCAGGTCTAATAATACATGTCTCAGTCTATACTAATCTCATCCACAACAGATAATCACAGATCAAATGCCAGAATAATGCAAGTAAATATAATCTAGCATATCTCAATAAAGAGTCTCGGAGAACAATCCGAGAACAAGTCTAATACAATAATGCAATAGACTGGAAGTAAAGTAAATAGGAACAGAAGTAAATGAGTATCTCAAACCAATACCCAGGAGAAGTCCTCTGGTACGATCTCGTCCTCAGGTGTCGGTACGGCTCCTATATCAGCTCCTGCTAATGCTCCTGTACTGTATAACTCTGGGTGGATCTCCTCTACTAATCCTGGGGACATAATTCGGATCCAGGTCCTCAGGGGACAGCAAGGTACAGAAAATACAAGCCAAAATAAATGCAGTGCAGCAGAGAATAAAATAAATAGGGTAAGCTATAACCATCTATGTGGATTGCAAGAGAGAACATCAAAAGTACTCAGGTTGAAACAACTACAAGCTCTGTGTAGGGGAGCCGGTAGCAGTGATATCATGAGGTGGTCTAGCTCAGCGGGAGACTGAGTAGCCGGCATAATATAGTCAACCTGTAGCCTGCGGGTCTCTCCAGCAATAGATGGAACAATAAGGGAATACTAAAATAACCAGCTAAGTGATATGCAAGATAAGAGCAGCACTAGAACTCAGGCTGAAGCATACTACAAGCTCTGTGTAGGGGAGCCGGTAGCAGCAGTAATAATGAGTAATGGGCCAAGCTCGGGCTTCAGAGTCTTGTGCCTCACGATAATAGGGGTGTATATATATATGATCAGCCTGTAGTCTGTGTGTCTCTCCCCACCCAATGTAATCACACGTCTCATGTCCATGACACGCACAATCATATCTAATGCACAAGTCATCTAATGTCTAGGGATATAATATCAATGTCAGGTCATGTATCCTATACAGAATCACCACAAATATCTCGGGAAGATCCTGTCTCATGAACAGTGTCAAGTGTCCTGGGTCAAGTGTACTTGGTATGACAAGTACGGGAATATAAAGGGTCACGAATGTCCATCTCTAGATGACAATACACAACACCGCGTACGGTGTTGGCACCCGACTGATAATCGGACGCTAAGTACGTCACACGGTCCTAGGTTAAGCATGCACAGCACTATAAAGAAGCAAGAAAAATATGTAACAATACTGCAGAGTTTGGCAAGGTACACTTGCCTGGGGTCCTGGCTCCAACTGTAGCTCTGGTCTCAGTGTGGTCTGCAGGTACTACTCCGGTTGCTGAAATAAACATTACCATTAGATTCAGAAAATATCAAATAGCTAAAAACGCCTGTACTTGAGTCCAATTTGGACACAGGGGCAAAAAGGTCATTTCCGGGCCAAAGCGGGGTCCACATGTGGGCCACTTTGCACCGAAAAGCGCGTCAGGGTCAAAGGTCTCCAAATTCCGTAAACTCAGCGTCTACAAGTCAGGAACGATGATACGAACCCAACGGAACTTCCCGAATTGGATTCCGATGAGCCGATCACAAAATCGCCCGTCGAGCGGGGCCCGTGGGGCCCACGACACGCGATTTTGTCAACGTTCTCAGAATCGAACCAAACTTGGGTCACAGGACCAGCGTATCGCTACGAGTCCGATGGCGCAAGTTTCGTCTCGATCCGACGTGTGTACACAAAGTTAGGGCGTGATCCAGAAAGGTCGGATACGGGGTGTCGTCGGCGGATACGCGTTGATTCCGGTGTGCACGCACATCCAAATCAACTTCTGCGAAATCCTACACGTCCGTATCGACGACGCGCACGTATCTGTGAAGACCGCGCGCGACCAAGTCGTCCCGTTTGGCGGGGCGTACTCGATTCCGGGGTGAATTGGGTTATTGGTTTTCCTGTTTTTGGATCGCGGTGTGCGATCACCACAGGACGCGATGCACCGAGCGGGTTGCACGGGCACCGAGAGGGTCATACAGTCTTCGTAATACAATTGACGGAAACAAAAATGGGATTACGAGGAGAGAGAAACGGTTACCTGAACAGGGCCCCGTGAATCTGATTTCCTGTGTCCGAGACGTGTCCGAGTCTCCTTCGTGTCCTGCGTCGACGAGTCCGGTACTGTGTCTGCCCTAGGGTTTATAGTGTACTGCTTAGGGTTAGGGTTCAGGCGCTGGGTTTTCGCCGTGGCTGGCCGGAGGAGGGCGGAGCGGGGACCGATAGCTGCTGGCTGGGGTCGTCGGTGGCGAGGCGACTCAGGCGGCTGGTTAGTCGAGGGTCGACTGGGAGCTAGGGCGATGGTTGGAGAGGGGTGTCGTTCAGCCGAGGCGGGATGGGTAGAAGGCTGCTGTGGTCGAGGTGGGCTAGGGCGGCTGTGGGTGGTGGGACGGCGAGGAGGTGCGATGGGGGAGCGGCGGAGTCGTGGTGGAGATGGAGAGGTGGTCGATGGTGGAGACGTGGAGGAGACGACGAGGGGTTTGGAGAGTGCTGGACGGTGGAGAACGTCGGCTGGCCGCGGGGAAGAGATGGAGGGAGGTGGTGTCAGCGGAGGTCGACGGAGTGGGGTCGGGGGAGGAAGAGAGGGAGATGGAGGCGGAGAGGGCTGACGACGGCAGGAGGAAGGGGGTCAGGTGGAGGAGGAAGTCGTGGGTGGAGGTTAGGGTTCCGGTAGGAGGAGGAGCACGGCGGGGCTAGGGGAGTGGCTGAGGACGGCGGCCGGCTAGGGGCGACGCCGGAGAGGGGTCGGCAGAGGGTGGCGGCTTAGGGTTAGGGTTAGGGATTTGGAATTAGGTAATTAGGGATTTGGTAATTAGGGTTTCTTTTGTTTTTCTTTTTCTTTGTTTGTGGAAAAAAATTAGGGGAACCTGTATTTATACATGCAGAAATTGGAATAGGGTTAGACCTAGGATTCGGGCTGGGTCAACGGGTCAACGCTCCTCGGGCTGGGCTTCGGCTCTCATGGGGATGTCGGGCGTTGGCACGGGTTAAATTCGGTTTAAATTCTAAATTGGTGTCTAGGGCTTTAAACGGGTTTCCGGAGTCCAATAAATTCACCGAAAATTACCACATGTCCGGTTTTCCGTTTTACACCCTAAAATATTATTTTCATAATATTTTAATAAAGATTGACCGAAATTAAAAATCCTTAAATCACCAACGCCTAGGGTTTAATTCCCGAAAAATACCAGAAAATTGGGGAAAAATTCGAAATTAAAATTCTGAAGAAATCAGGGGGCTTACAATCTACCCAACTTATAAAAATTTCGTCCTTGAAATTAAAATAGGGTAGGGTTCTCTCTTTCAAGTCTCACTTGATTACAGTCTAAGGGATTCCTCTCAAGTGAACATTGCGGTCTCTACCCAACTTAGATTTTACCCATCTCTCATCTAAGGTTATACATCTAATAAAGCTATGCCCCAACTTATTTAATCATGTTATTGAATCCTCAAAGTCTTTAACACTATCAACGCCATCTATGATATGCCCTTAATCATTTATAAAAGGTTATCAACAATGCGACCGGCCTGTGGGGTACATCTAGTACTGTCTATATATCAACTTATACTAGGCACGAGGTTTCGTCTTTCCGAAGTAAGGGAAGACGAAGATCAATAATAAAGAGTTCAAGGGTGAGGTAATAGAATAGAAGTATCAAGGTCAAGGCATTTAACGAATTCAAATAGGATTTGTCAAGACAATTGTGGATTGAAATCCTATTCTAGTAATCCTTTGTTCGCATGCTCGTATTAGTACAGTTATGTAACTGATACGATATGCTCAGATATATCTAGAGGGCAAGTATACTAGTCAACTATATATCTCAATCCACGTGAAGTAGTCGTGCGAAGAGCGAACCAAAATGTACTAAGGTTGATCAGACCGTAATACACTGATTCTGAATAGACAATTGTATTAGTGTGTCGACCCACTAATACGGATGTCATGAACAAGCTCGATAAAAGGATAAGCTTGCAAAACTAGGCTATATTAGCAGCATAAGTCAAGGTGGTACAACAAATGTAAGTATGCTAGATGATGATGAAAGGGGGTACACTTAATTCAAGTTCTCAAAACAACACAAAATAAGCACAATAACAAAAGGCTCTATAATATCTACAGTTATCAATTATAAAAACATTCTAGGTTATAAATTATTAGCAAGTTCAAAATTACATAGGTTAGGACTGGGGTCACGAACCAATAGGCACGAGATAAAACAAATCGATAAACAGATAACTACGACAAATTATGCGCATTAGCTACTCCATGGGTCTGCGCGTCTTCCAAAGTCATCGCTGGAGCTTGTTCACGTTCTTGCAGTTGATTCCTCTGCTGCTGTTGAGCCTGCTGGAAGAGTGTTGCTTGTGGTGCCAGGGGTGGCCTCGGCTGATTCCCTCCTGGGACTGGTGGTCTGACTCCTTCAACTCTCGTTTGCGGTGCTTCCAATGCTGGAGAGGCTGGCGTTGGTGCTGGTGACATTAGCGCTTTTTCTCGACATTCGGGGCATTCCTTCAGTGAATGCTGACTGGATCCGCAAGCTAAACATACTTTCCTTTTCCGTCTGCACTCGTCCTCAGTATGGCCTCGCTTGCGACAATATGGACAGACAGGTCTTGTCTGTGGAGTTGCTTCTGGTGGCTGGTGTACTTGAGGTCTTTGTGTAGCTTCTTCTTGTGGTGCTCCGGCTGGTGCTGATGTGGCTGGTTGTTGAATCATCAATGCTTTCTCTCGATGCTGAAGACAATCCTTGGCTAAGTGTTGACTGTTTCCGCAAATCAAGCATAATCCTAACTTGCGTCTGCATTCTTTTTGAATATGGCCTATCTTGCCACAGTAGTGACAAGTTGGAAGAACTAAGGCTCTTGGTGCTGCTCTCGGTGGTGGATTCATCTGTGGTCGCTTTGCAGCTCTTTCCTGTTGTGCTTGGTCCGGTGCTGATGCATACGGCCGTTTCTGGCTGGACTCTATCCTTGTGTTGCACTCCATGGGTCGTGCTGTAGCAAGAACATTCTCGTCTAAGGTAGTTGTAGTGGGGCTGATTAATCTCCGTAGCTCCGAGCTAAATCTGTCGATGAACTTCTTCGCTTGGATTTGCTGGGCTTCTTCCTGAACCTTCTGTTGGGCTTGCATCATCGCATAGAACATGCGAAACATCTGTTGTTCGTCCATAGCCTGCCCTTGTGGAATGGTAGGCGTCGGTGGAGCCAACTGCGTCGATGGTGGAACGTCATCTTCCGGGATTCTCGAGGCATGCTGACTTGCTTGCTGTGATGATGGACCTTCACTAACTGGTGTCACTTCATCTCCGTTGGTTACCACATCATCTCGTGGTGATCTGGCAGGAGTCTCGTTGTTTGTTCGTGAATCCATAACTCTGCAACCAAAATAAACAATAAGAGGCGCACAAGAATCGGCAGGATGCGAGTCAAGAATTTAAATTAGAATCTGATATAGATATCAAGAACGTTTCAAGCAAGTGGATGAGATCCTAGAAACTTATCCTATTCTTATTGCAGGCTTGCTCGGTCCCTAAGTTGAAACCGAACAATTTAGTCGTTGACCTGCATGGGCCACCACAAAAACCATGTCATGCCCCAGTCCCAAAATACCGAGGGACCAGACGCGTGATAATGGCCAGCAGTACGCACCGATGGACAACCCAATTTAATGGATCCATCAGGGCATACTTAAGCTGTAATATAACAATAAGCAGGTCTAATAATACATGTCTCAGTCTATACTAATCTCATCCACAACAGATAATCACAGATCAAATGCCAGAATAATGCAAGTAAATATAATCTAGCATATCTCAATAAAGAGTCTCGGAGAACAATCCGAGAACAAGTCTAATACAATAATGCAATAGACTGGAAGTAAAGTAAATAGGAACAGAAGTAAATGAGTATCTCAAACCAATACCCAGGAGAAGTCCTCTGGTACGATCTCGTCCTCAGGTGTCGGTACGGCTCCTATATCAGCTCCTGCTAATGCTCCTGTACTGTATAACTCTGGGTGGATCTCCTCTACTAATCCTGGGGACATAATTCGGATCCAGGTCCTCAGGGGACAGCAAGGTACAGAAAATACAAGCCAAAATAAATGCAGTGCAGCAGAGAATAAAATAAATAGGGTAAGCTATAACCATCTATGTGGATTGCAAGAGAGAACATCAAAAGTACTCAGGTTGAAACAACTACAAGCTCTGTGTAGGGGAGCCGGTAGCAGTGATATCATGAGGTGGTCTAGCTCAGCGGGAGACTGAGTAGCCGGCATAATATAGTCAACCTGTAGCCTGCGGGTCTCTCCAGCAATAGATGGAACAATAAGGGAATACTAAAATAACCAGCTAAGTGATATGCAAGATAAGAGCAGCACTAGAACTCAGGCTGAAGCATACTACAAGCTCTGTGTAGGGGAGCCGGTAGCAGCAGTAATAATGAGTAATGGGCCAAGCTCGGGCTTCAGAGTCTTGTGCCTCACGATAATAGGGGTGTATATATATATGATCAGCCTGTAGTCTGTGTGTCTCTCCCCACCCAATGTAATCACACGTCTCATGTCCATGACACGCACAATCATATCTAATGCACAAGTCATCTAATGTCTAGGGATATAATATCAATGTCAGGTCATGTATCCTATACAGAATCACCACAAATATCTCGGGAAGATCCTGTCTCATGAACAGTGTCAAGTGTCCTGGGTCAAGTGTACTTGGTATGACAAGTACGGGAATATAAAGGGTCACGAATGTCCATCTCTAGATGACAATACACAACACCGCGTACGGTGTTGGCACCCGACTGATAATCGGACGCTAAGTACGTCACACGGTCCTAGGTTAAGCATGCACAGCACTATAAAGAAGCAAGAAAAATATGTAACAATACTGCAGAGTTTGGCAAGGTACACTTGCCTGGGGTCCTGGCTCCAACTGTAGCTCTGGTCTCAGTGTGGTCTGCAGGTACTACTCCGGTTGCTGAAATAAACATTACCATTAGATTCAGAAAATATCAAATAGCTAAAAACGCCTGTACTTGAGTCCAATTTGGACACAGGGGCAAAAAGGTCATTTCCGGGCCAAAGCGGGGTCCACATGTGGGCCACTTTGCACCGAAAAGCGCGTCAGGGTCAAAGGTCTCCAAATTCCGCAAACTCAGCGTCTACAAGTCAGGAACGATGATACAAACCCAACGGAACTTCCCGAATTGGATTCCGATGAGCCGATCACAAAATCGCCCGTCGAGCGGGGCCCGTGGGGCCCACGACACGCGATTTCGTCAACGTTCTCAGAATCGAACCAAACTTGGGTCACAGGACCAGCGTATCGCTACGAGTCCGATGGCGCAAGTTTCGTCTCGATCCGACGTGTGTACACAAAGTTAGGGCGTGATCCAGAAAGGTCGGATACGGGGTGTCGTCGACGGATACGCGTTGATTCCGGTGTGCACGCACATCCAAATCAACTTCCGCGAAATCCTACACGTCCGTATCGACGACGCGCACGTATCTGTGAAGACCGCGCGCGACCAAGTCGTCCCGTTTGGCGGGGCGTACTCGGTTCCGGGGTGAATTGGGTTGTTGGTTTTCCTGTTTTTGGATCGCGGTGTGCGATCACCACAGGACGCGATGCACCGAGCGGGTTGCACGGGCACCGAGAGGGTCATACAGTCTTCGCAACGCAATTGACGGAAACATAAACGGGATTACGAGGAGAGAGAAACGGTTACCTGAACAGGGCCCCGTGAATCTGATTTCCTGTGTCCGAGACGTGTCCGAGTCTCCTTCGTGTCCTGCGTCGACGAGTCCGGTACTGTGTCTGCCCTAGGGTTTATAGTGTACTGCTTAGGGTTAGGGTTCAGGCGCTGGGTTTTTGCCGTGGTTGGCCGGAGGAGGGCGGAGCGGGGACCGATAGCTGCTGGCTGGGGTCGTCGGTGGCGAGGCGACTCAGGCGGCTGGTTAGTCGAGGGTCGACTGGGAGCTAGGGCGATGGTTGGAGAGGGGTGTCGTTCAGCCGAGGCGGGATGGGTAGAAGGCTGCTGTGGTCGAGGTGGGCTAGGGCGGCTGTGGGTGGTGGGACGGCGAGGAGGTGCGATGGGGGAGCGGCGGAGTCGTGGTGGAGATGGAGAGGTGGTCGATGGTGGAGACGTGGAGGAGACGACGAGGGGTTTGGGGAGTGCTGGACGGTGGAGAACGTCGGCTGGCCGCGGGGAAGAGATGGAGGGAGGTGGTGTCAGCGGAGGTCGACGGAGTGGGGTCGGGGGAGGAAGAGAGGGAGATGGAGGCGGAGAGGGCTGACGACGGCAGGAGGAAGGGGGTCAGGTGGAGGAGGAAGTCGTGGGTGGAGGTTAGGGTTCCGGTAGGAAGAGGAGCACGGCGGGGCTAGGGGAGTGGCTGAGGACGGCGGCCGGCTAGGGGCGGCGCCGGAGAGGGGTCGGCAGAGGGTGGCGGCTTAGGGTTAGGGTTAGGGATTTGGAATTAGGTAATTAGGGATTTGGTAATTAGGGTTTCTTTTGTTTTTTTTTTCTTTGTTTGTGGAAAAAAATTAGGGGAACCTGTATTTATACATGCAGAAATTGGAATAGGGTTAGACCTAGGATTCGGGCTGGGTCAACGGGTCAACGCTCCTCGGGCTGGGCTTCGGCTCTCATGGGGATGTCGGGCGTTGGCACGGGTTAAATTCGGTTTAAATTCTAAATTGGTGTCTAGGGCTTTAAACGGGTTTCCGGAGTCCAATAAATTCACCGAAAATTACCACATGTCCGGTTTTCCGTTTTACACCCTAAAATATTATTTCCATAATATTTTAATAAAGATTGACCAAAATTAAAAATCCTTAAATCACCAACGCCTAGGGTTTAATTCCCGAAAAATACCAGAAAATTGGGGAAAAATCCGAAATTAAAATTCTGAAGAAATCAGGGGGCTTACACTGAACCAAACCCATCCTGAACCAAACCGGATCCAATCCTTATTGGGTCGGATCCGAGCCCAAAACCCAAACCCGGCCCGACCCGAACCCGACCCGCTTAGTGCTACAGTGATCCCCCAAATTTCCCGACGGTTCCCCTCCGCCCCCGCGGCCGTTCCCTTCCCCTCTCCACCGCCCGCTCGCCTCCTGTAACCGTCCGCCTCTACCCCTTCTCCTCCTCGCCGCCTACAACCTCCGTCAGCCGACCGTCCGCCTCCCCGCAACCCTATAAAAACCCCGGCCCCCATCACCACGACTTCCCAGAGCCATCCCCTCCGCCGTGACTACGTCGATGCCGATCACGACCGACCAGCTCACCGACGGTCACTTCTCCATCACCATTTCATCCATCCTCCGCCGTCTCCTCCGCCCTCCGGCACCCCGAGGAACCCAGCTCCCCTCTAGTGACCCTAGCTCTCCGGCGAGTCAACCCCGAGCTCTGTCGTGACCTCGACGAACCCGATCTCCCCGCTGCCACCGCCACTACGACGTCTCCTCTCCAACTCTGCCGTCAACAGCCGACGAACCCCGAGCACTCGCCGCCGACGAGCACAGCTCTGCCGCCAGTGAGCTTCGACACCCTGCAGTCGCAGTGACGCGCCGCCTCTTGTATGCCAAGCACAGTCATCTCCGACGCCTTGTTCAGGTGAGTAATTCTCTCACCTCGTCGCGCCATTTTCCGAGCAGTCGGTTGCAACTCATTCCCTGCGTGACCCTCTCGAACCCCGTGCCATTAGCCAGGGGTATCGCGTCTTGTGTCGGTCGCAAACTGCGACGCAAAATCAGGAAAAACGATCACCTTTTCTGAAAATTCAGAAAATAACCCGAACTCCCCAGTTCGCGACCGTTCTGCGACCAACCTGTTATATATTTTCAAAATTGGCTTGAACAATTATTTAGACCATGTGACCAAGTTTTTAACCCTGTTTTTAGTTTAATTTATTGAGCTGTAGATTGCATATTATTTGAGGGTAAAAATGACCAAAAACTTGGTATTTAAATACCCTGATTTTCTTGGAACTGGGTGCGCTCCGCTAAACGAGGAGACTTGGTCGTGTACGAACTTCACCGAAAGGTGCGCGCCGTCAATACGGACGTGTGGGATTTTGCGGAAGTTGATTTGGATGTGCGTGCATACCTGAATCAACGTGTATCCGTCGACAACGCCCAGTATCGGCCCTGTTATGAAACTCATTGTAACTTCGTGTACGCTCGTCATTTTAAAACAAAACTTGCGCCATCGGACTCATAGCTATACGCTGGTCCTGTGACCCAAGTTTGGTTCAATTCTGAGAACGTTGACAAAATCCCGTATCGTGGGCCCTACGGCTCCATTTGACATGCGACGCTATGGGTGCTGCTCCTGGTGTCAATTCAATCGAGATTCTACGTCTCTGTCCGGAGGTAGTCCTGGCAATTCCTCTGAAAAGACGTCTTGAAACTCTGAAATGATGGGGTGATAAATAACGCCGTCCATTGCAAGTTGAACACCATCAAGGGATTCTGTGGATCCTCGTGCAAACTCAAGTTCTAGCTGGCCTGGTACCTTAAAAAGTATGCTTCATCCAAAACAGTCGAAGAAAGTGTGGTACTTGCTTAGCCAGTCCATTCCAAGCACAATCAAAAGTTGGCATAGGAAGGACTAAGAGTCGGGCATTCATCTCTCTGCCACGAATTACTACAGGACACGATCTACAAATCCGACTAACAGGTACAACTCCTCCGCCGGTGAGAATTCTAACACAACTAGGTAAAGGTGTAGTAGCAATATTATATTTGGCAATAAAACTAGAAGATATGAACGAGTGGGTGGCTCCCGTATCAAATAATGTCACAGCAGAAAAAGTAAAAGCTAGAGTAATACCTGCTATAACATCAATCTTCTGTTCCATGTCATCCACTTATAGTGGAAAAGATTGTCCGTTCCTCTGTGGTAGTCCATGATTGGCCCTCGTGTACTGATCCTCCTGAGTAGGTAGCGGTGGTCCTCGCTGAAATCCTCCGGCTGTTGGGGGTCGAGGTGCTCCTGGTCTAGTCATCTGCTGAACTGGCTTCGGCGCTGGAAGTGCAAGCCTCTGTATTGGCGGTAGAAGAATCAATGTCTGCTGTATTGGACAATCTCTTACCATATGTTGTTCGGAACCACACCTCATACATTGTCCTAAGCGAGTCCGACAATCTCTAAAAATATGCCCGCGTCTCCCACAATAATTGCAGTGGGGCTTCTCCAGAATCTGGTACGGTCCTACTCTGTGCTGATGCTGCTGTTGCTGTGCCAAAGGACGTCTGATAGGCCCTCATTACTGTGTCCTTGCTGGTCCCTGTTGTGTCTTCGGTTGACCTCCTTTTCCCTTGCTGATGGTCTCTTGTAATCTAGCTTCTGTCAATAATTCGGCATAAAAGATCCGGGACTGCGAGCTAGTGTAGTGTTGGAGCTCCTGAATCAGTCCGCAATAAAACCTCTTAGCCTTCTCCAAGTCAGTCGGTATTAGGGCAGTGCCATATTTACTAAGGCGACTAAACTCTGCATCATACTCGTCAAATGTCTTGTTCCCCTGCTCTAGATGAAGAAACTGATCGTACAACGCATCCCTTACAATGTCCGGGAAGTACTTCCTCTCAAGGCACTCCAAGAATTGTTCCCAAGTCTGATACGTACCCAACTGGTACTCCATTGATTCCCACCAGTGATGAGCGTTACCATCTAGCTATGTCCATACGCCTATCATCCATAGATCGGTAGGCAGCTGTGATACTTCTAATAACTTCTTGGTGTGGGTAATCCAGTTTGTGGTCTCCTCTGGGCTCTCAGTGCCTTTATACGGCTTGGGGCCCATCTGTACAAAGTCCTTGACTGAACCAACTCTAGCTCGTGGTACTAGAACTAGTGCCTGAGCTGTTACAGTTGCCTGTGCAGCCATTCTCTCAAGTGCTGCCAGAAATTCTTGCCTCTGCTCTGTCGCTTGCTGCCTCTGCTCTATAGCTAGCGCGGCCGCATGTTGTCTCTGTTCTTGCATCATCATTTGGAAGAATTGGAACAGCTGTGTTTGGTCATCTTGTGGTGTCGATGAAGCCGGAAAGGTCCCATTAGGCGATGTAGAAAGATCGGATGGATCTGGATTGTGAGTCTGTCCATCTGGCCCCGGAAGTCTAGGAGTCATCGAGGTCTCTCCTCGAGTTTGGCCGTTGACTCCTGAAGGTGTGTCGCCTCCGGTGGCAGTACATCCACTACGCAAATCCATCTCTCTGCAAGAGGTGGACGAAACGATTAAAAGGAGTACAGGAATCAAACCGGATGCAAGCATTTAAATAGGATAGTTGAAAGGGAAGATGAGTTTTAGTCAAGCGTGGATGAGATCCTATACTCTATTCCTATACGCAGGCTTGTTCGGTACAGTAACAAAACTGAGATAATATATTCGGTGACCTGCATGGGCCTCCACAAAAATATGTCACGCCCCAGCCCCAAAATACGTAGGACTAGGAATACGTAATCGTGCCAGCCGTATGTATATGGCAACTCCAATATATGGAAACCATACCACATACGTACGCTGTATTATGAATATACAATCCATAAGTGGTAATATACTGTCAACACAAGTCACACGCAATCTATATCTCATCCACAGCATAAATAAAGAAATATGAAATAAATAACTGAATCTCAAACATGAAGTATCAAAGTATGATAGTCGGATGGAAACAAATCCACTACCAATCGACTATACTAAAGCTACTAAATGAGAGAAGAGATCAACTCTAATATAAGATAAATGTCCACAAGAAAAATAGCAACTAGAATATCCATCAGCTGCGATGAATCAAAGGTACTCTTAAGGTAAGACCTCCTCAGTCTGGTATGAAGCGTCAGGTCCGGGTCCGTACTCCTGTGGATACTCGTGCAAGTCTATACCTGGAAAGGGACCAGGTCCTCAGAGTGACATAAAAAGATACATAGAAGCATGCCAATAAAGTACTGAAAATAAATATCAAATGGGTCGCCTAACCATCTATGTGAATGCAGTTTGAGAACAACTTTCCAACAAGTGTGTCACGACCCGCACCCGGAAATTTGGGCACGAGTGCGTGGGTACGTCCAGCCTACGCCGCAGTGTCGGCGGTAGTACGCTGTCTAGGGCATCTCCACAGTTAAATTAACACTAGCTCATTCACAGTAATTAAACAGACAAGGAAATGAAAGGAAATGCTGAGATTTTATAACCAGAAAGTGACAATCAGATCCAGAGTTATTACAAAACCAGAAGTTAATTCGGGGATAAACCCGATTACTAAGATGAAAGGAAAACAAATAACTAATGCTAACTACTCTGCAGGAGTAGTCTCCTGTGGGGGAACCTGCTCTGCAACTGTATCACCTGCTGCCTCATAGGGGCCATAATAGGTAGGGGCAAGGTTCTCATCATCGCCTAAAGCAACGGATCCAGTCAGGAAAGGAGCAAAGTACACAATGCACAACAAGATTTAAACTAAATATTTGTGACAGGTAGAAAATAACTGACTAAACATCAAGTTGAGAATATGCATAAGTAATTAGTGAAATTAACTGAGAATTATGATATAAATCAGGACTAGAAAAATATGATTAATTTGCTATAAACCAGAAATGAGTAAAACAGGAATAAAATGTGACAGGAGCTGTAGCTGCAACAAGACAACAAGAACTGCAACACGACAAGAATTAAGTGCGTGAACTTGTGTATTTAGAATACATAGTTGGCATGTAGGGGTTTATAAGGCTAATCCGGCCGTCATAAACGGCTATTAAACAGGAATAATCGAGATCCGGCTGAGGGTACAGTCGCGTACCAACAGCTATTAAACACGACAAGGGGGAAGGGTAAACTACATGCCTTCTAGTATTCTCCCACCCGACATGAAAAACAAGATAGGAACTCCAATATTCAAGACATAAATCCCAGTATTCTAATACTACGTGAAATCATCAAGATCAGGGAAATTAATTATCATAATATAAAGATTAAAACTTGAAGTGCAGGTACTTTCCTGTTGTTTGGATCCAATTACAGTTATGTGCCTCGGAGAAATTTTCCAGAAATGAGTCCAAAAGCTGAAATAAATATTACCAACATGCTCAGAAGATGTCAAATAGCTAGAAACGCCTGTCCTTGGGTCCAATTTGGAGACAAGGACAAAAACGGCAGTTTCGGGTCAAAACGGGGTCCGCCGGTGGGCCCGCTTTGCACCGAAAAATGTGTCCGGGTCAACGGTTTCCAAATTCACCAAACTTAGTGTCAACAGGTCAGGAACGATGATACAAACCTAACGGAACTTTCAGATTTGGATTCCGATGAGCCGATCACAAAATCGCCCATCGAGCGGGGCCTGTGGGGCCCACGACACGCGATTTCGTCGACGTTCTCAGAATCGAACCAAACTTGACCCACAGGACCAGCGTATCGCTACGAGTCCGATGGTGCAAGTTTCGTCTCGATCCGACGAGTGTACAAGAAGTTAGGGCGAATTGCAGAAAAGTGGGATACGGGGCGATGTCCGCGGATACGCGTTGATTCCGGTGTGCACGCACGCCCGAATCAGCTTCCGTAAAATCTCACACATCCGTATCGACGGTGCGCACGTATCTGTGAAGACCGCACGTGACCAAGTCGTCCCGTTTGGCGGGGCGTACTCAGTTCCGGGGTGAAACAGGGTCTGGTTTTTCCTGTTTTTGGATCGCGGTGTGCGATCACCACAGGACGCGATGCTCCGAGCGGTTTGTCCGGGTACCGAGAGGGTCATACAGGTTTCACAACGCAATTTACGGAATTAAAAACGGAGATACAGGGTGCAAGATACGAGTACCTGAACGAGGCTCGAGAAACAGGGAGTTTTCGTGTCCGTGTCGTGTCCGACACGACCCGAAGAAATTAGGAATTAGGGTTTGAACTCCGGCGAGGGAGCCCGGCCGGAGGAGGACGGTGCCGCTGCGGGGGAGGCCGGCCGGGGGCCGGGCGGGTGCTGCGTGGCCGCGGGCGGCGGCTGCCGGGGCGGCGCAGCCGCTGCTGCTGCTGGTGCTGCTGTCGGGGTCGTGGGCCGCCGGGGAGAGGGAAGAAGGAGGAGGAAGAAGGAGGGTGGTCGCCGGCAAGGGCGGGAGGCGGTGGTGGCGTCGTGGCGGTGGTCGGGGAGAGAGGGGGAAGACGGTGGTCGGTGGCTAGGGTTTGGGGCTCGTCGGAGAAGGAGAGCGAGGGGGTGTTATATAGGCGGGGAGGCGGTTGGGGAGGCCGAGACGGGCGGGGAGAGGGTGGCGTGGCCCGGGCGGAGTGGCGCGAGGCGGGCGGAGCGGGAGGCGGCGCCGGAAGCGGAGGGGCTGGGTCGTGGGTGAGGGAGAGAGGAGCGGGCGGGTGCGGGCGGGTCCGGGTCGGGTCTGGCGGATCCGACCCGACCCGCTAGGGCGGGTACTGGGCCGGGTTGGGGCTGGGCCCGGTGGGCCGGGCCCAGTGGGCTGGGTTTAAAATATAATAATAATAATAATAATAATAATAATAATAATAATAAAACAAGTAATAAATAAATAAATAATTAAATAATTAAATAAATAGTTTTAGGTGTTTTAAAAATAGGTCCGGGGTCCAATAAATTCCAGAAAAATTATCCTAAGTCCAGTTTTCCATTTTACACCCAAAAATATTATTTTCACTATATTTTAATGTTGTTTATTATCAATAAAAAAAATTATATAATAATTCAAAACCCTGATTTTATTTACAGAAAATTTCCAGAAAATTCCAGAAAATTGTGAAAAAAATCCTAATTTTAATATTTTGAAAAAATCAGGGGCTTATAATCTACCCAACTTATAAAATTTCGTCCTCGAAATTTAAATTATGGCAGGGTTCTCTCTGTCCAAACTCACTTGATTATAGTCTAACGGGTTTCTCTCAGGTGGACATTGCGGTCGCTACCCAACTTAGAATTTTACCCATATATCCTCTAAGGCTGTACAACTAGTAAGGCTAGGTCTCAACTTAATAAATCATGGTATTGAATCTTTAAGTCTTTAACACAAACACACCACCTATGGTATTTCCTTAGTCATAGAGGTTATCATCCCTTCGACCGGTCTGAGGGGTACATCTAGCACTACAAATCAAACTTATACCAAAACACAGGATTTTGTCTTTCCGAAATAAGGGAAGACGAGGATCAAATAATAAAGAGTTTAAGGGCGAGGTGGTAGAACAGAGGTATAGGGATCAAGGCGTTTAAGGAATTCTAATAGGAATTGTCAGGCGGTTATGGATTAAAATTCTATTCTGGTAATCATTTATTTGCATGCTCGTATTAGTACAGTTATGTAACTGATACGATATGCTCGGACGTATTTAGGGGCAAGTATACTAGTCAACTATATATCTCAATCCACGTAAAGTAGTCGTGCGAAGTGCGAATCAAAATGTACTAAGGTTGATCAGACCGTAGTACACTGATTCTGAATAGACACTTGTATTAGTGGGGTTGGTCAGGCCTCAATAATACACGTGTCATGAACAAGCCCGAAAAAGGGTAAGCTCGCAAAACTAGGCTATAGCAGCATAAGTCAAGTTCAGCAAAGTTAAGTGCGCTAGATGATGATGAAAAAGGGGGGTACAAAATTATTGAAGTTCACAGAATAACACAAAATAAGCACAATAGCAAAAGCCTCTAAAAAATCTCTACAGTTATCAAATTTAAAGGCATACTAGGTTATTTAGCAAGTTCAAAATTACTAGGTTGGGGCTGAGGTCACGAACCAATAGGCACGAAAACAATACTAGAAAAGGTATCTACGAATCACTTACGCGCATTAGCTGCTTCCAGAGTTTGCGCGTTCTCCACGGTCATCACGTAAGCTTGTCCGCGTCCTGGAGCAGTGGGGCAGTCCCTCACTTGATGTTCTGTTGATCCACAATATAGACAGGCACCCAGTCTCTTCCTACAAACTTGCCAGGTGTGACCTTGTTTTTGGCAAAAGTTACAAGCAGCAGCTTGTTGGTTCTGTCCTTGAGCCTGGTGTTGGGGTGCTGGAGCTCGAGGGAGAGGACGCTGAGTTTGCTGCGAGGCCCTCTGCTGTTGTTGTTGTTGAAATGGGCGTTTGTTGGGTCCCGCATTTTCGGTATCTCTCTCTCGCTTTAGTTTATGCCCCATGTCTCTCTCAACGCCTTGTGCCACGCTCAAGATTTCCTCGTAGGTGCGAGCTCGGCTAGTGGTGACAGCAAGGCGAATATCCGGAGACAGCCCCTTCTTGAATCTACGGGCTCTGTCCTCCGGGGTACGAACCATGTACTCCGCAAAGTGGCTCAACCTGCTAAATTCAGCAGTATACTCATCAACAGATAGGTTACCTTGTTCCAGTCACTCGAATTGGCTTTTGAGAGCTTCCCGAGCCACTTCGGGGTAGAATTTCTTCTTGAATAGCCTCTTAAAATCTTCCCAGGTGAGGTCAGGAGCAGATAGTTGGGGTTCATCTCTGAACCAGGTCCGAGCTATGTCGAACAGTTGCAGGCTTGCGGACTCCACTTTGAGATCATCAGGGACCCGAGCAGTCTTCAGGAGTCGCTCTACGTTCTCTATCCATTCATCGGCATAGAGAATGCCTTCAGTTCCATAGAATTCCAGGGGTCTAAGGTTCTTAAAGTCCTTGGCACTTCCTGGCCTCTTTTGTGGTGACTCCTGGGTCCGAAGAGCTTCTGAAAGGCTGGTCCGTAGCAGGGCAGTTTGTTCCTTCTGGGATTCCACTAGTCCCTGGAACACTCCAAGTAGCTGTGCCCCATCCAGAGTAACTGCCGGAACAGATGGAGGCGGCGGGAGTGCAAGAGTTTCGGGCACACTCTGCTCAGCTGGTTCTGATGTGCCTCCTACTGTGTTCCTCGTCTGAACCATTCTGAAAGATTAAGGGGTAGGAAGATTAGAATAGATTAACTGGAAATCAAGGGCGATAGGAAAAATTGACTAGGACCGATATCAAGATTGGAAATAAAAGATCATATTCTGTGAATGAGCTTTATCCTAAAATCCTCAATCTTGTTGCAGGCCTGTTCGGTCCCTAAATTGAAACCGAACAATTTAGTCGTTTGGACCCTCATGGGCCACCACAAAAATGTGTCACGACCCGCACCCGGAAATTTGGTACAGTCGCGTACCAACAGCTATTAAACACGACAAGGGGGAAGGGTAAACTACATGCCTTCTAGTATTCTCCCACCCGACATGAAAAACAAGATAGGAACTCCAATATTCAAGACATAAATCCCAGTATTCTAACACTACGTGAAATCATCAAGATCAGGGAAATTAATTATCACAATATAAAGATTAAAACTTGAAGTGCAGGTACTTGCCTGTTGTTTGGATCCAATTACAGTTATGTGCCTCGGGAAAATTTTCCAGAAATGAGTCCAAAAGCTGAAATAAACATTACCAACATGCTCAGAAGATGTCAAATAGCTAAAAACTCCTGTCCTTGGGTCCAATTTGGAGACAAGGGCAAAAACGACAGTTTCGGGTCAAAACGGGGTCCGCCGGTGGGCCCGCTTTGCACCGAAAAACGTGTCCGGGTCAACGGTTTCCAAATTTACCAAACTTAGTGTTAACAGGTCAGGAACGATGATACAAACCCAACGGAACTTTCAGATTTGGATTCCGATGAGCCGATCACAAAATCGCCCGTCGAGCGGGGCCTGTGGGGCCCACGACACGCGATTTCGTCGACGTTCTCAGAATCGAACCAAACTTGACCCACAGGACCAGCATATCGCTACGAGTCCGATGGCGCAAGTTTCATCTCGATCCGACGAGTGTACAAGAAGTTAGGGCGAATTGCAGAAAAGTCGGATACGGGGCGATGTCCGCGGATACGCGTTGATTCCGGTGTGCACGCACGCCCGAATCAGCTTCCGCGAAATCTCACACGTCTGTATCGACGGTGCGCACGTATCTGTGAAGATCGCACGCGACCAAGTCGTCCCGTTTGGCGGGGCGTACTCAGTTCCGGGGTGAAACAGGGTCTGGTTTTTCCTGTTTTTGGATCGCGGTGTGCGATCACCACAGGACGCGATGCTCCGAGCGGTTTGTCCGGGTACCGAGAGGGTCATACAGGTTTCACAACGCAATTTACGGAATTAAAAACGGAGATACAGGGTGCAAGATACGAGTACCTGAACGAGACTCGAGAAACAGGGGGTTTTCGTGTCCGTGTCGTGTCCGACACGACCCGAAGAAATTAGGAATTAGGGTTTGAACTCCGGCGAGGGAGCCCGGCCGGAGGAGGACGGTGCCGCTGCGGGGGAGGCCGGCCGGGGGCCGGGCGGGTGCTGCGTGGCCGCGGGCGGCGGCTGCCGGGGCGGCGCAGCCGCTGCTGCTGCTGGTGCTGCTGTCGGGGTCGTGGGCCGCCGGGGAGAGGGAAGAAGGAGGAGGAAGAAGGAGGGTGGTCGCCGGCAAGGGCGGGAGGCGGTGGTGGCGTCGTGGCGGTAGTCGGGGAGAGAGGGGGAAAACGGTGGTCGGTGGCTAGGGTTTGGGGCTCGTCGGAGAAGGAGAGCGAGGGGGTGTTATATAGGCGGGGAGGCGGTTGGGGAGGCCGAGACGGGCGGGGAGAGGGTGGCGTGGCCCGGGCGGAGCGGCGCGAGGCGGGCGGAGCGGGCGGCGGCGCCGGAAGCGGAGGGGCTGGGTCGTGGGTGAGGGAGAGAGGAGCGGGCGGGTGCGGGCGGGTCCGGGTCGGGTCTGGCGGATCCGACCCGACCCGCTAGGGCGGGTACTGGGCCGGGTTGGGGCTGGGCCCGGTGGGCCGGGCCCAGTGGGCTGGGTTTAAAATATATTAATGATAATAATAATAATAATAATAATAATAATAATAATAATAATAATAATAATAATAATAATAATAAAACAAGTAATAAATAAATAATTAATTAAATAATTAAATAAATAGTTTTAGGTGTTTTAAAAATAGGTCCGGGGTCCAATAAA
Source organism: Iris macrosiphon (assembly GCA_036927795.1). Lineage (NCBI taxonomy): Eukaryota > Viridiplantae > Streptophyta > Magnoliopsida > Asparagales > Iridaceae > Iris > Iris macrosiphon. The sequence goes on from JAYESA010000008.1 coordinate 18,610,118, forward strand.
TTCCAAAAAATTACCCTAAGTCCAGTTTTCCATTTTACACCCAAAAATATTATTTTCACTATATTTTAATGTTGTTTATTATTAATAAAAAAATCATATAATAATTCAAAACCCTAATTTTATTTACAAAAAATTCCCAGAAAATTCCAGAAAATTGTGAAAAAATCCTAATTTTAATATTTTGAAAAAATCAAGGGCTTACAAAGTGGGCTATCTGGCCAAAATGGGTTTGGCATGATTCTCTTGGAGATTCAGGGACCTACAAAGCATGACGTCTTTTGAACCTCAGAGGCCGACAGGTAATATATAGGGGTCATCATGACCGCACGTCTCTGGCGTAGCGTACGGGTTACACAAAGAAAGTGCAAAGGAGCCCAAACGCCTTACATGTTGTTCTCCCCCACCCCATGCTCTAAGCATGTCATATCCATGACACGATAATACCTCTAAATAACTGCCAGGTCTTTTATCATGCAATTTTTATCTGTAGTTATCCCTATCCGTCGCACATCATATACGTACCAGTGGCCAGCCGAGTACGCAAGTCCGTGTCCTACATGCGACTCACACTCGTGTAATCACAGTGTGAGTGCCAATGAAACATAGGAATGCCTCATGATCATGTGGTGGTCTCATAAAACTAGGTTAACATGCATAATATATAATAAAGACAAAATACGACGCCACCGTCGTTGCACCCAAGTTATCCTTGGACGCGCAGTTTATATATCAGTTAAAATATATGAACTAAATAAAAAAAATAAAATGCATGCATCATATAGAATGTAAATTACAGTACAATGGCAAGGTATACTTGCTTGGCAAGCAATCTGTATAGTGTAAGCGTCCAGACGTCAAGTACACAGGATCAGAAACTAAGGCCTTCGTATAAACGTTTCTGGATGCTGAAATAAACATCACCAACGTTCCCGGAAACAACGATATAGCTAAAAAAATACTACCCTTTTGTCCTGTAGTACCTCAAATCCCGATCCGACCGAGACGAGCACTATGTAATTGGGCTTGTGGCTAGTCCGTCTGAGTCGTAACTTAGATATCGACATCTTCTTACCACGGACAAAATGCGATGATCCTTTCCAACTCATGGAAAGGCCTCTATTGAAATGAGTCCAATAGTTTTCGTGTTTTGGTTGCTTGGTTTTCTTGATTGCCGCTTTCGGATTTTGATTTGGTGTTGCTTTCGATTTACTTGGTTTTTGCTGCTGGTTTTATCGTTTGGAGCTTGGATTTTGGGGAATTCGGCAAGGAAGGATAGGCAAGAATTCTAACTCGGTGCTCGTGCTGTTTTAGGTCCGCGTAACTGACATTTGATCGTCGCTAGCGGGATTCCTTGTTTCAGCCTCTTTTCCCTTAACCAGTGAGTGGTTTGGTCCCTTCTTTCCTACTTCTTCATGCCAACATCTCTAAGTTTCAAACGTTCACTAGATGATGTCCGGTTGGACGCCTAGGAAATCCTTAGCCACAAGGCATGCCAGCCACTAAGAAAGGAACATGGAAAATTGTAGACTATTTTCATTATATACTTGCACACATTATAAACTTGGGTATAAAGAAAGGAAAGTTGGTCGTTGGTGGCGGCCTGGTGCCTCAGATAGAGTTTGGACCCATGGGGTACCAAAATCGGAATACCGCTTGAGAAAATATGAACTGTTGCATGAGATATATATGTTGCTGCTTTACTTCTTCTATTTGTTTCGATGCATTGCATGAGATATGCATTATTCATGCATTTGCATGGTCTGGGATAACTTGTGCACAAGGTTTGGCATTTCCTCGAAACGGTTTTCTGGGGCACTGGAACTGTATCGATCCGGAGGGAAATATTCGATTCGTGCTAGTCACGATGCATAGCGGGACCTCCAGCAGGGCTTGCTACCCGGGCTGATAGGGCGCGCCGCTAATACTTGAAAATATGTCCCTAAGGTGTCGATCACACCAATGACATCAAAGAATGGAACACATGCTAATTATTGTCTTGTGTAGATGGTAAGTATACTTGTATTTCGTTGCAGGGAAGGCGTGCATCGATTGAGTAAGCAATCGGTGTACTGGTTGGATTCAATGCTATTTTCATTCCTATCAAAACATGCAACTGATATGAATTGATTTCACTTGCCTCCTTATAGAAGATATCTTAATGCATGCTCGCCCCTAAAAGCTAGTGTTGATTTAGTCGAGTAGGTTCATCCCGCTCACCAGTACAAGTTGAGTACAGACCCACGTTGTGGGCAACTATTTCAGGCAATCAGACGGTGCAACGCTAGTGCATAGCGAGGAGGCGTTAGGAGCACCTCTATTTTGAAGTATAGTTGGAGTCAGTTCATTTTGGAGGCATGGGCTTCAATCTATACAAGGGAGTAATGTACAAACGACGTGGACTATCTGACGGAGCGCGCCCTGCATTTTGAGTTATCTTTTGTAATACAATTCAATAGCCGAGAAGGCGCATCAATGTAAACTCTATGTAAATTACTCTGAATTATCAATGAAAAATTATGCTTCTTCCGCACTTGTGTTCAAATCTCTGTGAATGTGTTTTATAAATTGTGTTTCAAAATAGGTTCCTAAAACTGCAAGTTCTTGCCTTGTGCGAGCGCAACCCCAGGCTCGCACGGCATCACGCCCCAGCGAGGACGAATCGGTTCCGTAAAGGATCCGGCGATGACGAATGACCCTTTCGGGATCGGGGCGTGACATATTGGTATCAGAGCACGGCTGTACTTCCTTGAAATTTCCAAAAGATAATAAAGGAGTTTGATGCGCCTCTCAATTGAGTTGCGTTCAGCGTCCGCTGCATGAGATGAGTCGCCTATACAATGAGCCCATAGATATAACATCTATCAATTTTGGAGTGTTAACAAGCTACTCTCTTTTGTAGCAATGGCTAAGAAAAACACTGTCGCTGCAAGCAGTGCACAGCCTATCCAGAGCGATCCGACAAGTTCTGGAGAATCCGGAAGAGCGGGTTCAAACGGGATGTCAGAACGGCTTATGCACCTCATGGAGGCGCAGCAACAACAAGCTGCTACTCAGCAGGCAAATATTCAGACACAGTTTGCTGCCCAACAAAAATAAATGGATACTATGATGTAACTGATTGCATTATTGGTACCCAGCAACGGGGGAGCTACAGCGACGCCGCCGGCTGTGGCGGTAGAGGATGAGTCAGAAGAAACTCAGCCTCCAGCTAGGAACACCTGTCGTGCAGCAGAGTTCACAAAAATGCATCCACCAACGTTCAACGGACGGGCGGAACCGGACGTGGTAATGGGATGGATTGCAAAGCTGGAGGGACTCTTCAATCTGGTTGGCATCCGGGGATCCAAGCGAGTTGTCTGTGCATCGGTTCAACTGGAACTGAGTGCGCATGATTGGTGGGAGGCAACTAAGCAAGGGATTTACGATGCCAATCCCAACTGCAAAATCACTTGGGAAATGTTTAAATCTGCCTTCATTGAACAATATATTCCTCGAGCCGTGCGTCAACAGAAGGAAGACGACTTCAGCAATCTGGTGCAAGGAAGTTTGTCTGTAGACGATTATGACTCAGTGTTTGCTAAACTGGCAAAGTTTGCTGGGCACTTCCTGCCTAACCAGCAGGCGTGGTGCTATCGTTTTCAGAAAGGTTTGAATGACGAGTTGCGTAGGGACGTCATCAACCAGAGGTGCCAAACATACAGGGAATGCTACGAAGCAGCCCTGAATAGCGAGCGAATCTTTGGGCGCAATCCCCCAAAGGTAGATGTGCAAACCCCCCGTACCAACAACAGCAAACGACCTCTGGAAATGGGAGGGTCTGGAGCACAAAAGCGTCCGCACACATCGGAAAACAGGGGTCCATCCCAAGCACCGTACTGCCATAGGCGAATGAATGAATGCCGAGCTAGAGGGTGTTTTAAATGTGGTCGTATGGACCACAAACATTTTCAATGTCGTGAGGGCAAACCGAATCAGAACAACAGGAATCGGAACAATGGGAATCAGAACAGGGGGCCTCCAGCAAATGATGCCAATACTGTGCCAGTGAACCCGCAACGTCAGGGTGCTCAAGGCCGAGTCTATGCCTTGACTCGGGATGAGGCATCTGTCTCTGAAACGGTCGTGACAGGTACATTACTTTTCAGAGAATTGCCTGCTAAAGTCTTATTCGATTCAAGTGCTACGCATAGTTTCATATATGCTGATTTTACTGTTGAGCATAAATTAGCTTCTACTCCCTTAACTATGAATCTTTGCGTAAGCACACCTTCGGGAGTCGATATGCCCGCCCATGCGATCTGTAGGGATGGTTATATTTGCATCGGAGGAATGAAGCTTTCCTTAGATGTCATTGTACTAGACATTAAGGATTACGATATTATTCTCGGGATGGATTGGTTGGGTGCTTGCCATGCAACAATCGAGTGCACGGAGAAGCGAGTCATATTTCGTCTACCCGGTGAGGCAGACTTCTACTATTCGTGCAGCGCTGCACCGAAGACGGCAATGGTGATATCAGTAATTTCGGCTAGGCGTATGTTGTATTCGGGTTGTGAAGGGTACTTAGCTTCTGTTCGAGACACCCGACAGGAAAGTGCAAATGCAGCTCAGGCTGATGTCATAGCAGATTTCCTCGACGTGTTCCCGGACGAGCTGCCTGGAATGCCTCCTGATCGTGAGATCGAATTCAGCATTGACATATTTCTGGATGCGCGACCGATATCAAAGGCACCTTATCGAATGGCCCCAGCAGAGCTGAAAGAACTTAAGGTTCAGTTACAAGATCTGTTGGACCGAGGATACATTCGTCCAAGCGTTTCTCCGTGGGGTGCTCCGGTGCTGTTCGTAAAGAAGAAAGATGGATCCATGCAGCTGTGTATTGACTACCGAGAATTAAATAAGGCGACCGTTCGGAATCAGTACCCATTTCCAAGGATAGATGACTTATTTGATCAACTCCAAGGTGCAACAGTTTTCTCTAAAGTTGATCTCAGTTCAGGGTATCACCAGTTGAAAATCAAACCAGAAGATATTCAAAAATCTGCGTTCAAGACCCGTTACGGACACTATGAATTCCTCGTGATGTCGTTCGACTTGACGAACGCCCCTGCAGCTTTCATGGATCTGATGAACCGCGTATTTCGACCGTACGTAGACAAGTTTGTCGTCATGTTCATCGACGACATTCTAATATATTCCAAGAACGAGGCAGAACACAAGGAACACCTGAAGATCGTGTTGCAGATATTACGAGAGCATAAGTTGTTCGCTAAGCTCAGCAAATGCGAGTTCTGGTTGAACAGCGTGGCGTTCCTTGGTCATGTCATCTCGGCAGAAGGCGTCGCCGGAGACTCGAAGAAAATTGAGGCGGTGGTTAACTGGAAACAACCTACGTCAGCCAGCGAAGTACAAAGCGTTCTCGGCCTAACGGGATACTACCGTAGGTTCGTGAAAGATTTCTCTAAACTGGCCTCGCCTTTGACTCGCCTTACTCAGAAAGGGATTGTATACAAATGGAGTGATGAATGCGAAACCAGCTTTCGAGAACTTAAGCGACGTCTTGTTTCAGCTCCAATTCTTGCACTTCCAGATGGGGTAGAGGAGTTTCAGATATACAGTGACACTTCAGGACTCGGCTTGGGATGTGTACTCATGCAACGGGATAAGGTAATATCGTACGCCTCCAGGCAACTGAAGCCGCACGAGAAAAACTACCCGACACACGATTTGGAATTGGCGGCGATTGTATTTGCACTGAAGTTGTGGAGGTATTATCTTTATGGTGTTGCTTACAAAATTTTCACAGATCACAAGAGCCTCAAGTATCTATTCACCCAAAGAGAACTGAACCTCCGGCAGCGACGTTGGCTAGAACTTATTAAGGACTATGATCTAACGATCGCTTATACTCCGGGCAAAGGAAATGTCGTTGCTGATGCTTTGAGTCAAAAGCACGTGGGCTTATTATCTATAAACAATCGTTTACTTCGAGATCTTGAGGCGATGGGCATCGAATTTCGAGTTTGGCATCAAGGCGTGCAGCTGGCACCACTCCATCTAGAACCGAGTTTACGTGATAGAATCAAATCAGCTCAGGAGGGTGATCAGTTCCTAGCGAAGGTACGCGGATTGATCTCGGCGGAGAAGATGTCTGACTTTGTGGCAGGCGAAGATGGGGCCTTACAGATGAAAGGAAGGCTATGCGTCCCTAGCGACCTTGAACTCCGAAGGGAAATTATGGCAGAAGCACACTACGCGAAGTATTCTTTGCATCCGGGGAGCACTAAGATGTACAAGGACTTACGCGGTACCTTCTGGTGGCAAGGTATGAAGCGGGATGTGGCGACCTTTGTGTCACAGTGCATGGCCTGTCAACAGGTGAAAGCTGAACATCAGAGGCCCGGCGGGGAGCTGCAGAAACTCGCTATTCCCGAGTGGAAATGAGACAACATCTCTATGGATTTTATTGTGGGATTTTCGAAGATGCCACGGGGGCATGATGCGATTTGGGTCATAGTTGATCGTTTGACCAAATCAGCCCACTTTTTGCCTATAAAATTTGCTTGGAGCGTCGATCGGTTAGCACAGATTTACATAGACGAGATTGTTCGATTACACGGAGTGCCTGCTTCTATCGTCTCTGACCGTGACGGACGTTTCTTATCTCGTTTCTGGACTAGCCTACAGTCTGCTTTGGGAACCAAGCTACAGTTCAGTACCGCATACCACCCCCAGACTGATGGCCAAACAGAAAGGACAAATTAGATACTTGAAAATATGTTATGGCTGTGTGCAATTGATTTAAAGACTAGTTGGGACACACACCTTCCGTTGGCGGAGTTTGCGTACAACAACAGCTACCAATCGAGCATCCAGATGGCACCGTACGAAGCACTCTATGGGCGCAAGTGTCGATCTCCAATCTGTTGGGACGAAGTCGGCGAGCGGTAGGTACTCGGGCCAGAGCTGGTGGAGCAAGCAGTCGAGAAAGTTCGCTTGATTCGGGAAAGACTCCGCACTGCGCAGAGCCGACAGAAAAGCTATGCCGATACTCATCGTAGGCCTTTGGAGTTCATGGTCGGGGATTATGTCTTCTTGAAAGTGACGCCGATGCGTGGAGTGATGCGTTTTGGCGTGAAGGGCAAACTGAGTCCCAGGTTTGTCGGGCCCTTTGAAATACTAGAACGGGTGGCAGCTGTGGCATACCGGATTGCACTACCTCCCGCCTTGGCTAGAGTGCATGACGTATTCCACGTTTCTCAACTTCGGAAGTATGTGCATGACCCTAGTCATGTGGTTAGCTTTGAACAATTAGAATTGCGCACGGATTTGTCATACTCAGAGGAGCCGGTGCAAATTCTGGATCGTAAGGAAAATGTACTTCGTAACCATACGATGTCCTTGGTTCGCGTGCTGTGGCAGAACCATACAGTTGGAGAATCAACCTGGGAAGTCGAATCGGAGATGAAGGAGAAGTATCCTTCGTTGTTCATTTAGTCGGAGGTAGGGCCTTGTTCTTAAGTTTTGGGTCGGCCTTGTTCTTAAGTTTCGGGACGAAACTTTTTCTTAGTGGTATATTATGTAGTGCCTCAAATCTCGATCCAACCGGGACGAGCACTATGTAATTGGGCTTGTGGCTAGTCCGTCTGAGTCATAACTTAGATATCGGCATCTTCTTACCACGGACAAAATGCGATGATCCTTTCCAACTCATGGAAAGGCCTCTATTGAAACGAGTCCAATAGTTTTTGTGTTTTGGTTGCTTGGTTTTCTTGATTGCCGCTTTGGGATTTTGATTTGGTGTTGCTTTCGATTTACTTGGTTTTTGCTGCTGGTTTTATCGTTTGGAGCTTGGATTTTGGGGAGTTCGGCAAGGAAGGATAGGCAAGAATTCTAACTCGGTGCTCGTGCTGTTTCAGGTCCGCGTAACTGACGTTTGATCATCGCTAGCGGGATTCCTTGTTACAGCTTCTTTTCCCTTAACCAGTGAGTGGTTTGGTCCCTTCTTTCCTACTTCTTCATGCCAACATCTCTAAGTTTCAAACGTTCACTCGATGATACCCGGTTGGACGCCTAGGAAATCCCTAGCCACAAGGCATGCCAGCCACTAAGAAAGGAACATGGGAAATTGTAGAATATTTTCATTATATGCTTGCACACATTATAAACTTGGGTATAAAAAAAGGAAAGTTGGTCGTTGGTGGCGGCCTGGTGCCTCGGATAGAGTTTGGACCCATGGGGTACCAAAATCGGAATACCGCTTGAGAAAATATGAACTGTTGCATGAGATATATATGTTGTTGCTTTACTTCTTCGGTTTGTTTCGATGCATTGTATGAGATATGCATTATTCATGCATTTGCATGGTCTGGGACAACTTGTGCACAAGGTTTGGCATTTCCTTGAAACGGTTTTTCGGGGCACTAGAACCGTATCTATCCGGAGAAAAATATTCGATTCGTGCTAGTCACGATGCATAGTGGGACCTCCAGCAGGGCTTGCTACCCGGGCTGATAGGGCGCGCCGCTAATGCTTGAAAATATGTCCCTAAGGTGTCGATCACACCAATGACCGCAAAGAATGGAACACATGCTAATTATTGTCTTGTGCAGATGGTAAGTATACTTGTGTTTCGTTGCAGGGAAGGCGTGCATCGATTGAGTAAGCAATCGGTGTACTAGTTGGATTCGATGCTATTTTCATTCCTATCAAAACATGCAACTGATATGAATTGATTTCACTTGCCTCCTTATAGAAGAAATCTTAATGCATGCTCGCCCCTAAAAGCTAGTGTCGATTTAGTCGAGTGGGTTCATCCCGCTCACCAGTACAAGTTGAGTACAGACCCACGTTGTGGGCAACTATTTCAGGCAATCAGACGGTACAACGCTAGTGCACAGCAAGGAGGCGTTAGGAGCACCTCTATTTTGAAGTATAGCTGGAGTCAGTTCATTTTGGAGGCATGGGCTTCAATCTATACAAGGACGTAATGTACAAACGACGTGGACTATCTGATGGAGCGCACCCTGCATTTTGAGTTATCTTTTGTAATGCAATTCAATAGCCGTCAAGGCGCATCAATGTAAACTCTATGTAACTTACTCTGAATTATCAATGAAAAAATATGTTTCTTCCGCACTTGTGTTCAAATCTCTGTGAATGTCTTTTATAAATTGTGTTTCAAAATGGGTTCCTAAAACTGCAAGTTCTTGCCTTGTGCGAGTGCAACCCCAGGCTCGCACGGCATCACGCCCCAGCGAGGACGAATCGGTTCCATAAAGGATCCGGCGAGGACGAATGCCCCTTTCGGGATCGGGGCGTGACACGTCCAATTTGGCTACAGGGGCAAAACGGTAATTTTGGGTCAAAGCGGGGTCCACATGTGGCCCACTTTGCACCGAAATGCGTGCTAGGGGTAAAGGTCTCTAAATGGGACAAATTATAGGTCAAACAAATTCTAAACGTCCATACGAACTCAACGGTATGTCCAATTTTAAATTCCGGTGAGTCGAACACAAATTCGCCCAAAAAGTCAACCGTGGGGCCCGCAAATAGGTGGCTTGGTCAACTGTCTCATAATTGCGTGAAACTTGGATCACGGGACCAACGTGATACAACGAATCCAATGGCGCAAGTTTTGTCTCATTCCGACGAGCGTACACTAAATGGTGCGATATTTTACAAAAGTCGCGATATGGGGACTTTTTATGGATACGGGTAGATTTCGACGCGCACACACGTCCAAATCAGTTTTCACAAAAGCCCACATATCAGGATATACCATACGCGTCTTTTGGTGCAATTGGTACGCGACGGGACGGTCCCGTTTGGCGGGACATGCTCCGTATCGCAATTTCTAAAGTTTCAAAAAACAAATTTTTTCATAATTTTTAACCCAGTTTATTTCTGCATCTAACAAAAACAATAATCTAATTAATATGAAATCATCTCGGTTATATGGGCTTCACATAAAAAAAGGTAGATTTAAGTTTGGATGTCTGTGGAGGAAGATATCAGTCCTTAAACATAGGTGGTCGCAACAGTTTTCTGCAGTTTAAAATTATATGATTTTTTATCAATTTGGCCTCGATTTCTACCTGGTGTTAAGCGATGTTCGATGGAAACTAATTCACAGAGTTGGAAGGGGGATAGGTCGTGAACATACCGGTGAAGACGGATTCAAATTCGGTCGAGCGACGAGGCGGGAAACAACGCTTGAAGTAGGGTACGTCGCTGCAGTGGCTGTGCGGTCGTCGAGGTCGGCGCAGGGTTTGAGCTAGGGTTAGGGTTTTGGGTAGTTATGTGTGTGAGTATATATATAGGAAGAGAAGGTCAAGGGGGGGTCCGCTGCTACCTGCGGGTGTGGGATTAGGCGGCTGAGTTAGTGATTAAGCGGGCTGGGTTAGGGGTTAAGGACTTTTAGTGGGTTGGGGTTAGGGTTAGTTTAGAATTAAGGATTTTCTTTTCTCTTCTTTTATTATATATATATATATATATATATATATATATATATATATATATATGGTAATAAAATTCCAGAAAATTATATTAGCACATCCTAAAATCTCTCAGCCTTTTACAAGACTTCCTAAAATAATTAAAATAAAATAATAGTTTTTGCTCCAAAAATTCTAGATGAATATTTACCTAGTAATTAAAATTCAATAATTTATATTTTCTAATTAACTACGAAATAATGCAATTAATTTAAATAATTAATTAAATACTTATAATATGTTTTTAAAATTAGGAGTTTTACACTTCGTGTGCTTGTAATCGTATTTTCTTCTTCAAGGAGTTGTGGTGATCTATTTGGATCGGTGAGATGCTTGTAAGTAGTCGGTGTATTCTTTATTCCAATAGTGGAGATTTTTCAGGATTTGACTCCAATCATTCCATTTTTTTTTTTCATCTGGATTTTTCACGTAAAAACGTTTTTTATCTGCGTTTAGTTATTTTGTGATTGTTGGCATTTTGTTTGTGTGATTTTCTTTGGTTCTCTTGCAGTCTCTATGGTTTAGGAGAACGGTTTTTCCGTTTCGTTTCCAACATCTAATTCCAAATACTAAGAAACAACACATGAAATACTTAAAATTATGCCTAAATATATAAAATAGTTTTTTTCTAAAAATTTAATGATGTATTAATAATTATTTGTTTTTCGATAATTAAAAAAAAAAGTTTGATACTTCTATCCGTAACCGTCGATCCCGATACTCATGGGAAGGAACGATACCGATTTCGATACAGATAGTGCAAACACCTTGGTTTGAAGCCTCACCATCTTCTGCCGGCCCAAGGGGTATTGTTCCAGCCACGTCAGAGGTTAATGCTACTGACAAGGTCCCTCCCTCCTGAGAAGATGAAGATCACAAGTATTCTGTACACCCTCGTGTCCACTTTAAGAGCTTGTGAGAGCTTATGAAGACAGAATGCAGTTTGAAATGCATGGTGGGATGTGAAGAGAAAGTCCATGTTCTGCTGAATGTCTGAGTCAAAATAGGGACCAACTTCACTTGTAATGCAACTGTGTAGTCTTATCTCATGTGTTAACTGTGGTTATTGAGTAGCCTGAGCATCACCTAGATTTGTTGTAGCCCTCCATATTCAAGTACCAATGAAGTCCTATTTCAAGAAATTATCTTCACTGTACTTGTTGAGGAAGATTTATTTCTTTTGGGATCACTTTTTTGAATCATCTAACTCATAATTCATATTGTGGACTGATAGATTTTTTGTTGATATCTTCCATTAATTCATTAAAACCTCACCATGTAGGGAGCAAGAAAAGGACAATTTTGATATGGTCAGATGATTTTTGTGTTAGTTTTTTTCACTCAGTAAACCATATACTATGTCAGAACCTGAATCGTGTGGGCCAAACAAAGACGATAACAAGTCAAACCAATAACACAGAATATCTGTCAAACCAATAACACATAATATCTTCGTAGAAATAGCTAACCTAATTATTTTGATGGAAGAAGACTTGGATGACGAATAAGCACACCTCGAGTTAATGTAGAAATGGCAGGATGTATACCTGGTCTTTTAAGTTCTAATCACAAGAGGCAAATTAAAGTTGAAATACTTTTGAGGTGTATGTGAGAGTCCAAAGAACTAATTATTGTTTGCAGGGACGAATTCAAAATATTTCTTACTTTCATATATGGGCATCAATTGACAAGATGTTTAGACACTTGACTCGATCATATAACACTAATAACACTAGACTATTGAAGATGATTAGTGAAGATGAGAGTGAACACACCAGAAAATATATTGGGGCAAGAAAAATTATAAACACCAACTCAAGATTAATATGAAAGTAAGAAATAAACTATTGTTAACATCTATAAAGCTTATATGATATAGCTCTTTGTACTAACTTACAAAAAATTATATATACATTACTGTTTATATAGTCACAGAACCTACAGAACAATTGCTAGAGTTGTTTGCTAATTAATTTGCAAATGTCGCATCTCGACTGTCTTTTGTGGAGGCGCTCGTAACTGCCTACCCGCACCATAGAAGAACTTCGTCTCATCTTTACTCCTATTACTTAGCTAATATGGTTGAACCCATGACTCGCGGATACTCTGAATGCAATTGCAGTATTTTGATTCTTGACACTCAAGTCCTTGAGTTGTTTTCGTAATAATATAGCCTGGAAAGAAAGACAAAAAGAACAAAACTAGTATGAGCATATATACATTCGTTACAAAAGTAAAATCCACATCAAAGTGCCAATGATCCCATGTCATCGAAACAACAAAAAGAATAGTGCAAATGCTGCAACGCATAGTATGAGACCGTCGACAAAGAAACTTGCATAGTATGAGACCGTCGTTAAAGAAACATGCATAGTTATTAATAATTCACGATATTTTAGACTAATAAACTGAGTTGAATGTCGATTCTTTTTCTCAAAAAACATCAACGCATAGTATGAGACCGTCGACAAAGAAACATGCATTACCAGTAAAGGTATATAAATTCACTACACAATTAGATTTACAACTACCTTGGAACCATATAAACATCACAAAACTGAGTTTAATGCTAATTTCCTATCAATCTCAGTAAATTGGATGATTTCAATTCGGATAAATATACTAAGAGACGGTTAAAGAAACATGCATTATCAATAAAGATCTACAAATTTTAAGGACCAAAGTTAACAGAATTTGATACTAAGAGACCTCGAGAATTCAGATATATTGACACTAAGAGACATTTCATAGAGATGTCTTAAATTCATTCAAATTAAGAGTAAAAAATAAAAGTTGTTACCTGTGACTGTAAGACATGATCTTGTTTTATGGCGATAGGAGCATATGTGATGCCAAACTATTCATTTAAGACCTCAAAAGTTTTGATTGTACAAATTCTCCATGTTCAACTCCACTTGGCTTGTCATATTGCTCAATACCAGATCTTTTGCAAACATGATCGTGTTTTATGGCGATATGAGCATAGGTGATGCCAAACTCTTCTTCTAAGACCTCAAAAGTTTTGATTGTACAAATTCTATTCATCATGTTCAACTCCACTTGCCTTGTCATATTGCTCAATACCAGATCTTCTCCTGCAAAAGATCTGGTATTGAGCAATATGACAAGCCAAGTGGAGTTGAACATGGAGAATTTGTACAATCAAAACTTTGAGGTCTTAAATGAATAGTTTAGTATCATGTATGCACCTATCGCCATAAAACAAGATCATGTCTTACAATCACAAGTAACAACTTTTATTTTCCCTTTCATTTGAATGAATTTATGTCCTAAATTCATTCAAATTAAGAGGAAAAATAAAAGTTGCTACCTGTGGCTGTAAGACATGATTTTGTTTTATAGCGATAGGAGCATATGTGATACCAAACTCTCCATTTAAGATCTCAAAGTTTCAATTGTACAAATTCTCAATGTTCAACTCCGCTTGGCTTGTCATATTGCTCAAGATCATATCTTCTCCTGCAAACAATGGTTCAACAGTTAAATTTATTCCCTAAAATCTTACCTACACAATCCAAATATTAAAACTATGATCTTAGGACATGTTACAAAATAATGCACAAGTTTATAAAATTATTCTAGCTTTCTATGTTGCATAGATAGGAACCATTCAGACATGACTAGGTTTGATGTATCCCATGTGTTGTCTGTATTTGGCACAACCAAGATATGAATGATCATGGAGTGACCAAAAGTTTATCAACTTTTCAACTTTTCTTTTTTCATGAAAATTGTATCCAACTTTTTGGTTAAATATATTTTTTTTTTTCATAGACAAACTTGGTTTAGTTGGTTTCAAGCAAGTATCCGATAACAAGCACAAATGGCATAAGAAATTTATAAAGACTATTGATACACAAATTGAAAGAAATTTTCTTTGAACATGTTAGCTATAATTGCATTTTGTCCCACTACATCAAAAGAGAGTAAGCCGATGAAAAAAATACATACCATTATTGTGACCACGATATCCACTATTTAAAGTGTTTGAAGCATTTGATTCAGCGTCAACTATAAATTGAACTTGATGATTGACACCAGAACTCTAAAAACAAAGATAAATGTCAATTAGTATGCTACAAATCAAATCTTAAAATTTTCAACCAAAAATAACTTCACTAGAAAATTACTTGTGAAACAATATATATATATATATATATATATATATATATATATATATATATATATATATATATATATATACTAGAAGTCGTGCAAGTCGCACGTGATATTGTCTGTATTTTTTTTCTCATTTTTTAAATATTTATTTGAATGACACCTATTTTGAAATAGTATTAAATATTTTAGAGTATATTTATTTTTGAGTTGATGAATATTTATTATAGTTGCAAATGTGTAATTATTGTTGGTGAGTAATTATGTTAATGAGAATTGAAGAAGGACAATTTTGGGACATACAAATTCCACGGTGAAGACTAAAACTGTTGATATTATATATAAGATATATATATTAAGAAACGATTCCAAAATGGGTGCTCGGACTCACAAGCCTAGCACCCTACAACTCATCTCAACTCACTTTCACTCCTCACCACACAATATCTTTGCTAAACCTGCTATTTTGTCCCTTACTACTCCAAGAGCTAACCTGAATTGTTTAGATAAGTAAAGTGTTATGTGTTTAGATAGGAGTACTTTTGTGTGCGTAGGAAAGAAAAAGTGAGAGACTTCACTTCAGGACAATTTTATACTGGTTGCATCTTTAATTTATGTTGCCAAATCATTTTTTTGCTCTAGTGATTTCATCAACAAGTATGAGAGAATTATGTTTCCCTACCAACCCAATCTTACTGTCGTCGTATATATTTTGCTAAATATGTACATGATTTACATATGTATTTACGTGCTAAACAATTAATTTACCAAAGCATCCAAAAGAAAACATAGTGAACAGTCCTAAACACATCAATTCCATATTATAGGTTTTGTATCTTTAAAGCATGTACCAAATATCTCCGGAGTCCCGTGTTTGTACAAAGTACCAAGGTTCTAGGTATGGACCGATACGTATCGGTATCGGCCGTATAAGATCGGTTTTGACCCAAGTGTGATCCAATACTGACCAAAAATATCGATATCGGCCGATCCAGGAGAAAAAAAAATAGTATTTTATGTATCGTTCTGATACGGACCAATACATATATTCAAGAAAAAATGAATAGTATCCCTTCCAAAAGCAGATTTCCAATAAATAAATAAATAAAAAACAATTTTCCCTAGGAACGACAGGGAGAATTCCAAAAATCCAGTCGTTAAATGAACAAAAACCGAGAATCAGAAATAAAAATGAAAATTACCTTGAGAGCATAGCATTCCAATCAACCCTTTCTTCTCGTGTTGGAACCTCCAACTCCACTGTTGCCGCCGCCGCCTCCAATTCTCATGGAGGCGGCGGCGGAGAGGAGAGATGGAGGAGGAGGAGGATGAACTGTCCCTCTCCTTTCCTCTCTTCTCCTTTTTATAAGCCGCAAAAAATGTGCCAAATAAAAGCGTATGAATCGAAATCATTAGCAACAAACAACAGCGTGACTTAAATGGAGACAGCATACATTCCATAGTGCATGACAGGCTGTTAATATGGATTGAATATTTAAATGGAGAACACAGAAGGAAACCTTTGTCATCAAACAAATATTTAAATGAAAATATTTGAAGCATTGAATATTTAAATGGAGAACACAGAAGGAAACATTTGTCATCAAACAAATATTTAAATGGAGACCAAGGTTAATATGGATACAACTTAGCTGTTAATACGTTGTCTTGCATGCATTAAATGGAAACAAATTTGAAGCATTGAATTTGATTTTGACATACATTGTATAGTGCATGACAGGCTGCATCATTACTCTTTATATATATATATATATATATATATATATATATATATATATGGGAAGGGATCAAGTGACAGATACACTTTGACACCAAAAAATACACTCTCTCTTAGCCGTACATCAATATATATTAATGGCCAGATTCAAATTTTGTTCCACCTATTAATTACCTCAAATTATGGATCCATAATTTATAGGAAGGGATCAAGTGTAATGTGTCACTTTGCTTGGATGGCAGATAATAAATGGGTCCATAATTTGAGGTAATTAATAAGTGGAACATAAATTACAAAACAAAATTTCAATATGAACCATTAATACATATTGATGTACTCCTAAGAGTGTGTTTTTTTATGTGTCAAAGTGTATGTCTCACTTGATCCCTTCTCATTAATTATGGGTCCATAATTTGAGGTAACTAATAGGTGGAACATAAATTACAAAACAAAATTTTAATCTGAACCATTAATATATATTGATGTACGACTAAGAGAGAGTGTATTTTTTAGGTGTCAAAGTGTATGTGTCACTTGATCCCTTACGTGAGAAGGGATCAAGTGAGACATACACTTTGACACCTAAAAAAACACACTCTCTTAGCCGTACATCAATATGTATTAATGACTCAGATTGAAACTTTGGTTTGTAATTTATGTTCCACTTATTAATTACCTTAAATTATGGACCCATTAATTATCTGCCATCCAAGCAAAGTGACACATTGCACTTGATCCCTTCCCATTAATTATGGGTCCATAATTTAAGGTAACTAATAGGTGAAACAAAATTTCAATCTGAGCCATTAATATATATTGATGTACGACTAAGAGAGAGTGTATTTTTTAGGTGTCAAAGTATATGTGTCACTTGATCCCTTCCCATATATATATATATATATATATATATATATATATATATATTGTCGATACCAAAAAATTCGATACTCCGATTCGATACTGTCGATACCGATACTCATACAAAATAATAAATTAGTTGTAATCGACCACTTCATATTAAATCATTTAATGTGCCAATAAATTGACTAATCTATTATTTTTCTATGTTAATATATGAGTGAAAATTGCAAACTAAGCCCAGGAAAGATGATTGAATTAAAGGTTCTAAAGAAAAAAAAACCATAAATAAATTTAAATGACTGAGTATCATTAAAAAATCAATAAGTCTTTACACTAATCAAACCAAGTGGAGCATCCACTAAAATTGCAAGCACAATGACAAAGAGAAGCTTCACAAGGATAGAATGGCTACCATCAAGAAATCTAATCAGCCACAAAAACAATATTTCAACAAGTAGTTGTGCCTAAAATTATTCAGAGCATAAAAATGAAAACATGCGTCTGATTCCATTTAACCGTTCCTATAGAAACTTTTGAAATTAAAAGACAAACGAAGATATATAAAGCCTACGCATGTCTTAGCAATTAAGATTTACAAAACATTGGCATGCATTATTCATATGCTTATTTTCTAGTTTTCTTATTTTTAGAGCTACTTTAATCAATAGGAGGATAAAATAGTAATTTGATTACGGTTTGAAATTTACATATATATAATATCTTAAAATAACTATCGGTACTTACATTCTACCCAACTCATGATTCAGGGGCGGAGCCAAGATTTTATTGAAGCATGGACAAAAAAATTAAATTATTACGTAAATAGCTAAAGAATATATAAACTAAACACAATCAACAAAAAAGTTAAATTTAAACAATTTATTGAAAAGAAACATAGGGTTAAAGAGATCCAAACCAAAAGAATACAAAAAGTTCAAAAAAGAAAAAAGAAAAGCTATTGATGTCCTTGAGTATAAAAGATGCTTCTTGTTGTTCTTGTTTAACAAAAAAAAATCACAAAATTTGTAATCTAACTTTGAAATTTAACCTTGATTATTTTTTATTATGATATTTGTAATCTAACTTCCACCCTTATAGGCCTTGTGGCAACCGGAAACTAAATGAAACTAAGATAGTTTAGTCTCTAAGGAGTTTCTAGAAAGTAGAGAAGCTATGTTTCAAAACAGAAATGGATGTTCATTTGTTTGAAACTAGAATAAAAAAAACTATGACATAAGACTATTAAAATAAGATATTTTAAAGTATGTGTCACATAAAAAAGAATAAAAAATGGATAATAATGAGTCCTCTCTAGTTTCTGAAACAAGTTTTCAATAGACGAACAATATCTTGGATGTAAACCAATTTCTTTTACTTCCTATTTTCCTTCTTGCTTTTCGGTTGCCAAACATGGAAACTCTAAAAATGGGTGTCTTATCCAAGTCGTATCATGTCGGACACGCCTAAATACTCCAACTTATACATATTATGGCATACCAAAATCAAAGTCATCTCATGTATCGGACACATTACAGACTTTAGTATACTAGGACACTAAAATTAATATTCTGTATTATATCATATTATCCAGGATGCTAACAAAATCATGTATTTCTATCCAAGAATATTTTTGCATGAAAATGTAAGTTAAAATTGGAATCACTCCCTATAGAACTCACTCAACCCTTCATAAATTAGACTTTTGTGTGGGATCCATGTGAAAGAATGTATATTATCTTTGAGTGGTGCAACTCATAGAACAAATTACCACATGCATACATTTAGTGGTGGCGAAACTTGTCCTTTGTAAGAATTCTAGTTTATCCAGGTGGGGCAATTGTCTACCCTGGCCACCACCTGGTTCCGCCCTGTCATGATTAGTTATCTCCTTGCCCTGACCATCAAAATCTGAAGACCAACTCTTTAAAAAGTTATGTCCAAAAGAAAGGAATTTCATCACATTTACCTCTTCATATGAACAAAATATTATGTGGATACCCAGGGACGAACCTAGCTATAGGAAAATGTCACAACCTTTATTTTCACTCTCGCGGATGCTCTCATCTAGGCGACCACAAATTAGGGTACATAATGTTCTTACTAGTTAGCTCTATTAATTCCTAAACTAAGTTGGTGCCAGGTTTAATTCTTTTTAGTACTTGGGACTGGACCATATAATGAAGGTCGGCCACCCTCAATATTAAATCTTAGTTTCGTCCCTGTAGATATCATAACTATTGATATTGGACTTGAAGGGACACTAACTTCATTCCCCTGAGTTAAGATGCAAGGCAAGGTGATGAAGGTCAGAGGGGAAGAGCTAGTATGCTATAACACCAATAAATCTTAGGCACTTTGTCTTTGGCTCCCTTCCCCTTCTTGCATCTCAAAGGGCCTATTGATTAAGGTGTGAAAACCATGCAAAGTCTTTCTTTGTCCTCCTGCTAACATGGCATTTCCCCTTCCTGACATAATTAGATGTCATCATATATTATAACCAATAAATTGCTTAGTTTCTTATTTTTGCTTTGTTAACATATAGATTAAGCTCAGGAAATATGAATGTTTTACTTGTTTTAGAGGAAAGAATGAACCATAAATAAATTTAAAAGACCAAGTAGTGCAAAAAAGTCAATGCGCAAGCCAAGTGGAGCATCGAATGAAATTGAAAGCCATCAAGAAGCCTAGTAAACCACAAAAATTAGTTGCGCCTAAAATTATTCCGAGAAAAAAAGGAATAAGGTTGATTCAATGTGACAATTCCCACAAATACTTTCCAATTTCAATTTAAAAGGATCGGAAGAAGATATAAACCATAATATGTTAGCAAACATATCTTAGCAATTAAGATCGACAAAATATTGACTTGCATTTAGCACACGCTTATTTTGTTGTCTTCTTCTCTTGAAAACTTACCTTAGTCACTAGGGAAGATAAAATAGTAATTTCATTACCATTTAATATTTACCTACATAAAATATCTCAAAAAACTATAATGGTAAACTATAAATACCTGCACCAAACCCAACTCATGATTTGTTATCTCCTTGCTTTGACCACCAAAACCCAAAGGCTCCTCTGAATATGGAGTATTTAGAAAATCCTCTATTGAAAAAACCCTCGCAATCTAACCAAAAAACAAATAATGTCCCCTTTATTAAATGAAATCTTGCCCTCAAATTTACATAATTTAGTTACAATCAAATATTACACCATTAAAGCATATATCATAACTGATTAACGACTAGTTTCTCGTTTTACTTGTTAATATATTAATGTTACAAAATATACTTCAGAAAAGAGTATTGATTTACTTCTTTTAGGAAAAAACAATAATGAAATAAACTTAAATCACTAAACACCATTAAATAACCAATATGTCTAACATAATATCACTAGACACCGTTAAGCAACCAATATAAATAACAAATATGTCTAACACTAATCAAGCCATGTGGGGGCATTCACAGAAACTGAAAACACTACAAGGAAGAGCATTTGTGCAAGAATAAAATGGCTACTATCAGGAAATTTAATTTACTACCTATGTTGCATAGGCACAACACAACATGGTAAGGACATGCGGATACCAATTTAAAAAAAAAAAAAAGGTAAAAAGACTACAAAATGTCCTAGCACTTCCAATTGACAAAATTTTAGCTTGCATAAAAGGCAATGATGTTTTTTTCAAAACATTGGAAGAAAGAGAAAGACAAGCCTATGTTCTTTTCAATCAAATTCTGTTATAACATCTAAAGCAAAGTATAATTAATACTTTGTCAGCTAACTATTGAAATCGATATTTCGTTGTTAGAACTTTTTGGAGATGTAATGCTGTGTGTCTTCAAGCTTTGTATAACTGAGATTATAAATACAAACAGTACATTAGCACAAAATATTGAATAAATTACTACAAAGAGAGCCCTCAAGAAGCTTGAAAAGCATGTCTCCCTTTATTCATAATAAAATAACCTTATAGTACAACTAGACTGAGTTCCGGTTGGATGAATTTTATTAAGAGTAAAAGTAGTTATATCATGGGATTCTATTATAAATAGAAACACTGTGTAAGTCGGTCACGCAACTAAAATACATCATGAATTAGAAAGAGACATCCAACCCTACTAGGCACTAGCCTGTCTGTGATTAGTAGCACATTAATATTTGAATTCAGACCAGATAATTGTGTGCTCAAGTGGCATCAATTTTCACATACAACTCAACTGAACCTGAACTATTATTTATCTAGGCAACTGCTTAGTAGATGACAATACATGTTCACATACACATGGGTCTCTCAATGCTCTAATTTCTCTACCTGAACATATGTTCGGATATAATGCTCTTCATTACAGGAGTAGACACTAAACAACTTTGGGCAATATGTTTGATTACCCTTGGCATAATGCAAATTAACTTCGAAGGAGTCATGCCAACTAATTCAAGTCTTAGCGAATATAACATAGAGATAATGTGTTTTAGGCCTAGATGACCTTATAGATGTGGTGGTTTGAGTTATTATGGGAATGAATTATTAGAACACTTGATTTATGAAGATGCAAAATTAACTTTGTTCATACACAAAGACAAGAGGAGCTCTTGCTCGAGGTTCCTAGGTAATCCATAGATAAGCCAAAGCATACAATATGTCCATCTAAAAATAAAAGAAAAACTTAGCAAAGATTAATATGCAAATTTCATGTTACTATCAAGAAAAGAAGAGCCCCCTTAGAGCGGACTCCAGTTATGGTATGCACATCACAAAGAGAGACTCAAATACTAGAGAGCTTTTGGTATATTATGTTCTATGTTCTAACTGGTACTAAAGTTTACATTGACTACTTTGGCTGGGGAAAGAATCCTAGCAATGTGGAAGGGAAACATACTAGTTATATTATGATGAATATGCCATAAGAAAACTCAAAAAAAAAAAAATTATACCTCAAGTGTAGTTGGTGCTAAAATTGAAAATTGCTGGAAATTGGAATTATATATATCAAACAAAGGGCTTGAACTGATGCATATAAACATAATATGCCCGTCATTGAGTGTAGGTGATCATAGAATCTGAATTTGAAACCTCTAGAAGTATGACACATTATTATTTCAGCATAAGCACGTCATACCACAATAAGTTCAATAAACATAACAGAAACATGATTAAATAGTTCTGCAATGTTAGAACTGAATATAGAGTTAAATATCTAAGTACATTAAACATAAGACCTAAGCACTACTTATAACTTCTAAGGTACCACCTGTTGGCAAAAGCATCAATATTAATAAACACATGAACTTGCAGCATATCTTCTCTACTGAATGAAACTGTATGATAAACCAGCAGAAACATTTGTTTGTAATAGAGAACTACTTCATGATTCTATTTCCTCTAAGAAAATGTTTTCATAAGAAAATGTTTTCATAATGAGGCCATTTTAATATCTTTCTCTAAAAAGGCCAAATGAAAGTTTCTAGTAAACAAAAGCACTATTGAAAATTTTGATTGTAGCACTAAAAGATTTTGAAGGAGAAGACTAGATTGGGAGGAAACTTAAAGGAAAATACAATATTAAAAAAATCAAAGGATATTAGAAGAATCTAATGAAAAATGTACTAAAGAATAAAAAGTACAGAAATGCTACGAGATCGATAGATACAGAATGTCAAAACCCCCGCCACATTCAAAGGGCTTACAATGATTCAAATCAAATGAATACCTAAAAATATTAAATGTAGAGCCTGGTCGGAATAATCTTGGAATCCATGTGGTATAAGTTCCAAATGAAGACCAAATTTGCCCAAACTTCTAAAAAGTTTATTAAAAACAGAATCAAATTTGTACTTGATTTGGTTTAACTTTTGTCACGCCCCAGTCCCAAAATGACGAGGGACTGAGCACGTGAGCAATGGCCAGCAGCACGCACCGATGGACAACCCAATATAATGGATCCATCAGGGCATGCTTAAGCTGTGGTCTATCAGTCATATGTTACAAGTCTCAGGTATTTCTAATCTCATCCACAGAATAACACAGATTAATGCCAGAAATAATGCAAATGGAAATAAATAGGCAATAAACAAGATTATCTCGGGAAACAATTCCGAGAATTAGTCTGTTACATTCAGAGAAAAATAGACAGAAAATAAATGCTGAAAATGAAACAATACTGTGTGGATGAAGCCGGTGCTCAGGTGAAGTCTTCTGCAACTATCTCGTCCTCGGTTCCTGGTTCTGCTTCGAGAAGTGCTCCGGTACCGTACACCTCTGGGTAGGTCTCTGCAGCTATACCTGGGGACATAGTCCATTCCAGGTCCTCAGGGGACATAACAAGGTACGGAAAATACAAGCCAAAACATATGCAGTGCAGCAATATTGAACAGCAGGGTAAATATGTAAACCAGCTGGTGATATGCAAGTGAGAGTTTTAGTCATACTCAGGCTGAGACTACTACAGGATCATTGTCGAAGAAACCATAGCAGTATTTTCTCGCAGGGGCCAGTAAGGAACCAAAGCTCTGTATCAGAGTCTATGGCACCGCCAGTTAAAAGTATTTATAATATATTATATTCAGCCTTGATATGATTATACTCTCCCCACCCCATGTAATCTCACGTCACAGTTCCAGAATATATCAGGTACAAGTCACGCAAGTTTGAACTAATGCAATGAGTCAGGCTAGAATCTAAGCATGTAAACTAGAAATGACATGAAAATGTAACCTATACGGAATCACCATGTATATGTCAGGCAATTCCGTCACATGAACAGTGTCAGGTGTCCTGGGTTAAGCAGTTAAACAAGTTACATGGGAATCTACCAAAATATCTGAGAATTGACAAGCTTTATGTTCCTACTGTTGCAAAATTAAACCAAGAAAATATATAGCAAGCTGCAGGGTTTGGCAATGTATACTTGCCCTCTGATGTATAACTAAGTCCAGGAATTATTTAGCAAGACTGCAAGTTTTGGCGAGGTACACTTGCCTGTGGTTCCTGTTCGGTTTGCAGTTCTGACCTCGACGGGAATTGCAGGCGGTACTCCGGTTGCTGAAACAAACATCACCATCAGATCCAGAAAATATCAATCAGCTAGAAACGCCTGTCCTTGGGTCCAATTTGGAGACAAGGGCAGAAACGACAGTTTCGGGTCAAAACGGGGTCCACATGTGGGCCCGCTTTGCACCGAAAAATGCGTCAGGGTCAAAGGTCTCCAAATTCACCAAACTTAGTGTCAACAGGTCAGGAACGCTGATACGAACCCAATGAAACTTCCAGAATTGGATTCCGATGAGCCAAACACAAAATCGCCCGTCGAGCGGGGCCTGTGGGGCCCACGACACGCGATTTTGTCAACGTTCTCAGAATCAAACCAAACTTGGCTCACAGGACCAGCGTATTGCTACGAGTCCGATGGCGCAAGTTTCGTCTCGATCCGACGTGTGTACACCAAGTTAGGGTGAAACGGGGTCTGGTTTTTTCCTGTTTTTGGATCGCGGTGTGCGATCACCACAGGACGCGATGCCCTGAACAGTTTGTCCGGACACCGAGAGGGTCATACAGGCTTCGCAACGCAATTTGCGGAAACGAAAACGGAGCTACGAATAAAAAGTTACACGCACCTGAAGGGGACCCGAAAAACCGGATCGAATCGTGTCCGACACGTGTCCGATTCGTATCGGACACGGAATCGAGAATTAGGGTTAGGGTTAGGGCTAGGGCTGTACTGGCCGGCGGCAGGGGCGGCTGAGGGCGGCCGGGCTGCGGCGGAGGGGGCCGGGGCTCTGCGGCGAGGCGGCGCGGCGCTCGAGGCTCGCCGGCGGCGCGTGGACGGCGGCGGAGCTGCCGCTGCTGCTGCTGCTGCTGTGGGGGAAGGCGCCGGAGACGAAGGGGGAGGCGGAGGAGGGAGCTGCGGCGGGCGGCGCTGGCGGCGTAGGGTCGGCGGCGGAGTCTCGGCGTCGGCGGGGGAGCTGGTGGGACGGTGGTGGTGGCGGGGTAGGCTAGGGCGGTGGCCTTAGGGTTTAAATAGGCGGCTGGGGAGTCGGGGGTGGCCGGAAATGGCGGGGGCGTGGCGGAGCGGAGGGGCCGAGGGGCGCGGGGGCGCGGCGACGTGGCCGGCGGGGGCGCCGGGAAAGTCGGGGAGAGAGGGAGAGGGTCGTGGCGGGTTGCGGGCGAGCGGGCGGGTTCGGGTCGGGCGGCGGCGGATCCGACCCGACCCGCTGGGGCGGGTACTGGGCCGGGTTGGGCTGGGCCGGGCCAACGGGCCGCGGGCCGAAGAAAAAAAATAAAAATAATAAAATCAATAATAATAATAAATAATATCAGAAAATTAATTAATAAATTAAATAAATAGTTTTTAGGTATTTAAAAATAGGTCCGGGGTCCGATAAATTCTAGAAAAATTGTCCTAAGTCCAGTTTTTCATTTTACATCCAAAAATATTATTTTCATAATATTTTAATACTGTTTAATATCAATTAAAAATTATTGAATAATTAAAACCCTGTTTTAAATTACAGAAAAATCCCAGAAAATCCAGAAAATTATGAAAAATCCAGTTTTTAAAATTTTAAAAATTCAGGGGGTTTACAATATACCCCCCTTAAGAGGATTGCGTCCTCGCAATCAAAGAATAACCGGTCAGCAGAGATGACACGGTCGCAAGCATCGTTTGAAAACACATCACAAGAGGCTTAGGGAAATACCGTTTCCCTAAAAATCGAAAGTTATACACTTTCCAGGAAAATCTAGTTAAAGCTGTAACTTTTATGAAAACCAGGTTATTATTAACAAGTTGCAATTTACTAGGTTGGGGCTGAGGTCACGAACCAAGAGGCACGAGCTACAACAAGACTAAAAACGGATAATTATAAATCACTTACTCGCATCGGCGTCCTGCACAGTCATCGCATAAGCTTGCTCTCGTCCTTGAGGTAGATTCCTCTGTTGTTGCTGAGTTTGCTGGTAGGGTGCTGCTCGAGGTGCTGGTGGAGTTTGCTGGTTCGCCCTTGGTGCTCCTTCTTTTCGCTCAGGGCAGTCTCTTTCTGCATGCTGTCTGGATCCGCAGCCTAAGCATAGTCCGAGTTTACGTCTACATTCCTTCTCGACATGGCCTATCTTGCCGCAGTGGTAACAGGTAGGAAGGTAGAAGGCTTTTGGTGCTGCTGCTGGTGGCGAGCTTACTTGTTGACGCTTTGCAGACTCCTCTTGTGCTGCTTTGGTTGGTGCGGATGGGGACGGCCGCTTCAGTCTGGTCTCTCTCTTGGTGACGCGCTCTATGCGTCGAGCCGCGGCAAGAACGTCCGAGTATGATGTTGGTGCGACGGACCCAATTAGTTTCTGCAGCTCAATGTTCAGTCCGTCGAAGAATTTCTCGGCCTTCTCTTCCTCAGTCGGGATCAGTGTTGGGGCGAAGCGGCTCAACCGAATGAACTCAGCATTGTACTCTTCCACCGTCATAGCCTCCTGAGTGAGGCGATTGAACTTGTCCCGCAGTTCTGATCGAGCGATGGCAGGTATGTACATCTCCTGGAAGAGTCTGGAGAACTCCTCCCAAGTGACTCGGTCTGGTCCGAGTCGTGTCTCCTCAGACAACCACCAGTGATGGGCATTGTCCGTCAATTGTATTCGAACGGCAGTCATCCAGCGTTCCCGTGGAAGCTCGGCTGCTTCAAGTTGATGCCGAATGTTGGTGAGCCACTCATGAACTTCTGTGGGCTCCTCCTTTCCAGAAAAAGTGCGGGACTTCAGTTGGCGGAAGTCAGTGATTGAGCCTGTAGTTGGCCGTCGAGCTGGTAGGTTGGCCTGCTCCAGTGCAGTTACAATGCTGTCCCTCAAAAAATTAGCTTCGCGACGCTGAGCCTCGTGTTGGACTTGTTGCTGTGCTTGCATCATCGCGTAGATCATTTGGAATATTTGCTGCCCGTCGATCGGCTGTCCTGGTGGGAACACGGGCATTGGTGGGACAAACTGCGGCGGAGGTGGGATGTCATCGCGCCGGAATCGGGAGGTAGGTGGACCTGCCTGCTGCCTCTGTTGAGTTGTGGGGATTCCTCCGACTGGTGTCACGTCGTCATCGTAGGTGACACCTGTAGCTTGTGGCGTCCTGACGGGAGTCTCGTTGCATTCTTGTGGGTCCATTTCCCTGTATCCAAAATAACCAATAAGAGGCACACAGGAAACAAGGCAAGATGCAAGTTCAAGTTAGTTCGAATACGATACAGATATCAAAAATGATTCAAGCAAGTGGATGAGATCCTAAAAACTTATCCTATCTTATTGCAGGCCTGTTCGGTCCCTAAGTTAAAACCGAACAATTTAGTCGTAGACCTGCATGGGCCACCACAAAAACCATGTCACGCCCCAGTCCCAAAATGACGAGGGACTGAGCACGTGAGCAATGGCCAGCAGCACGCACCGATGGACAACCCAATATAATGGATCCATCAGGGCATGCTTAAGCTGTGGTCTATCAGTCATATGTTACAAGTCTCAGGTATTTCTAATCTCATCCACAGAATAACACAGATTAATGCCAGAAATAATGCAAATGGAAATAAATAGGCAATAAACAAGATTATCTCGGGAAACAATTCCGAGAATTAGTCTGTTACATTTAGAGGAAAATAGACAAAAAATAAATGCTGAAAATGAAACAATACTGTGTGGATGAAGCCGGTGTTCAGGTGAAGTCTTCTGCAACTATCTCGTCCTCGGTTCCTGGTTCTGCTTCGAGAAGTGCTCCGGTACCGTACACCTCTGGGTAGGTCTCTGCAGCTATACCTGGGGACATAGTCCATTCCAGGTCCTCAAGGGACATAACAAGGTACGAAAAATACAAGCCAAAACATATGCAGTGCAGCAATATTGAACAGCAGGGTAAATATGTAAACTAGCTGGTGATATGCAAGTGAGAGTTTTAGTCATACTCAGGCTGAGACTACTACAGGATCATTGTCGAAGAAACCATAGCAGTATTTTCTCGCAGGGGCCAGTAAGGAACCAAAGCTCTGTATCAGAGTCTAAGGCACCGCCAGTTAAAAGTATTTATAATATATTATATTCAGCCTTGATATGATTATACTCTCCCCACCCCATGTAATCTCACGTCACAGTTCCAGAATATATCAGGTACAAGTCACGCAAGTTTGAACTAATGCAATGAGTCAGGCTAGAATCTAAGCATGTAAACTAGAAATGACATAAAAATGTAACCTATACGGAATCACCATGTATATGTCAGGCAATTCCGTCACATGAACAGTGTCAGGTGTCCTGGGTTAAGCAGTTAAACAAGTTACATGGGAATCTACCAAAATATCTGAGAATTGACAAGCTTTATGTTCCTACTGTTGCAAAATTAAACCAAGAAAATATATAGCAAGCTGCAGGGTTTGGCAATGTATACTTGCCCTCTGATGTATAACTAAGTCCAGGAATTATTTAGCAAGACTGCAAGTTTTGGCGAGGTACACTTGCCTGTGGTTCCTGTTCGGTTTGCAGTTCTGACCTCGGCGGGAATTACAGGTGGTACTCCGGTTGCTGAAACAAACATCACCATCAGATCCAGAAAATATCAATCAGCTAGAAACGCCTGTCCTTGGGTCCAATTTGGAGACAAGGGCAGAAACGACAGTTTCGGGTCAAAACGGGGTCCACATGTGGGCCCGCTTTGCACCAAAAAATGCGTCAGGGTCAAAGGTCTCCAAATTCACCAAACTTAGTGTCAACAGGTCAGGAACGCTGATACGAACCCAACGAAACTTCCAGAATTTGATTCCGATGAGCCGAACACAAAATCGCCCGTCGAGCGGGGCCTGTGGGGCCCACGACACGCGATTTCGTCAACGTTCTCAGAATCAAACCAAACTTGGCTCACAGGACCAGCGTATTGCTACGAGTCCGATGGCGCAAGTTTTGTCTCGATCCGACGTGTGTACACCAAGTTAGGGTGAAACGGGGTCTGGTTTTTTCCTGTTTTTGGATCGCGGTGTGCGATCACCACAGGACGCGATGCCCCGAACAGTTTGTCCGGACACCGAGAGGGTCATACAGGCTTCGCAACGCAATTTGCGAAAACGAAAACGGAGCTACGAATAAAAAGTTACACGCACCTGAAGGGGACCCGAAAAACCGGATCGAATCGTGTCCGACACGTGTCCGACACGTGTCCGATTCGTATCGGACACGGAATCGAGAATTAGGGTTAGGGTTAGGGCTAGGGCTGTACTGGCCGACGGCAGGGGCGGCTGAGGGCGGCCGGGCTGCGGCGGAGTGGGCCGGGGCTCTGCGGCGAGGCGGCGCGGCGCTCGAGGCTCGCCGGCGGCGCGTGGACGGCGGCGGAGCTGCCGCTGCTGCTGCTGCTGCTGTGGGGGAAGGCGCCGGAGACGAAGGGGGAGGCGGAGGAGGGAGCTGCGGCGGGCGGCGCTGGCGGCGTAGGGTCGGTGGCGGAGTCTCGGCGTCGGCGGGGGAGCTGGTGGGACGGTGGTGGTGGCGGGGTAGGCTAGGGCGGTGGCCTTAGGGTTTAAATAGGCGGCTGGGGAGTCGGGGGTGGCCGGAAATGGCGGGGGCGTGGCGGAGCGGAGGGGCCGAGGGGCGCGGGGGCGCGGCGACGTGGCCGGCGGGGGCGCCGGGAAAGTCGGGGAGAGAGGGAGAGGGTCGTGGCGGGTTGCGGGCGAGCGGGCGGGTTCGGGTCGGGCGGCGGCGGATCCGACCCGACCCGCTGGGGCGGGTACTGGGCCGGGTTGGGCTGGGCCGGGCCAACGGGCCGCGGGCCGAAGAAAAAAAATAAAAATAATAAAATCAATAATAATAATAATAAATAATATCAGAAAATTAATTAATAAATTAAATAAATAGTTTTTAGGTATTTAAAAATAGGTCCGGGGTCCGATAAATTCCAGAAAAATTGCCCTAAGTCCAGTTTTTCATTTTACATCCAAAAATATTATTTTCATAATATTTTAATACTGTTTAATATCAATTAAAAATCATTGAATAATTAAAACCCTGTTTTAAATTACAGAAAAATCCCAGAAAATCCAGAAAATTGTAAAAAATCCAGTTTTTAAAATTTTAAAAATTCAGGGGGTTTACAACTTTCAACTTTAAGAGAACTTTTTCATATACCTACGTTAAATCAAATATTAACTATATATTACTATATCATAATATAAAGGAAATTATGCAAGCCTGCAATTACTCACCAAATGTCAGAAACAAAATACATGTATCTACATTATCTGTGAATCATGTTTAAACTTTACACACTTTATTTCTTATATTTTAAAAACACATCATCAACCAACTTGTTCCCTTCAGATTCGGCTAATCTACGGAGTAGGATTCACACACTCCGTATCAAAATTGTTCTTGTTTTGAGTATTAGCATCTGCATTTCAACAGTTTCGGAACGAAGTTTTAGAGTTCTTGGTTTCAAGAATTACTAAATATATACAAGAATTAGAAACCAGTTTAAAGTAGAATTCTTAAGTTGATCTTTGTTATTATTTGGTAAGTAGGATAACAGAATTGGATCAGAACAATAACTTGAGCACTTATTTTCTAAAAGGTAACTCGGTAAAATTGTATAGGATGAAACTAATAGAAAAGTGCATAGATATAAACAGGTTAATAAGAACATTATATATATCTTCGCCCTCTATCCAATTCCTAAAGCAGATACCTCGTGGATATTCAATAATGGCTAAAGGTATTGGCACTTTCAGTTTTCGAATTTCATAGAGCAATTCATCTACAAGAAGAGAGAGCTTTTTAAGTTATATAAAAAAAGTTATTCTTTAATACATATTGTCACACCCCGATCTCCCGCAGGCTAAAACGGCCGTTCCCGCTAGGCGAGAATCACCGCGCCAGCGCTCCCGCAGAACGATCACTTTGACCCATCCGGACGTGATGCCGCACGAGCGTAAGCCACGCCCGTGCAAGGCCGTAGTTCGTTAGCTGGCGGTAAGAGTTCTAAGCCACAGAGTTGCACAGATTGTCCTAGTGCAGCGGAGTCATAAACGCATAGGCGATCGGTAACAGGTTCACTAAGTCGACAATATAGCAAAAGCATTGAATAACACAAGTTGAAGTAAAGCAACTCTTTATTGATATGAACAAGTGTTACAGGCGACGTATAGCCGAGATTACAATTTGCTCAAGCCTCTCTCTCTGAAACAGTAAAAGCGTGCCAAGTGGCTACAATTATGGAATGATTGTACAGGCGATATTCAGGCGATGTTCACAACATTATGTCTTGTATATGTGCTTCAGTTCCGGACGCAACGCTGCTTCGGAGTGATCTCCACGCCTTAGCACGCACGAAGGAGCATCCGCACCGAACGAGGTTCTCCCGCACCCTGCATACAAACTGGTGGATTATCAGTACATTGAATGCACTGGTGGGGAAGCTACTCGCCCGCTCGACAAATCCAAACACGTAATATAAGTTTCGTGCATCAACTATTAAGTTGTCTTTCTAGTTGCCTTAGGATCAGTTTCATGCAAACATTGAATAGCCTAACTCGTGTGGCAGTACGCCGTGCGACATGAGAGGAAACACGACGAGACTTACCAACTTACCATTTGTCCTTCCCTGTCCAAGGCAAACATTATTAATTCAAGCACGGATAAGTATAAACATTCAGGGGCATTTATAATGAAAACCAAGTTATAGCATATGCAAACACGAGAGTCGTTTTGTATCATGATCGTTCAGGTGTTCAGTTGTTCTTGATGCGATACAATGACTCGCACGCGGATAGCCGCTAAGCGAGGAATGACTTGTTTATCTTTCATTTTACAAGCAAACATGCAATAGCTAAACATACAAGGCGATCGCTGGCGTATGCCATAAAGGACGATATAGTCTTTGACGAGAATGGCATGCAACGAAAGTACAAGAGGATGCAAGCCATTCCGCCAAGAACAAGAGACTAATACAATAGGTCTCGCCCGGACCGGATCGATGCCAGTGCCCCAGCACCGTCCGCGAGACCGTGACCCTGTGCACTGGTTGTCCGTGATCGAACGACGTCTTGGTTAAGTTATCATTTACATGGTTGGGGCAACAAGAGTACAAGACAAGAGGCATTGCTGATAAGGCAACAATAGTACAAGACAAGAGGCATTGCCTGATTTCTATTCTCATAGTCTTTCTGAACAATATCCTGTATAACAGGGTGTTGGCATGGCTTATGCTACAAGCATTGAGTCGAGGCAACGTATGAACAGGCAAGCATGCATTTATACAAACATAAGCAATCACGTTGGCTCGGGCCCAAAGGTAAGCCGAGAGGCAAAACCGTTAGGAACTTTCCGAGTGGCACGTTCTCAAGTCGTGCAGTGTGAACAAGTGAACAGTGCGCAAGGTAGCATGCAAAGGGTCTAAACATGTATATAAGCAATGTTTCATTTTCATGTTCTAGCATAAGTAATACAAGTTGGGATTATTTCCTTAGCTAGGTGCGTTGGATTCTTATTAGCATGCAAGGGGTGATTCACCAAGCGACTAGCATGTATCATTCCAGATTTTAAGTGTGCTGGCTAAGCAAAGACAAGTTCACCGTAGCCACCCACCTTAGCGATGATTTGCCTCGGTAGAGCGATACGTCAAGCGAGCCTCTGAAAGCCTAAGCCGGATTCCTGTAGGGACAAGTCTGGATATCCTTTGCTACTCGTTTGAGGCAAAGCGGGTCGGGACAGTTGCACTTTTGCCGTTTGAAACGGCAGTCCGCTTGAGCGGAACGGGGTGTTACACATATCTACCACATATCTACCCCCCCCCCGGGCCCCGCCCCTCGCCCGCGCGGAATTGTATCTAGTTTGGATTCTTTGGAAAATGAAAATTTTAGAGCATAGGCGAGCATAGGCCTTTGAGATCAGATAGAAAACTCTGGAGGATCCCACTTTCTAAGGGATGAGATTGTTATGATAATCATCTAGCATGAAGCATAGTTTACAGTATCGGCCGATACCGATACGGTTTGGCATGTCCCAATTTGATACTGACCTATACCTGATTGAGCAATATCACATCGGGAGTCTCTTTTTCGGTCAATTCGGTAAAGAAAATTGAACGAAAAGATCAATCAGCAAGGGTAAGGGTGTAAACGCATAATAAGGTTGTAAAATCATGTAAAAGAGGAAAATTAATCTATCGTATGTAAAACAATCGACAAGGGTGACTACTATCTCATTCAATTTCAAAAATACTAAGAAACAACACTGAAAATACTTAAAATTATACCTAAATGTATAAAATATATTTTCTAAAATATTAATAATTATTTGCTTTCCGGTGCCAAAAATTCCAATACAGTGATATGAAATCGTCGATTCCGCCGATACCGATACTCATAGGAATGGTCTGATCCCTACAAACTTTGGCATGAAGTTGGTAAAGCAGTGCTATTTATTCCCATTTGAGTATCGATTTCGGAATACTTTTTGTTGAAAAAATGCTACAAAGAGGTATCAGTATAAGGGTAAGAATCAACTTCCAGTTGACCCATGTATACTTGTATGTAGCTTTCTTAAGTTGACAGGTGCTACTGACAAGCTCCCTCCCTCCTTGGAAGACGAAGAACAGAAGGATTATGTAATATGTACCCCCATGCGATTCCGCTTGTTGTATCCACTATTATTGGGTTTGGATTTTGGCTCAAAACTAAATGTGCACCCGGCTCTCAGATCCAGCACGGTCAAACCCAGGCTGGGTCGGCCCGGTCAACAGGCCGACCCGATTCGGCCCACTATTGTAGAGGGTTCGAGCTGGGTTTGATTTTCTGGCCGTAGGTCCGGTCTGACCCGCACTGTATACTAGATCCGGACTGGACTTATCTCTTTGGGCTCGCAGTCCTTGTCCGACTCTAGGCCCGATAAAAAATTTGTCATTATTTTAATAATCATATACTTAAAAAGAATACATTTGTAATGGAGATGGGGATTCGAATCCTGGAACTCCAAATTCCATATAACTTCTCCCACTACCTGTCACGCCCCAGTCCCAAAATACGTAGGACCAGGAATACATGACACGCCAGCTACGCATTCGACCAGACTCTGGTCTGACTCGAATACGTATAAGCTGTATAATATAAATGGCACTATCTAGATATCCCATAAATGTAAACCTCTATGTCTCAATCCACAATGTACAGCAGTATACAAGAAAGAGCTATATGTGCTAAAGTCGGCCGCCCAATAACACACAAACTCGAATAGACTCGAGAAGAGATGAGTACAAATACTAGGCTACAACAGCAGATGAATAATCAATAAGAATAGAGTAACCATAATGCTGGTGGAAATGATATGAGTACCTGGTACAGTGCCCGCAAGACATGCCACTCCATCAGCAACTCCAAATGCTCCGTAATCGTCTATGCTGCAAAACTGGCAGAGAACCAGGTCCTCAGAGGGACGTAACAAGGTACAAAAATACAGCATGCCAAAGTACAACAGAAAGTACAAGTGCAACGATGGTGTAGTCTAGCATAACCAACTAAGTGAGACACAGTTTGAAGACAATGTTCGACGCGTGGGCTGTCCAAAATAAAACCGTAGCTCCGGACACGGAGACACACGGGACGTCCCACAGCTCCAGGCAAAGAGTCACACGGGTGATACCACTACACTAGATATAGGATCACTACAGAAATAATACACATACATATATAAGCGCGTGCAGAGGAGCCCAAACGTCTAGTAACTGTCTTCCCCATCCCAAGCGGTCAACGATGGTGCGCTGAACCTGAACCTCTATCTAACAGTCTCGTCACACAGAAATAACTCAACAGACACGACCCTAAGGTCGTCCCAGTCTCTGGTCATGATATCAGTATCAGGATACAGGAATCTGGCACGATATCAGTATATGAATGTGCCCTGGGGTGACGATATACTCAGGTACGTACATCGAGGTGTTATGAACATCTAGCATTCGTTACAAAATGTTACGTCAAACGTCTGCACCCGGTTGTGATCCGAACGCGAAGTACCGATCGTAAAAAATATGCGCACAATGTACATAATGAAACAATAAATATCTGTAATCTGAAATACAGGGTGACAAGGTACACTTGCCTGCATCCGGCTGCTGATGACGGAGATCCGGTACCACGTCCGAGTTCGCAGGTCCCGTAGTACCTAGAGACGAGATACAAACTCAATCAATAAGCTAGCACGAGACAAACAGTGTCACGCCCCAATCTTCCGTAAGCTCGACAGTCCCCGCTGAACGTGAAATCACCACGTTGCAGCTCTCCCGCGGGACAATCGTTCTAATCGGGACGTGATGCCGTACGAGCCTGGAGTTGCGCTCGTACAAGGCGATGTTATTAAACACGAAAGTTATCATCGAAACAACCAAGTTACAATGGAAGCCAATTGTGTACCAAGCACACATCAGAGTATACGCAGCGAAGCTCACGATAGGGTCCAAATGAGATGCCCCGAGTCAATGCCACAAAGGCGATGCCACGGAGACGATGAAATAACTCTTGCTCTTTCTCTAGCCCACAAAGGTACTTACAGTTCATACATCTTGTTCCGTATATCCAAGCAGCGCCACTACGCCTGTGTACCTGAAATAATACCCACAAACGTGGGTCAGTACACAACCGTACTGGTGAGCGGGGTAACCCACTCGTCTAAGCCGACACTAAGTAAAATAGTGAATGCACACAGTTAAATGGTGATCTTTCTAGTTGAATCCTAGATTCGTTTCATGGCATATGGATGACATGTTAAGGAAAGCAGTAAAGCAGTTTAAGCATGCAAGCATTCATTCTCAAACCAAACGACAAGCAGTTTATATATAGCCGACCCGTCTAACTCAATGTCATCGCTTGCACGATAACATATCGAACCATCAGTCTCGCCTCAATATCCATTCTCAACCAAAGTTTATATCCCACTCTCGAGTGCACACTCTTGCCGAGGCAAGGTGGCCGCGCCTACACGATGCACAAACCAACCAAAGTAAAGCAAGCCAACTCTTATCTATATGAAGTCACTGGCAGAGCTATACAGGACATATCTCAAGCATTACGGCGCGCCCTATCAGCCCGGGTAGCAAGCCCCGCTGGAGGTCCCACAATGCATCGCGACTGAACGCGAATCAAATGTTTCCCTCCGGATCGAAACGGCTCCAGTGCCCCGGATAAAAACCGTTTCGGGGAAAGTGCCAAACCTTTGCACAAGTTGTCCGTGACATGCAGACACACGTAGGTATGACGAGAGGATCGAACATTCTCGCCCCACCAAGCGATCCTAGACTCGATCCATCGATAAACCCAACCGAAGTATCCATAACCATTCTTCCAACATGTTCTTCCAAGAAGTCCAAATCTCGACCTCAATATATATATCCCAAGGCACCAAAAATACCCAGTGTTTCACATTGCCGCTTTACAACAATGTATTCTGAAATGGTGCAACACCCATGCTCAAAGCAATCCCATGGCACAATGCCGTCTCAGTGGCACAATGCCCCATTCGTGGCACAATGCCCCATCAAGCGGCACCATACCTTGCTGATGCAGTTGTTCGATTTCGAACCACAACTGCTCGCTTTGCAAGACAAAGCGACCCAGTGATACTCGTGCACGGATGCACGCTCGCTCGCCCAAATTTCCGATATTCCCATATTCCCATTGCCTCAATTGTATCATTCCAACTTGTATATTTCCAACCGTCCAAGCAAAATCCCAAGTATCCAACCGATCGCCTCAAACGTATAATCCAACTATCGCACCAACTATCCAACGCGTAAAACCATTCAAGCCACAATCCTACCAAGCCAACGACGCACACTCTATGCACGCCTCAGTGTAGTGCTTCCCGATGTTTCAGCCCAAGTGTACAAGCCATTACGTGTTTTCCATATTATTAGGCATGAAGGAGTAGAGGAGAAGGGAAAGAGCCCACTCACATTGTTTGAATCCGTTAGGCATCCTGTCCTGCCGATACGGCCAATCCCTTGAACCCGTGGTCCGATGCAAGCGCGATCTACTAAACTGGTATGACCGTGCGAGCAGGCCGTGCTCTCCAAATCATCTGACCGATCGGACTAAAGAAGACGGCATTATCGTTTCCATCCAGCTATTCAGTACTGTTCTGAATGAACACCTGATTTCCATCGATCCCGCTAGCCATCTGCACATTGAAACCAACTCGATTAATCCTTCTTCCCGAAATCCGACATTTCAAATGTAACCAGCATTTGATTTATTCAGTCCGACTCAGCGTAACGCTCCGAGCGGTTGCGGGGCGTTACAAACAGGGACGTGACACACGTCTAAACATATATTCAGACTCAACTACAACTCACAGGGACAAGACGCTAGAGGGTTGACCAAGGTTGACTCGGAGGTTCATTACATCTAACACGATCGATCACCTGTATAATATTATCAGAACAAATCCTCAATCTCATTATATTCATCACAGTGTTTATCAGTATTTTGAGCCATGATCAATCCTCAGATTCCTCCTGGTCTTCACAGGCACTATTACTCACGGTGACACATGTCATCCTCAAGTAAATTATCAATAATTATTAAACCTTCCTTTTTATAACTTCATTACAATTTTACAATAAGTACCTCTTCAATTAAACCCATCATTAATTTTCAGTTAATCAAACCCTGATTAAATCCTCAGTCATATATAATCTTTCCCATTTCTCAATAAAACTGCTACGTAATTTTGTTCAACATTTTCATCAACGTCAATTCACCACCAATTTAAATTGATCATCATCAAAACAATATGCATGAATAAATTGAAATACCTTAACATCTCAAATCTTGCACTTATAAACTCTAATTTATAACCATGCATTTACTCTCATTGCATAATATAAAATGAACTAACCCTTAAATCTCAATACAACTATGCAACCCTAACCAAAGACCCATTTTATTCTCAAGCCTCAACGTATACATTTTATAATCATCATTTCCTTAATATCAACAAATTAATAAACCTTCAAATGTATGTTTTAATCATGCATTCAACAAAAACTCAAGTATATCCATTAATGCATAAAATTCATAACCTTTAAATATAATCAATCCCTATAACTTAACCCGATACAACCCTAAACATAAACACCAAACTACACATACATAAAACAAATTATACACAATAAATAGAGGGGGGGTCGTTCACCTCGGCGAGGCGGTGGTGATGCTGGCCGGAGGGGAGTGGTCGACGGGGTGGAACTCGCCGGAGAGAAGTCGTGGTGAGGCCGGAGAGGTGATGGTCCAATGGTGGTGGTGGAGATCGGGCTATAGTGATGGTGGAGGTGGTGGTGTAATGGTGGTGGTGGAGGTGATGCAATGGCGAAGCTCGCCGGAGCAAGGAGGCGGGGGAGGACTGGAGGTCGAGGGGTGCTCGGCCTGTGGTGGAGTGGTCGGCTACACAGCAGGCCGCCGGAGTTCGTGGTAGTGGGTGGCCGGCTCGCCGGTGCAGAGCTCGTGGGGTGGAGGAAGCTCGCGGCTCGCCGGAGCTCGAGATCTGCAGTCGGTGGTAGTTGAACGGTGTGCAGGCCGAGCTCGTGGCAGTGCAGTGGAGACGCTGCCGAGGGGAGGTGGAGTTCCGGCGTTGGCTCGTGAAGCTGGAGGTTCGTGGAGCTGGAGCTCGCCGCGGAAGACTGGAGATGGCGAGGTCGTGATGGGGGTGGAGCTCGGCTAACCGGGGATTCAGCGGTGGCTGCAGTATCCCCCGGAGGCGGGCCCGGTGATGGCACAGCGGTTGGGCCTGGTGGCGGGGTGTTGTTGGCCGAGGGGGAGGGAAAGCCCGGTCGGGTGGAGGAACTTGGCCGGGGTCAGGGTAGTGTTGTGGAGAAGAAGAAGAAGAGGAGGAGAAGAAAAAAGGAAGAAAAAAAAAAAGTTTTGGCTGCTACAAGGAAGAAGGAAGGAGAGAGATGGGGTGGGGGTTTCCCGAGGCACAGGGATTAGGGCCGGCACGGGGAAGAGGGAGGTGACGGTGACTTTTTATAGAGGGTTGTGTGATGAATGGAGGGAGGTGATGCTTCCATTTTAAATGGAGGGTGGAGATTTTACATGAAGAGTTGGGTTTTCTTCATGCAAAGGAAATGGAGGAGATGGGTTTACTACGGTCAAAGAAGAGGTAGCCTCTCCATTTGGCCTTGGCCAATGAGGGTGTGCCACATGTTGCAATAATTGTAATTTAGCCCCTTAAGTTTGGATAATTGCACAAACACATGAAATAATGGAAAAATTGTGAGGGAATTGGTGTTTGGTGTTTTGTAGGGTGAGGGGGTGTTGTGTGTTTGGCATGGACTTAATTAAATGGGCATTGGGATTAAATGAGGGTTAAAATGGGATTAGTTAAAATTGGTATCCCCAATTTAATTAAAATAAAAGTGTCCCGCGCTTTTAAATTAAATGGGGGCACTTGGGGTCTAAATTTGAAAATGACACAAAAGTCAAAAATGGTGTAGGCTTGGAGTCAGTCTTGGACCCTTTAGTTGGTCCGGTTCAACGGGTTAAGTTGGTGTCTCAAAACTGATGGTAACGACACAAGTGTCCGACACGAAATTTAATTATGGGATTTTGGATACGAGAAGTTGTGCAATTAATTTAAGGCACAACGGATTTAATTTTGAGTGACGGAAAAGTCCAGTGCCTAAATTGGCGAGTCAAGTCAAAGTACAACAGTCTGTTGGAATTTATGGGCTGATATTGGGCTCCGAATAATTCAAAAATGGTTGGGCGCGCCAAGGGTTTAATTAATAAATAACAGACATAAGCAACCTTACTCTAAACCTCAAACATCTGCTGCTAAACCCAAAAAAATTCAGCCCATACCTGACTATCTATAGAATCAATTGAGGGGGTTTACACTACCACTACTACTTACCACTAGATCCACTTTATTTTGTGTTAGATATGTATATAAATATGATATAAATACTAAACTTCAATTTATTTTTTATTTTTATAAATATGATATATATATATATATATATATATATATATATATATATATATATATATATATATATATATATATATATATATATATATATATATATATATTTATTTATTTATTTATTTATTTATTTATTTATTTTATATATATTTTTTGATATGTCATTTCCATCCGGTTAGGAACTAAGTTCCCAATAGGGGATTCGAGCAGTGCACATCCCCACGGGAGCCTTCCATCATAAACAACAGACCACGATATATATATGTCACGACCCGCACCCGAAAATTCGGGCACGAGTACGTGGGTACGTCCAGCCTACGCCGCAGAGTCGGCGGTAGTACGCTGTCGAGGTCATATCCACAGGTAATTTAGAATCTATCTCATCTACAGTAAAGCAAATAGACAAGGAAAATAACCGAAAAATAGGAAATGCTAAGATTTCATAAACTGAATGTGACAACAGATCCAGAGTTTATTACAGAATCAGAAATTAGATCGGGGACAAACCCGATTACTAAGATGAAAGAAAATAGATAAATACTGCTAACTACTCTGCAGGAGTAGTCTCCTGAGTGGGAACCGGCTCCTCAAAAGTATCACCTGCTGCCTCATAGGGATCATAATAGGTAGGGGCAAAGTTCTCATCATTGCCTAAATCAACGGATCCAGTCAGGAAATGAGCAAAGTACACAATGCACAACAAGATTTAAACTAAATATTTGTGACAAGTAGAAAAGAACTGACTAAGCATCATGTTGAGAATAAGCATAAATAAGTAATAATAATAACTAAAAGTTAAGCACTAAAAACCAGGAATATAAATAAAACAAGATTAACTGCTATAAACCAGGAATATGAGTAAATCAGGAATAACAGGAAAAATATAACTGTGACAAGACAACGGGAACTGCAACAATACAAGAACTATTGTGTGTGAACTTGTGTAGTTAGAATACATAGTTGGCATGTAGGGGCTTATAAGGCTAATAAGGCCGTCATAGACGACTAGTACACAATGACTACGGGAATAATCAAGTATAAGGCTGATGGTACAGTCGCGTACCAACAGCTAGTACACAATGACTACAGGGGGAAGGGTAAACCACATGCCTCCTAGTATTCTCCCGCCCGACACGAAAAGCAAGACATGAAATCCAATATTCAAGACATGAAATCCAGATTCTAACACTACGTGTAAACATCCAATGGTGCTAGTAGAGCAAGGAATTAATTATCACAATATAAAGAATAAACTTGAAGTGCAGGTACTTGCCTGATGTTTGGATCCAATTATAGTTTGTGTCTCGGGGAAAAATTTCCAGAAATGACTCCGGATGCTGAAATAAACATTACCATCATGCTCAGAAGATATCAAATAGCTAGAAACGCCTGTCCTTGGGTCCAATTTGGAGACAAGGACAAAAATGGCAGTTTCGGGTCAAAACGGGGTCCGCCGGTGGGCCCGCTTTGCACCAAAAAACTTGTCAGGGTCAAAGGTCTCCGAATTCACCAAACTTAGTGTCAATAGGTCAGAAACGATGATACGAACCCAACGGATTTTCCAGAATTGGATTTCGATGAGCCGATCGCAAAATCGCCCGTCGAGCGGGGCCTGTGGGGCCCACGACACGCGATTTCGTCAACGTTCTCAGAATCGAACCAAACTTGACCCACAGGACCAGCGTATCGCTACGAGTCCGATGGCGCAAGTTTCGTCTCGATCCGACGTGTGTGTACGAAGTTAGGGTAAATTACAGAAAAGGCGGATACGGGGCGATGTCCGCGGATACGCGTTGATTCCGGTGTGCACGCACACCCGAATCAGCTTCCACAAAATCTCACACGTCCGTATCGACGATGCGCACGTATCTGTGAAGACCGCACGCGACCAAGTCGTCCCGTTTGGCGGGACGTACCCAGTTCCGGGGTGAAACAGGGTCTGGTTTTTCCTGTTTTTGGATCGCGGTGTGCGATCACCACAGGACGCGATGCCCCGAGCGGTTTATCCGGGCACCGAGAGGGTCATACAGGCTTCGCAACACAATTTACGGAATTAAAAACGGAGCTACGAAAAAGAAGTTACACGCACCAGAAGAGGACCCGAAAATCAGGGTCGAGCCGTGTCCGACACGTGTCCGGACACAGGGAATTAGGGCTAGGGTTAGGGCTCCGGTGGGCACGCGGCGGAGGGAGGTGGCTGGACTGCGGTGGAGGGCCGGGGGCAGCTCGGCGAGGGGCGGCGCGGCGTCCACGGTGGAGACGGCGGTTCAGGGCGGCCGGCAGCGACGGTGGGGCGCTGCTGCGGCTTGCTGCAGCTGCTGCGGTCGACGTCGAGGTCGACGGGGACGGTGGAGCGGGGCGCCGGAGGGGAGGAGAGAGGAGGAAGGAGCTGCGGCGGGCGGAGCGTCGTCGGCGAGGCGGCGCTGGCGGCGTAGTGGCGGAGGCGGTGGTCGACGGCCGGGGGGGAGTAGGGTTTATATAGG
This sequence comes from Iris macrosiphon, assembly GCA_036927795.1. Classification (NCBI taxonomy): domain Eukaryota; kingdom Viridiplantae; phylum Streptophyta; class Magnoliopsida; order Asparagales; family Iridaceae; genus Iris; species Iris macrosiphon. Next base: position 18,652,799 of record JAYESA010000008.1, read on the forward strand.
GCTGGCGCGGCCGGGATAGGCGGAGGAGGTGGCGGCTGGTGCGGAGGTGCGCGGAGCGGGCGGGGGACGTGGGGCTGACGCGGGCGGAGCGGGCCGGAGGCGGCGGCTCCGCCGCGAGACGCGGTGCGGGGGGGGAAACGTGGTCAGCGGGTTTCGGGTCGCGGTCGGGCGGGTCTGGCGGATCCGACCCGACCCGCGAGGGGGCTGGGCCGGGCTCGGGCCCAATGGGCCGGGCCGGGCTGCTGGGCTGGAATATAATAGAAATAATAATAAATAATAATAATAATAATAATAATAATTAAATAGTTAATTAATTAATTAATTAATAAAAATGGTTTTTATTAATTTAAAAATAGGTCTGAGGCCCAGAAAAATCCAGAAAATTATCCTAAGTCCAGTTTTTCATTTTACACCCAAAAATATTATTTCCATGATATTTTAATATTATTTATTGCTAATTAAAAATCATTTATTAATTTAAAAACCTTGATTTTAATTACAGAAAATTCCCAAAAAATTCTAGAAAATTGTGAAAAATCCAAATTTAAAATTCTTGTAAAATCTGGGGGTTTACAACCTACCCAACTTATAAAAATTTCGTCCTTGAAATTTAAAATATGGCAGGGTTCTCTCTGTCCAATCTCGCTTGATTACAGTCTAACGGGTTTCTCTCAGGTGAACATTGCGGTCTCTACCCAACTTAGAATTTACCCATCTATCCTCTAAGGCTATACAACTAGTAAAGCTATGACCCAACTTATTTAATCATGGTATTGAATCACAAATACACCACCTATGGTATTCCCTTAATCATAAAGGGTTATCATCAATTCGACCGGTCTGAGGGGTATATCTAGTATTATCTATATATCAAACTTATACCAAGCACAGGACTTTGTCTTTCCGAAATAAGGGAAGACGAGGATCAATAATAAAGAGTTCAAGGGCGAGGTGGTAGAACAGAGGTATAGGGATCAAGGCGTTTAAGGAATTCTAATGGGAATTGTCAGGCGGTTATGGATTGAAATTCTATTCTGGTAATCATATATTCGCATGCTCGTATTAGTACAGTTATGTAACTGATACGATATGCTCGGTCATATTTAGGGGCAAGTATACTAGTCAACTATATATCTCAATCCACGTAAAGTAGTCGTGCGAAGTGCGAATCAAAATGCATTAAGGTTGATCGGACCGTAGTACACTGATTCTGAATAGACACTTGTGTTAGTGGGGTTGATCAGGCCTCAATAACACATGTGTCATGAACAAGCCTGGTAAAGAGTAAGCTTGCGAAACTAGGCTATAAAATAGCAGCATAAGTCAAGGTAGTGCAGCAAATCTAAGTACGCTAGATGATGATGAAAGGAGGTACAAATATTTAAGTTCACAAACAACACACAATAAGCACAATAGCAAAAGACTCTAAAATCTCTATAGTTATCAAATATAAAAGCATACCAGGTTATTAGCAAGTTTAAAATTTCTAGGTTGGGACTGAGGTCACGAACCAATAGGCACGAGCTAAACAATACTAGAAACGGTATCTACAAATCACTTATGCGTATTAGCTGTTCCCAGAGTCTGCGCGTTTCTCCATGGTCATCACGTAAGCTTGTCCGCTTCCTGGAGCAGCGGAACAGTTTCTCACTTGATGTTCTGTTGATCCACAATATAGACAGGCACCCAGTCTCTTCCTACAAACTTGCCAGGTGTGACCTTGTTTTTTACAAAAGCCACAAGTGGGAACTCGTTGGTTCTGTCTTTGAGCTTGGTGTTGGGGTGCTGCGGCTCGAGGGAGAGGACGCTGGGTTTGCTGCGGGGACCTCTACTGTGGTTGTTGTTGGAACGGGCGTTTGTGGGGTCCCGTACTTCCAGTATCTCTTTCCCGTTTTAGTTTATGCCCCATGTCTCTCTCAACACCTTGTGCCACGCTCAAGATTTCCTCGTACGAGCGAGCTCGGCTAGTGGTGACAGCAAGGCGGATATCAGGAGACAATCCCTTCTTGAATCTACGGGCTCTGTCCTCCGGGGTACGAACCATGTACTCTGCAAAGTGGCTCAACCTGCTAAATTCACAGTGTACTCATCAACAGATAGGTTACCTTGTTCCAGTCTCTCGAATTGGCTTTCGAGAGCTTCCCGAGCCACTTCGGGATAGAATTTCTCCTTGAATAGTCTCTTAAAGTCCTCCCAGGTGAGGTCAGGAGCAGATAGTTGGGGTTCATCCCTAAACCAGGTCCGAGCTATGTCAAACAGTTGCAGGCTTGCAGATTCCACTTTAAGGTCATCAGGGACCCGAGCAGTCTTCAGGAGTCGCTCCACATTCTCTATCCATTCATCGGCATAGAGAATACCTTCAGTCCCATAGAATTCCAGGGGTTTAAGGTTCTTGAAGTCTTTGGCACTTCCTGGCCTCTTTGGTGGCGACTCCTGGGACCGAAGAACTTCTGAAAGGCTAGTCCGTAGCAGGGTAGTCTGTTCTTTCTGGGATTCTACGAGTCCCTGGAACACTCCGAGTAGCTGTGCCCCATCTAAAGTAACTGCCAGAGTAGACGGAGGCGGCGGGAGTGCAAGAGTTTCAGGCACAGTCTGCTCAGCTGGTTCTGATGTGCCTCCTACTGTATTCCTTGTCTGAACCATTCTGAAAGATTAAGGGATAGGAAGATTTAGAATAGATTACTTGGAAATCAAGGACGATAGGGAAATTGACTAGGGATGATATCAAGATTTGAAATAAAAGATCCTATTCTGTGAATGAGCTTTTCCTAAAAGCCTCAATCTTGTTGCAGGCCTGTTCGGTCCCTAAATTGAAACCGAACAATTTAGTCGTTAGACCTGCATGGGCCACCACAAAAATGTGTCACTACCCGCACCCAGAAATTCGGGCACGAGTACGTGGGTACGTCCAGCCTACGCCGCAGAGTCGGCGGTAGTACGCTGTCGAGGTCATATCCACAGGTAATTTAGAATCTATCTCATCCACAGTAAAGCAAATAGACAAGGAAAATAACCGAAAAATAGGAAATGCTAAGATTTCATAAACTGAATGTGACAACAGATCCAGAGTTTATTACAGAATCAGAAATTAGATCGGGGACAAACCCGATTACTAAGATGAAAGAAAATAGATAAATACTGCTAACTACTCTGCAGGAGTAGTCTCCTGAGTGGGAACCGGCTCCTCAAAAGTATCACCTGCTGCCTCATAGGGATCATAATAGGTAGGGGCAAAGTTCTCATCATTGCCTAAATCAACGGATCCAGTCAGGAAAGGAGCAAAGTACACAATGCACAACAAGATTTAAACTAAATATTTGTGACAAGTAGAAAAGAACTGACTAAGCATCATGTTGAGAATAAGCATAAATAAGTAATAATAATAACTAAAAGTTAAGCACTAAAAACCAGGAATATAAATAAAACAAGATTAACTGCTATAAACCAGGAATATGAGTAAATCAGGAATAACAGGAAAAATGTAACTGTGACAAGACAACGGGAACTGCAACAATACAAGAACTATTGTGTGTGAACTTGTGTAGTTAGAATACATAGTTGGCATGTAGGGGCTTATAAGGCTAATAAGGCCGTCATAGACGACTAGTACACAATGACTACGGGAATAATCAAGTATAAGGCTGATGGTACAGTCGCGTACCAACAGCTAGTACACAATGACTACAGGGGGAAGGGTAAACCACATGCCTCCTAGTATTCTCCCGCCCGACACGAAAAGCAAGACATGAAATCCAATATTCAAGACATGAAATCCAGATTCTAACACTACGTGTAAACATCCAATGGTGCTAGTAGAGCAAGGAATTAATTATCACAATATAAAGAATAAACTTGAAGTGCAGGTACTTGCCTGATGTTTGGATCCAATTATAGTTTGTGTCTCGGGGAAAAATTTCCAGAAATGACTCCGGATGCTGAAATAAACATTACCATCATGCTCAGAAGATATCAAATAGCTATAAACGCCTATCCTTGTGTCCAATTTGGAGACAAGGACAAAAACGGCAGTTTCGGGTCAAAACGGGGTCCGCCGGTGGGCCCGCTTTGCACCGAAAAACGTGTCAGGGTCAAAGGTCTCCGAATTCACCAAACTTAGTGTCAACAGGTCAGGAACGATGATACGAACCCAACAGAACTTCCAGAATTGGATTTCGATGAGCCGATCGCAAAATCGCCCGTCGAGCGGGGCCTGTGGGGCCCACGACACGCGATTTCGTCAACGTTCTCAGAATCGAACCAAACTTGACCCACAGGACCAGCGTATCGCTACGAGTCCGATGGCACAAGTTTTGTCTCGATCCGACGTGTGTGTACGAAGTTAGGGTGAATTACAGAAAAGGCGGATACGGGCGATGTCTGCGGATACGCGTTGATTTTGGTGTGCACGCACACCCGAATCAGCTTCCACGAAATCTCACACGTCCGTATCGACGATGCGCACGCATCTGTGAAGACCGCACGCGACCAAGTCGTCCCGTTTGGCGGGGCGTACCCAGTTCCGGGGTAAAACAGGGTCTGGTTTTTCCTGTTTTTGGATCGCGGTGTGCGATCACCACAGGACGCGATGCCCCGAGCGGTTTGTCCGGGCACCGAGAGGGTCATACAGGCTTCGCAACACAATTTACGGAATTGAAAACGGAGCTACGAAGACGAAGTTACACGCACCAGAAGAGGACCCAAAAATCAGGGTCGAGCCGTGTCCGACACGTGTCCGACACGTGTCCGGACACAGGGAATTAGGGCTAGGGTTAGGGCTCCGACGGGCATGCGGCGGAGGGAGGCGGCTGGACTGCGGTGGAGGGCCGGGGGCAGCTCGGCGAGGGGCGGCGCGGCGTCCACGGTGGAGGCGGCGGTTCAGGGCGACCGGCAGCGGCGGTGGGGCGCTGCTGCGGCTTGCTGCAGCTGCTGCGGTCGACGTCGAGGTCGACGGGGACGGCGGAGCGGGGCGCCGGAGGGGAGGAGAGAGGAGGAAGGAGCTGCGGCGGGCGGAGCGTCGTCGGCGAGGCGGCACTGGCGGCGTAGTGGCGGAGGCGGTGGTCGACGGCCGGGGGGGAGTAGGGTTTATATAGGGCTGGCGCGGCCAGGATAGGCGGAGGAGGTGGCGGCTGGTGCGGAGGTGCGCGGAGCGGGCGGGGGACGTGGGGCTGACGCGGGCGGAGCTGGCCGGAGGCGGCGGCTCCGTCGAGAGACGCGGTGCGGGGGGGGAAACGTGGTCAGCGGGTTTCGGGTCGCGGTCGGGCGGGTCTGGCGGATCCGACCCGACCCGCGAGGGGGCTGGGCCGGGCTCGGGCCCAATGGGCCGGGCCGGGCTGCTGGGCTGGAATATAATAGAAATAATAATAAATAATAATAATAATAATAATAATTAAATAGTTAATTATATAATTAATTAATAAAAATGATTTTTAGGCATTTAAAAATAGGTCTGAGGCCCAGAAAAATCCAGAAAATTATCCTAAGTCCAGTTTTTCATTTTACACCCAAAATGTTATTTCCATGATATTTTAATATTATTTATTGCTAATTAAAAATCATTTATTAATTTAAAAACCTTGATTTTAATTACAGAAAATTTCCAGAAAATTCCAGAAAATTGTGAAAAATCCAAATTTAAAATTCTTGCAAAATTTGGGGGTTTACAATATATATATATATATATATATATATATATATATATATATATATATATATATATATATATATATATATATATATATATATATATATACAACAAGCGACTACGCATCTCACCCTCACGCATGCCCCCCCATCCTCCCGACCCTCCCCCTCCTCCATCCAGTCGCCCGCCCCTCCCTCCCACGTCCTCCGCCGCTGGCACCCCAACTCTCCCCTGCCCCGACACCCCTCCTCGGCCTTCCTTTTCTCGTCCCCTCCAACTCTTCTGGGTTCTGTATCCGGAACCAAAACTGTGGGCAGCAGCTCCCGCGTCTGGCCTATGGTGGCACAGAGGCATCCTACGACCTCTCAACAAGTCCCGAACGTCTCCAGTGATGGATAAACGACGGTGACTCGACGATGCTGGAAAGGAGTTAAAACCTCCGCCTGTGGCGCGACGTGCACCCCTGGTGTGTCTGCCCATGACGGGGAAGGGAGGCGGCTCTTGCCATCCGACTTTGGCCAATCCTTCCCGAGCTTCCGGTTCCCCAACGGTCATGCCCAATTTTTTGGCGCGACACGCACCCCAGGTTTTGACAAAATGATGGATAGTGGTCCTAATACTTTTAAGACCTCGAGAGTGGCTCCCATCTCCTGGGTAGATCGATGGAGGCCCGACCTGGCGAGGGATGACATTGAGATGCGCTTTGTGGCGCCCAGTCTTAAAGAAAGAAAGGTCATCTCTATCACCAAAGAGGACATCGTCGAAACAGAAGTGTTCTGGAATAACGCTATTGTCCTCTACGTTATGGGAGTCTGACCTTACTTCGATCAGCTAAAAAAATTTGCCTTGCGAATGTGGAGTCCTAAAGGGAGCATGGACATTTACTCTAGGGAGAATGGCTTCTATTTCATCAAGTTTGGGATGTCGGAAGATTTAGAAAGGGTGATCCAGAATAGCCCTTGGACATTCGATGGGAGACTGGTTGTCCTGAGAAGATGAGATCCTTCTACTAACTTTGAACGGGATCGGCTGGCAACTGTTCCCATCTGGATTAGGTTTCCTTGGCTTTCACCCCAACTATGGAATGTCCCGGCTATTATGAAGCTGGCTAGTGGAGTTGGAATCCCCCTTCGGCCAGACAAATACACGACTGGTAGAGATCGATTGTCCTTCGCTAGAATTTTTGTTGAGATCACTACGGCTGATAAGTTTCCTGACAAGCTGGAGGTTGATCTTCCGACATGCGAAACCATTTTTCAAAAAGTTGAGTATGAATGGGTCCCGCCTTGTTGTAATTCCTGTCAAAGTTTTGGACACACCATAGCCCAGTGCCCGGACGCTAGAGTCGCACCGGAGGCCACTAAGCAAGTCCTCTTTTCTAATACAGAGGTGCCAACGCCTGTAACTACCACATTTCTAGAATAGGGGTAATTTTGTCATTTTGTATAATTATAAATAATGTGTTATAAAATTTTGTTATTTATTTAGTATAGTGCATGTTATATATATTGGTGACTAATATTATTATTGGTTGGTATATTGGACTATTTGATTAGACATGACTCTAATGGACCTAACCAATTTGACATGACAACTTAACCAATTAGTTAGACTAGTCTATTTTAGACCCAAATAGTTAACCATTATCTTCATTTAAGGATTAGTCTTAACCTTCATTAGGAAGAGAAGCTTCCTTCCTAATTATTTCTTCATGACAAACCTCAAGGGGTATTCTAGACAAATTATATTGCTTGTACGAGTGGCATGATGTGGCCGGCCCTAATTTAGGGAGAGATAGAGACTCTCTCTCTCTCCTCTCATTGTTCATTCCATTTTATTTTCTATTAGTGTTCTTCCCCAAATTGTTCATCCCTCCACCAAATTTTTCTCAATTCACTCTCAAATTCCCTCATACTCACCATCTAAGGAGACAAGAAGCTTGGGTTGGCAAGAGCACTTAGAGAGAAAGACTTTGGAGCAAGAAGCTGGTGTCCAAATTGTGTCCACTTGACTTTATATTGGGAATCCATCTCCCAATAGATAAATTCCGAGATTCTCTATATAATTAGGTTCTAATTATTATATTTAATCATTAGGAACACACCCATACATTAGGACTACCCATAGGAAGAAGTTTTGACTTCTATTTGTCCCTATTGTGACTTTTACATTAAGTTTGGTGTCCAATTTGGGAAAAATTCGAGATTGGAGCACCAAGTGTTTGTCATTAGGTTTAGTAGATCTATTTAGGCTTTTATTAGTGTAGTGAGGCTAGCTACGTGTCCACAATAGGATACGAGTAGGCCATGTCGTAATACTTTATGATACGGGATAATTTTGGGAGGTTTTTCTTCGACAAGTGTGACACACATGCCAAATTTTGCCATGACATCTAGAATAGCTAGCTAATGATTTGTTTAGGCTATAATCATTATTTATGACATGTTTTTAGGCTTTGGGTTAGGTTTGGTTAAGTTTGTAGTGCGTATCTTGAGCATATCCTAGTGTATCACACTTGTGCACCCCAAGTGTTTGGTGTAATGACTAGTATATATATATATATATATATATATATATATATATATATATATATATATATATATATATATATATATATATATATATATATATATATATATATGTATGTATATAATTCATTATTACTTGCTATATAGTGTGTGTGTGTGTGTCTATGTTGTATGAGAGTTTGCATGGTTGTGTTTATTATGTTTGTATGAGGAATGTGTTAGATTAGTGTGTGACTGAGTTACCCGTGTCTATGGGACAAATGTGTGTAGGTGTGATGTATGTGTCTGGGGTGATGTCTCATGTACAGAGGTTGTGAGGAGCTTGTGTGACTGGAATTAAGTAGAAGCTTGATACTAGGATTAGTATCAGTGGTGTTGTGGCTAGTGGCTGTGCAGGTGATGCATAAATAGGGGGAGCTTTTAGCTCTTCATAGTGACTGCAGTAGGGAAACTGCATTCAATTGCAGCTGTGTTGTGGGGTTAGATGGGGGATCAGCAGAGTGTATTAGGCTCGGGTAGGCAGCAAGGAATAGAGCTAGTTGCAACTGTAACAGCACATTGGTAAGCCTTTGCAGAAGACTGTAGTGTAATATTGTAACGTAGGGGTGAGGGTGCATGCCAAGGGGGGTTAGTGTTCAGGTGTTGGTGATGGTGCTCGAGTGATAATGAGTTGTTAGTTGCAAGGAGGAGAAAACATCAGACCTGGTTTGAGTAATAAAGCAGTAACAACAATAAAACAAGAGCAACAACAATGGGAGGATCTGCATTTAGGCAGCAAGAGGAGAGGTAATACCTGGATGCATTTGTTCCAGTGTATCATAGTGGACTGCTCGAGTGCTAGTTTATGAAGCATAATAAGAGCACTACAGGTTTGGTTCCATAGTATCAGTACACTGATACTTGAACCAGGTGTATCTGTATTTTGGATTAATATAGAGGGGAGTTTCACCAACGGTTGGACAGTACCTAAGGACTGATGCAATGGAGTTGGGTGTGTCTGGTTTAGTAGTTGCATCAGCAATATTAGTAAGGAGATATAACAGCAGCAGTAACAGGAGCATTCAGTGCACTCGAGGGGCAGCAACAACACATGTGAGTTAAGGATTGGGGTAATGTGAGTGAGAGTGTATTAGTAAAGTGCAAGTGTAGTGTCATAAAGTGATATTTAAGGTAAGATTTAGGTAAATGTTAGGGTATTAGTTAGAATGAGTTTTGTGTATCGAGTGCTGTGATATAGAGAGTATTAGAATATGAGGTATTTGCTAGTAAGTGAACAATACATGTGAGTGTATTAGTATATATTGATACATGAGTATCAAGTATTGGTAAATAGGTAGTATAACTAGTTTGGGGGTAAGGTATCATGAATACTAAGGTATTGGTAGAACTAAGGGATAGTAGGTAGTATCAGTGAGTACCAAGTAGTTGGTAGTTATGCTATGGTTATTGAAGATATTAGTTAGGGTGAGGTTAGGTAATGGGTAGAGTATCCTGAGCATGGTGTTATCAAGAATGGTACCAAGTATCAATGTGAAAAGAGTATTAGAGTATCTTGGGTAATGTGACTAGGTATTGATATAGTGAGCTAGGTAATAGGAATTTATCTAAGATATGAGTTATCAAAGAGGTACTAAGGTATAGATAAGATATAATATATGATATATGAGTCAACAAGGTATATATAAAACTTAGTATCTATATTAGCTAGTATATCTTAGATATTAATAAGGTATGACTAGTATGACCTAGAAAACATAGTTTAGTAAGGTAATGACCTAGTACGACCTAGTTTGACTAGTGTGGTATGACTATTCGGGTCATCCTGACGAACGGGTACATAATATAGGTTTATCAGGTATAATCATTTTTTTTGTCTTTTTTGGTAGTGCAACACTCGTCTGTGTGCTGGAAGTGTGTCCCTCACGACGGATAGCTCCAAATCCATCAGGTGTCGCTGGGATACCGAGATTGCATGTAGCCAGAAAATCTCTTTAGATGATTTGTAAATTATTATTCTAGTTATTAGCCTAGACAATTATCAAGAATTCTCGACCGTGGTGCTCAGGAATATGTCTTAAACATGATGCAAGACTGGACAGTGGCTTGACGAACACAATCAAAATCAACCACGGAGATATATGACATGCAATATAGGTGTTACTAATAGCCTTGATCAGGACAGTTACAGGAATTCTCGTGTCATGGGTGCGCTACGTCGAGCCACTATCAGGAGTATCAGGGTTATCAGTTCCATGTTAAGATTCATGAGTTCATTTATAGTGTACAATCACTTAACTTATGTCAGGAAATCAAGATCCATATCATGTTAGTTTAGGAAATAACCAGGATTAACTAAAAGAAAATCAGAGAAATATCAAGTGATAAGCATTACTAACAAAATAATAATGACATACAGGCGCATAAATCAACAATTCAGGGTTGGCACATAATCAGGCAAGAAAATAAATTATTCGCACATAATGGTCTAAAACCACTATTGGCGTGCAAATGGCCAATAACATTATTGGCGCACAAATGACCAAAAACAGTTTTGGCGCACAAATCACTAGTTCGGGCAGTTCTGGTGCACTTTCATACAAAAGTGCTCCGAGCAAAGATGGTGCACAAATTATACTAAAGCGCACTTCTAGGACCATGGCGCACAATGATAGAAGTGTGCAAGCCAGGATCTTGGCCCACAAATCTATCATTAGCGCACAAATGAAAGTATCCAAGCTATGAACTTGGCGCACTTTCATCAAGAATGCCAGCAGTGAGGTTTGGCGCACAAACAAGCGTAGGAAGGTCTAGTAAAAGACAAACACAAGTCTCAAAGCATGGCACAGCAGTCGAGACACGATATTCGAGAATACGACAGTGGAGGCGATGCCAAAGTCAAGGCTCATCCATCAAGAAAGCTCAGAGAAAGAAATTACTGCGCCACCAAGGGCTTGGCGCACTTTCTCTTGATTGATAAGGCTGAACCCTCCAATGTGAGCCGTTGAAGATTTTACTCAAAAGTGCGTCCAAGTTTCTGATAGCCTTGTTGCATTTTTGCAAGTATTTGGTTAGATGACATTCGTACAAAACGTACGCATGAGGAGTAAAGTGCGCCCAAAGTACTCAACATATCTTTACTGACTTTTGCAAGAATTTGAATGATGTGTTGAACGCAAGCATTTTTATGAGGATTTGAATGTTGTGCTGAAACACAAGCATTTTTCAAGGGTCTAATGCACACTTTTCGTCGAATTGCTCATTCTTCTCCCAGCACACTTTGTGCTCCGACTTTGTTGTTCTCAACTTTTCTGTTCAAGATCAAATACAAGAGTAACAGAAAATCAAGACTACAAAAGAGTCTACAACACAATTCTAAGCTATAAAATATACGTAGACAACTAAGATAGCAAATAGATGTAAACTTAGGTTATCAAGAAGCTCCAATTCATGGGTTCACTCGGTTGGCAAGAAGTACTTGCCTACGATCAAGTCCTAGCCTAATACCAATACTACCAAGGTCACCCACGGCCAAGGCCAAGTTTGGCTGCTGCTCTCTGCTGGGGAATAAATGAAGAAGGAAAGAGAAAGGAAAAAAAAAAGGTGGAAGAAAGAGAGTGGAATTGCTTATATAGGAAGAGATAGGATTGTAAGTCATTGGATCATAATTCATGCCCCTCACCCGGGTTCATCATAGCCGCCCACCAAGAAAACTAAGGGACCAACGGTCCAAAGCATGTAACTAAGAAAAACTTATAAAAATAACCTAAACAATACATGAATGACATAAAGCATGATGTAAGCAATTAAACAATAAATGAGCTATACATCTATAATACAAGTATATCGGATACGTATAATAGAACAGTGAGACGAGCCTTACAAAGTTTGGGTACTGCAGGCGGATCGTTAGAATGACGAGCTTCTCCACCTAGTGGTGAAGGGAGAGATTTGTTGGATTGGGTGGGGTTTTCAACCTATGTGGAGAACACCTCGGAGTTCTACGAGCGTCATTCGTGTGTCGGAGAAGCTCTGGGAGGAGACGAGTGCCATTCATGGCAGCAGAGAAACTCGGGAGTTGAGTAGAGAAGTTCTGGCAAGAGACAGGCGAACTATGTTCCCAAGTCGAGTTTTGGCCGAGTTCGGTCTCTTGGTTCCAGAACTGTTCTGCTCGACAGCACCGAACTCTGCCCGAGTTCGATGTCGGCGAGCTGTACGAGATTTTAGGATATCTTTTACACTGTTGGATCACATTGTGCGGTCCAGATCTATTGCGGGGTTGAGGAGGTATATATTAGGTTTCTACTAATCCTAAGAGAGATAATTGCAAAAATGAGGCAAGAGTGTTTTGAAACAATTGAAGCGAGAAAGAGGGTTATTGACGGCCGGTTCGAAGAGGAGATTGATTTCGGATAATTGCCTCTCGTCATCTTCGTTCTTCGTGTGCTTGTAATCGTATTTTCTTCTTCAAGGAGTTGTGGTGATCCGTTTGGATCGGTGAGAAGCTTGTAAGTAGTCGGTGTATTCTTTATTCCAATAGTGGAGATTTTTCAGGATTTGACTCCGATCGTTCCGTTTTTTTTTTATCTGGATTTTTTTACGTAAAAACATTTTTTGTCTGCGTTTAGTTCTTTTGTGATTGTTGGCATTTTATTTATATGATTTTCTTCGGTTCTCTTGCAGTCTCTTTGGTTTAGGAGAACGGTTTTTCTGTTTTGTTTCCAACATCTATTTCATCTAATTCCAAATACAAAGAAACAACACATGAAATACTTAAAATTATGCCTAAATATATAAAATAGTTTTTTTCTAAAAATTAAATGATGTAAATTATTTGTTTTTTGATAATAAAAAAAAAGTCTGATACTCCGATCCGTAACCGTCGATCCCGATACTCATGGGAAGGAACGATACCGATTTCGATACAGATAGTGCAAACCACCTTGGTTTGAAGCCTCACCATCTTCTGCCTGCCCAAGGGGTATTGTTCCGGCCACGTCAGAGGTTAATGCTACTAACAAGCTCCCTCCCTCCTGAGAAGATGAAGATCACAAGTATTCTGTACCCCTCGTGTCCACTTTAAGAGCTTGTGAGAGCTTATGAAGACAGAATGCAGTTTGAAATGCATGGTGGGATGTGAAGAGAAAGTCCATGTACTGCTGAATGTCTGAGTCAAAATAGGGACCAACTTCACATGTAATGCAACTGTGTAGTCTTATCTCATGTGTTAAATGTGGTTATTGAGTAGCCTAAGCATCACCTAGATTTGTTGTAGCCCTCCATATTCAAGTACCAATGAAGTCCTATTTCAAGAAATTATCTTCACTTTACTTGTTGAGGAAGATTTATTTCTTGTGGGATCACATTTTTGAATCATCTAACTCATAATTCATATTGTGGACTGATAGATTTTTTGTTGATATCTTCTATTAATTCATTAAAACCTCACACCATGTAGGGAGCAAGAAAAGGACAATTTTGATATGGTCAGATGATTTTTGTGTTAGTTTTTTTCACTAAGTAAACCATACACTAGGTCAGAACCTGAATCATCTGGGCCAAACAAAGACGATAACGAGTCAAACCAATAACACAGAATATCTTCGTAGAAATAGCTAACCTTATTATCTTGATGGAAGAAGACTTGGATGATGATGACGAATAAGCACCTCAAGTTAATGTAGAAATTGCAGGATGTATACCTGGTCTTTAAGTTCTAATCGCAAGAGGCACATTAAAGTTGAAATACTTTTGAGATGCATGTGAGAGCCCAAAGAACTAATTATTGTTTGCAGGGACGAATTCAAAATATTTCTTACTTTCATATATGGGCATCAATTGACAAGATATTTAGACACTTGACTCGATCATATAACACTAATAACACTAGACTATTGAAGATGATTAGTGAAGATGAGAGTGAACACACCAGAAAATATATTAGGGCAAGAAAAATTATAAACACCAACTCAAGATTAATATGAAATTAAGAAATAAATTATTGTTAACCACTATAAAGCCTATATAATATAGCTCTTTGTACTAACTTACAAAAATGTATATATACATTACTGTTTATATAGTCACAGAACCTACAGAGCAATTGCTAGAGTTGTTTGCTAATTAATTTGCAAATGTCGCATCCCTATATATACATTACTGTTTATATAGTCACAGAACCTACAAAACAATTGCTAGAGTTGTTGGCTAATTAATTTGCAAATGTCGCATCCCGGCTGTCTTTTGTGGAGGCGCTCGCAACTGCCTACCCGCACCATAGAAGGACTTCGTCTCATCTTTACTCCTATTTCTTAGCTAATATGGTTGAACCCATGACTCGCGGATACACTGAATGCAAATGCAGTATTTTGATTCTTGACACTCAAGTCCTTGAGTTGTTTTCGTAATAATATAGCCTGGAAAGAAAGACAAAAAGAATAAAACTAGTAGAAGCATATATACATTTGTTACAAAAGTAAAATCCACATCAAAGTGCCAATGATCCCATGTCATCGAAACAACAAAAAGAATAGTGCAAATGCTGCAACGCATAGTATGAGACCATCGACAAAGAAACTTGCATAGTATGAGACCGTCGTTAAAGAAACATGCATAGTTATTAACAATTCACGATATTTTAGACTAGTAAAATGAGTTGAATGTCGATTTTTTTTCTCAAAAAACATCAACACATAGTATGAGACCATCGACAAAGAAACATGCATTACCAGTAAAGGTATATAAATTCACTACACAATTAGATATACAACTACCTTCGAACCATATAAATATCACAAAACTGAGTTTAATGCCAATTTCCTATCAATCTTAGTAAATTGGATGATTTCAATTCGGATAAATATACTAAGAGACGGTTAAAGAAACATGCATTACCAATAAAGATCTACAAATTTTAAGGATCAAAGTTAACAGAATTTGATACTAAGAGACCTCGAGAATTCAGATATATTGACACTAAGAGACATTTCATAGAAATGTCTTAAATTCATTCAAATTAAGAGTAAATAATAAAAGTTGTTACCTGTAACTGTAAACATGATCTTGTTTTATGGCGATAGGAGCATATGTGATGCCAAACTATTCATTTAAGACCTCAAAAGTTTTGATTGTACAAATTCTCCATGTTCAACTCCACTTGGCTTGTCATATTGCTCAATACCAGATCTTTTACAAACATGATCTTATTTTATGGCGATAGGAGCATATGTGATGCCAAACTCTTCTTCTAAGACCTCAAAAGTTTTGATTGCACAAATTCTTCATGTTCAACTCCACTTGCCTTGTAATATTGCTCAATATCAGATCTTCTCCTGCAAAAGATCTGGTATTGAACAATATGACAAGCCAAGTGGAGTTGAACATGGAGAATTTGTACAATCAAAACTTCGAGGTCTTAAATGAATAGTTTAGTATCACGTATGCTCCTATCGCCATAAAACAAGATCATGTCTTACAATCACGAGTAACAACTTTTATTTTTCCCTTTTATTTGAATGAATTTATATCCTAAATTCATTCAAATTAAGAGGAAAAATAAAAGTTGTTACCTGTGAGTGTAAGACATGATCTTGTTTTATGGCGATAGGAGCATATGTGATGCGAAACTCTCCATTTAAGATCTCAAAGTTTCGATTGTACAAATTCTCAATGTTCAACTCCGCTTGGCTTGTCATATTGCTCAATATCATATCTTCTCCTGCAAATAATGGTTCAACAGTTAAATTTATTCCCTAATATCTTACCTACACAATCCAAATATTAAAACTATGATCTTAGGACATATTACAAAATAATGCACAAGTTTATAAAATCATTCTAGCTTTCTATGTTGCATAGATAGGAACCATTCAGACATGACTAGGTTTGATGTATCCCATGTGTTGTCTGTATTTGGCACAACCAAGATGTGACTGATCATGGAGTGACCAAACGTTTATCAACTTTTCAACTTTTCTTTTTCATGAAAATTGTAACCAACTTTTTGGTTAAATATAAATTTTTTTCATAGACAAACTTGGTTTAGCTGGTTTCAAGCAAGTATCCGATAACAAGCACAAATGGCATAAGAAATTTATAAAGACTATTGATACACAAATTGAAAGAAATTTTCTTTGAACATGTTAGCTATAATTGCATTTCGTCCCACTACATCAAAAGAGAGTAAGCCGATGAAAAAAATGCATACCATTATTGTGACCACGATATCCACTATTTAAAGTGTTTGAAGCATTTGATTCAGCGTCAACTATAAATTGAACTTGATGATTGACACCATAACTCTAAAAACAAAGATAAATGTCAATTGGTATGCTACAAATCAAATCTTAAAATTTTCAACCAAAAATAACTTCACTAGAAAATTACTTGTGAAACTATATATATATATATATATATATATATATATATATATATATATATATATATATATATATACTAGAAGTCGTGCAAGTTGCACGTGTTATTGTCTGTATTTTTTTTCTCATTTTTTAAATATTTTTTTGAATGACAAACCTATTTTGAAATAGTATTATATATTTTAGAGTATATTTATTTTTGAGTTGATGAATATTTATTGTAGATGCAAATGTGTAATTATTGTTGGTGAGTAATTATGTTAATGAGAAGATGTGTAATTTACATGTATTACCCATAGTTAATTTAAACATATTTCGATATATTATTATTATTATTATTATTATTATTATTATTATTATATATAAGGTTGAAGAAGGACACTTTTGGGACATAAAAATTCCACGGTGAAGACTAAAACTTTTGATATTATATATAAGATATATATATTAAGAAACGATTCCAAAATTAAGATATATATATTAAGAAACTTTTTTGAAGGACACTTTTGATATTATATATAAGATATATATATACAAGCCTAGCACCCTACAACTCATTCTCAACTCACTTAAATGGAGACAGCATACATTCCATAGTGCATGACGGGCTGTTAATATGGATTGAATATTTAAATGGAGAACACAGAAGGAAACCTTTGTAATCAAACAAATATTTAAATGGAAATATTTGAAGCATTGAATATTTAAATGGAGAACACAGAAGGAAACCTTTGTCATCAAACAAATATTTAAATGGAGACCAAGGTTAATATGGATACAACTTAGCTGTTAATACGTTGTCTTGCATGCATTAAATGGAAACAAATTTGAAGCATTGAATTTGATTTTGACATACATTGTATAGTGCATGACAGGCTGCATCATTACTCTTTATATATATATATATATATATATATATATATATATATATGGGAAGGGATCAAGTGACAGATACACTTTGACACCAAAAAATACACTCTCTCTTAGCCGTACATCAATATATATTAATGGCTCAGATTCAAATTTTGTTCCACCTATTAATTACCTCAAATTATGGACCCATAATTTATGGGAAGGGATCAAGTGTAATGTGTCACTTTGCTTGGATGGCAGATAATTAATGGGTCCATAATTTGAGGTAAATAATAAGTGGAACATAAATTACAAAACAAAATTTCAATATGAGCCATTAATACATATTGATGTACTGCTAAGAGAGTGTTTTTTTATGTGTCAAAGTGTATGTCTCACTTGATCCCTTCTCATTAATTATGGGTCCATAATTTGAGGTAACTAATAGGTGGAACATAAATTACAAAACAAAATTTTAATCTGAACCATTAATATATATTGATGTACAGCTAAGAGAGTGTATTTTTTAGGTGTCAAAGTCTATGTGTCACTTGATCCCTTGTGTGGGAATATAAGGGATTGACAAAATTTTAATCTGAACATAAATGCCCTAGCACTCCCGATTGACAAAATTTTAGCTTGCATAAAAGGCAATGATGTTTTTTTCAAAACATTGGAAGAAAGAGAAAGACAAGCCTATGTTCTTTTCAATCAAATTCTGTTATAACCTCTAAAGCAAAGTATATTTGATACTTTGTCAGCTAACTATTGAAATCGATATTTCGTTGTTAGAACTTTTTGGAGATGTAATGCTATGTGTCTTCAAGCTTTGTATAACTGAGATTATAAATACAAACAGTACATTAGCACAAAATATTGAATAAATTACTACAAAGAGAGCCCTCAAGAAGCTTGAAAAGCATGTCTCCCTTTATTCATAATAAAATAACCTTATAGTACAACTAGACTGAGTTCCGGTTGGATGAATTTTATTAAGAGTAAAAGTAGTTATATCATGGGATTCTATTATAAATAGAAATACTGTGTAAGTCGGTCACGCAACTAAAATACATCATGAATTAGAAAGAGACATCCAACCCTACTAGGCACTAGCCTGTCTGTGATTAGTAGCACATTAATATTTGAATTCAGTGTCACTCTCCGATCTCCCGCAGGCAATCGGCCGTTCCCGCTAGGCGGGAATCACCCTCGCCAGCGCTCCCGCGGAACGATCGCTTAACCCATCCGGACGTGATGCCGCACGAGCGTGAGCCACGCCCGTGCAAGGCCATGGTTCATTGGCTGGCGGCAAGAGTTCTAAGCCACAGAGTCGCACAGATTGTCCGAGTGCAGCAGAGTTTAGGTACGCATAGCGATTCGATAACAGGTTCACCGAGTCGACAAATATAGCGGAAGCATTGAAACAAGTAAAGTAATCTCTTTATTGATATGAACAAGTGTTACAGGCGGCGTATAGCCGAGATTACAAGTCGCTCAAGCCTCTCTCTCTGAAACAGTAAAAGCGTGCCAAGTGGCTACAGTTTGGAATGATTGTACATGCGATGTTCACAACTTATGTCTTGTATATATGCTTCAGTCCCGGACGCACCATTGCAAGGCTTCAGAGGGAACTCCTGGCCTTAGCACGCACGAAGGAGGCGTCCGCACCGAACGAGGTTCTCTCGCACCCTGCAAGCAAACAGGTGGATTATCAGTACATTGGATGCACTGGTGGGGAAGCTACTCGCCCGCTCGACAAATCCAAACACGTAATACAGGTTCCGTGCACAACTATTCAGTTATCTTTCTAGTTGCCTTCGGATCAGTTTCATGCAGATATTGAATAGCCTAACATGTCGGCAGTGCGCCGTGCGATGTTAGAGGAAACACGGCGAGACTTACCAACTTACCATCTCCTTCCCTGTCCAAGGCAACCATTTAGGCAAACAGTATAAATTCGAGCAGAGGCATGTATAAACATTCAGGAGGCAAGCATATGCAAATAGGAGGGTCGTTTTAACATGATCGTTCAGGTGTTTAGTTGTTCTTGATGCGATGCAGTGACTCGCACGCGGATAGCCGCTAAGCGAGGATGACTTATCTATATGAACACGGTCGCTGGCAAAGCCATTATGGACACTAGTCTTAAACGAGAGTAGTTTGCAACGAAAGTACAGTGGGTGCTACAAGCCATCTCGTTTAGTACAGTAGACTATACAGTAAGTTCAGCCATGGAGCGGATGGTATGCAGCGAAAGAACGGTAGGTGCTGCACACTATCTCGTCCAGTACAGTTGGCTGAAACAGTGGAGTTCCATCCGGATCGGAGCGGCCCCAGTGCCCCGGAGACCGTCCGTGGAACTATGCCTCGTTTTCGAGTTGTCCGCGATATGCAGGTCAGGGTCAGGGTCAGTTTACCCTTCACTAGATACTCGAGTACTGTAGAACAGGAGTACAGTGGTACAGTGGTACAGTAGAACAGTAGTACAGTGGTACAGTATTACAGGAGATGTTTGAATCATGATTCTGTACAGTGATTACTTGTCTTGATGCATTCCCCTGGTTCGGGGATGCCTTGGGTGACCTAGCGGTCCCGGATACTTGCAGGAACATTCAGGCACGGAACGACTACGTAGTAGTCTTTCGGGGTTTGGATGCAAACACGGTAACATTCAAGCAGACAAGCATGCGTTTCTATGTACATAAGCAGGCACGTTGCTCGGGCCCGAAGGTAGTCCGAGAGATGAAACCGTTAAGGGACTTAGCATGCGAGGGTCTGAATATAAGCAGTATTTCCTTTTCCATGTTCTAGCAAGCAATATTAGTTGGGATTATTCCCTTAGCTAGGTGCGTCGGATTTATTAGCATGCAGGGGGTGATTCACCTAGCGACTAGCATAAACATTCCAGATTTTATGTGTGCTGGCTAAGCAAAGACAAGTTCACCGTAGCCACCCACCTTAGCGATGATTCGCCTCGGTAGAGCGATACGTCTGAGCGAGCCTCTGAAAGTCCAAGCTGGATTTCTGTAGGGGCAATTCTGGATATCCTTTGCTTCTTGATCGAGGCAAAGCGGGTCGGGATAGCTGCACGATTGCCGTTTGAGACGGTAGTCCGCTTGAGCGGAACGGGGTGTTACATCCTACCCAACTTAGAAAAAGTCTCGTCCTCGAGACTTACTAAGGACAAGCAGTAATCTAGGGTTGAGGCAATCCTAGACAAGTCGTTTGTACTTGTTCATTTGGATCTTCACTTGCACAAGCTTCGAAATTAGCATATCGCTTAGACTGGATCGTGCGCACTTTCGAAGGTACCCTCTAGCGTGAACACGTCAACCAGCTCAGTGATAGCGAAGTCTTAGCACTCGAGTTTTACCTTTTTCTTAAGTCTTGGATGGTGCACTAGTTCAAGGCGTCCCTCGAATAGATGCATTCAACCAAACTTAGGGTTAGTGAAAATCGGACAAGCTACTAGCGATACTCTCAAGGGTTCGCACAGGTTGGCTCAAAGGCCACTCGCAGCATACAACCAGACAAGCAAGCATATCATTCAAAACGTATTTTGAAAGTATTTAGACTTATTGTTGGAACATCCCATCGAGGCATTGAAAGAGAGCGTGCACATAACCCACGAACGAGCTTTCAAAACAGAGATATCGAATTGAAGGCCAAAGGCGTAGAAGCCAGGCTCTGATACCAACATGTCCCTCCCCGATCTCCCGCAGGCAATCGGCCGTTCCCGCTAGGCGGGAATCACCCTCGCCAGCGCTCCCACGGAACGGTCGCTTAACCCATCCGGGCGTGATGCCGCACGAGCGTGAGCCACGCCCGTGCAAGGCCATGGTTCATTGGCTGGCGGCAAGAGTTCTAAGCCACAGAGTCGCACAGATTGTCCGAGTGCAGCGGAGTTTAGGAACGCATAGCGATTCGATAACAGGTTCACTGAGTCGACAAATATAGCGGAAACATTGAAACAAGTAAAGTAATCTCTTTATTGATATGAACAAGTGTTACAGGCGGCGTATAGCCGAGATTACAAGTCGCTCAAGCCTCTCTCTCTGAAACAGTAAAAGCGTGCCAAGTGGCTACAGTTTGGAATGATTGTATAGGCGATGTTCATAACTTATGTCTTGTATATGTGCTTCAGTCCCGGACGCACCGTTGCAAGGCTTCAGAGGGAACTCCTGGCCTTAGCACGCACGAAGGAGGCGTCCGCACCGAACGAGGTTCTCCCGCACCCTGCAAGCAAACCGGTGGATTATCAGTACATTGGATGCACTGGTGGGGAAGCTACTCGCCCGTTCGACAAATCCAAACACGTAATACAGGTTCCGTGCACAACTATTCAGTTATCTTTCTAGTTGCCTTCGGATCAGTTTCATGCAGATATTGAATAGCCTAACGTGTCGGCAGTGCGCCGTGCGATGTTAGAGGAAACACGGCGAGACTTACCAACTTACCATCTCCTTCCCTGTCCAAGGCAACCATTTAGGCAAACAGTATAAATTCGAGCAGAGGCATGTATAAACATTCAGGAGGCAAGCATATGCAAACAGGAGGGTCATTTTAACATGATCGTTCAGGTGTTTAGTTGTTCTTGATGCGATGCAGTGACTCGCACACGGATAGCCGCTAAGCGAGGATGACTTATCTATATGAACACGGTCGCTGGCAAAGCCATTATGGACACTAGTCTTAAACGAGAGTAGTTTACAACGAAAGTATAGTGGGTGCTACAAGCCATCTCGTTTAGTACAGTAGACTATACAGTAAGTTTAGCCATGGAGCGGATGGTATGCAGCGAAAGAACGGTAGGTGCTGCACACTATCTCGTCCAGTACAGTTGGCTGAAACAGTGGAGTTCCATCCGGATCGGAGCGGCCCCAGTGCCCCGGAGACCGTCCGTGGAACTATGCCTCGTTTCCGAGTTGTCCGCGATATGCAGGTCAGGGTCAGGGTCAGTTTCCCCTTCACTAGATACTCGAGTACTGTAGAACAGGAGTACAGTGGTACAGTGGTACAGTAGAACAGTAGTAGAGTGGTACAGTATTACAGGAGATATTTGAATCATGATTCTGTACAGTGATTACTTGTCTTGATGCATTCCCCTGATTCGGGGATGCCTTGGGTGACCTAGCGGTCCCGGATACTTGCAGGAACATTCAGGCACGGAACGACTACGTAGTAGTCTTCCGGGGTTTGGATGCAAACACGGTAACA
The DNA here is from genome assembly GCA_036927795.1 of Iris macrosiphon. Lineage (NCBI taxonomy): Eukaryota > Viridiplantae > Streptophyta > Magnoliopsida > Asparagales > Iridaceae > Iris > Iris macrosiphon. Next base: position 18,675,409 of record JAYESA010000008.1, read on the forward strand.
TTCAAGCAGACAAGCATGCGTTTCTATGTACATAAGCAGGCACGTTGCTCGGGCCCGAAGGTAGTCCGAGAGATGAAACCGTTAAGGGACTTAGCATGCGAGGGTCTGAATATAAGCAGTATTTCCTTTTCCATGTTCTAGCAAGCAATATTAGTTGGGATTATTCCCTTAGCTAGGTGCGTTGGATTTATTAGCATGCAGGGGGTGATTCACCTAGCGACTAGCATAAACATTCCAGATTTTATGTGTGCTGGCTAAGCAAAGACAAGTTCACCGTAGCCACCCACCTTAGCGATGATTCGCCTCGGTAGAGCGATACGTCTGAGCGAGCCTCTGAAAGTCCAAGCCGGATTCCTGTAGGGGCAAGTCTGGATATCCTTTGCTTCTTGATCGAGGCAAAGCGGGTCAGGACAGCTGCACGATTGCCGTTTGAGACGGTAGTCCGCTTGAGCGGAACGGGGTATTACATTCAGACCAGATAATTGTGTGCTCAAGTGGCAGCAATTTTCACATACAACTCAACTGAACTTGAACTATTATTTATCTAGGCAACTGCTTAGTAGATGACAATACATGTTCACATACACATGGGTCTCTCAATGCTCTAATTTCTCTACCTGAACATATGTCCGGATATAATGCTCTTCATTACAGGAGTAGACACTAAACAACTTTGGGCAATATGTTTGATTACCCTTGGCATAATGCAAATTAACTTCGAAGGAGTCATACCAACTAATTCAAGTCTTAGCGAATATAACATAGAGATAATGTGTTTTAGGCCTAGATGACCTTATAGATGTGGTGGTTTGAGTTATGGGAATGAATTATTAGAACACTTGATTTATGAAGATGCAAAATTAACTTTGTTCATACACAAAGACGAGAGGAGTTCTAGCTCGAGGTGCCTAGGTAGTCCATAGATAAGCCAAAGCATACAATATGTCCATCTAAAAATAAAAGAAAAACTTAGCAAAGATTAATATGCAAATTTCATGTTATCTTCAAGAAAAGAAGGGTCCCCTTAGAGAGGACTCCAGTTATGGTATTCACATCACAAAGAGAGACTCAAATACTAGAGAGCTTTTGGTATATTATGTTCTAACTTGTACTAAAGTTTACATTGACTACTTTGGCTGGGGAAAGCATCCTAGCAATGTGGAAGGGAAACATACTAAGTTATATTATGATGAATATGCCATAAGAAAACTCAAAAAAAAAATTATACCTTAAGTTTAGTTGGTGCTGAAATTGAAAATTGCTGGAAATTAGAATTATATATATCAAACAAAGGGCCTGAACTGATGCATATAAACATAATATGCCCGTCATTGAGTGTAGGTGATCTTAGAATCTGAATTTGAAACCTCTAGAAGTATGACACATTATTCTTTCAGCATAAACACGTCATACCACAATAAGTTCAATAAACATAACAGAAACATGATTAAATAATTCTGCAATGTTAGAACTGAATATAGAGTTAAATATTTAAGTACATTAAACATAAGACCTAAGCACTACTTATAACTGAATATAGAGTTAAATATCTAAGTACATCAATATTAATAAACACATGAACTTGCAGCATATCTTCTCTACTGAATAAAACTGTATTATAAACCAGCATGAGCATTTGTTTGTAATAGAGAACTACTTCGTGATTCTATTTCCTCTAAGAAAATGTTTTCATAATGAGGCCATTTTAATATCTCTCTAAAAAGGCCAAATGAAAGTTTCTAGTAAACAAAAGCACTGTTGAAAATTTTGATTGTAGCACTAAAAGATTTTGAAGGAGAAGACTAGATTGGGAGGAAACTTAAAAGGAAAATACAATATAAAAAAAATCAAAGGATATTAGAAGAATCTAATGAAAAATGTACTAAAGAATAAAAAGTACAGAAATGCTACGAGATCGATACATACAGAATGTCAAAACCCCCGCCACATTCAAAGGGCTTACAATGATTCAAATCAAATGAATACCTAAAAATATTACATGTAGAGCCTAGTCGGAATAATCTTGGAATTCATGTGGTATAAGTTCCAAATGAAGACCAAATTTTCCCAAACATTTAAAAAGTTCATTAAAAACAGAATCAAATTTGTACTTGATTTGGTTTAACTTTCAACTTTAAGATAACTTTTTCATATACCTACATTAAATCAAATATTAACTATATATTACTATATCATAATACAAGGGAAATTATGCAAGCCTGCAATTACTCACCAAAAGTCAGAAACAAAATACATGTATCTACATTATCTGTGAATCATGTTTAAACTTTACACACTTTATTTCTTATATATTAAAAACACATCATCAACCAACTTGTTCCCATCAGAATCGGCTAATCTACGGAGTAGGATTCGCACACTCCGTATCAAAATTGTTCTTCTTTTGAGTATTAGCATCTGCATTTCAGCAGTTTCGGAACGAAGTTTTAGAGTTCTTGGTTTCAAGAATTACTAAATATATACAAGAATTAGAGACCAGTTTAAAGTAGAATTTTAAGTTGATCTTTGTTATTATTTGGTAAGTAGGATAACAGAATTGGATCAGAACAATAACTTGAGCACTTATTTTCAAAACTAATAGAAAAGTGCATAGATATAAACAGGTTAATAAGAACATTATATATATCTTCGCCCTCTATCCAATTCCTAAAGCAGATACCTCGTGGATATTCAATAATGGCTAAAGGTATTGGCACTTTCAGTTTTCGAATTTCATAGAGCAATTCATCTACAAGAAGAGAGAGATTTTTTAAGTTATATAAAAAAAGTTATTCCTCAATACATATCTAGCCTCCCCACCCCCCACCCCGACCCTCCGGCCCCGCCCCCCGCCTGCGCGGTTTTGTATCTAGTTTGGATTCTTTGGAAAATGAAAATTTTAGAGCATAGGCAAGCATAGGCCTTTGAGATCAGATAGAAAACTCTGGAGGATCCCACTTTCTAAGGGATGAGATTGTCATGATAATCATCTAGCATGAAGCATAGTTTACAGTATCGGCCGATACCGATACGGTTTGGCATGCCCCGATCCGATACTGACCAATACCTAATTGAGCAATATCACATCGAGGGTCTCTTTTTCGGTCAATTCGGTAAAGAAAATTGAACGAAAAGACCAATCAGCAATGATCAGGGTGTAAACGCATAATAAGGTTGTAAAATCATGTAAAAGAGAAAAAATAATCTATCGTATGTAAAACAATCGACAAGGGTGACTAATATCTCATTCAATTTCAAAACTACTAAGAAACAACACTGAAAATACTTAAAATTATACCTAAATGTATAAAATATATTTTCTAAAAAATTAATAATTATTTGCTTTTCGGTGACAAAAATTCCAATACAGTGATCTGAAATCGTCGATACCGCTACTCATAAGAATGGTCTGATACCTGCAAACTTTGGCATGAAGTTGGTAAAGCAATGCTATTTATTCCCATTTGAGTATCGACTTCGGAATACTTTTTGTTGAAAAAATGCTACAAAGAGGTATCAGTATAAGGGTAAGAATCAACTTCCAGTTGACCCATGTATACTTGTATGTAGCTTTCATAAGTTGACAGGTGCTACTGACAAGCTCCCTCCCTCCTTGGAAGACGAAGAACAGAAGGATTATATACCTTCATGCGATTCCGCTTGTTGTATCCACTATTAATGACACACCACTTTGGGAAGCCCTCCGAGAACAAGCGCAATTTCCATGGCACAAATAGCACTGTTCCTTCAACTGGAGACAAGTCTGGCTGAGAGGGCTAGAGTTCAGCCCAAACTCAGTCCCTGGCAGAGTTTGGACCGAACTCAGTGTGTTTGTTCGAGAATATTCAGCAAGGTCTGAACTGAACTCTGCCCGAGTTCAGTTATTAGCGGAGCTGATGAGTTTTGGGGATATAATCTACACCGTCGGTTGCTTGGTTGACGGCCAGATCTGATGGTGGACTACTTTTAGGGTTTCCTAAACCCAAAAGTTAGATTTCTCAACCTATTTATACGTGTGGAGTGTGGAGGCACAAAGGAGAGCACAAGGTGGAAATTCAGGGTGCTTGTCCATAGAAAATCTAAGAGAAAGTCCATACTTTGCTATTAGAGCTTGTCATCCATGATAGAAGGAAGAGTGGATCTGATCGAGGAGTCATCGTCTTCGTTCATGGAGATCGCTACGGGTAAGGTAAATGATTTTATTGTAATATCTGTCTTTTATTCTTGAGTGGTGAGGGGGTTGAACCTATTAGGACAAATGGTTCAACATTAATTTTTGTCAATCTTGTAATTTCACCTGAGTTATATAGATTGATATTTGTCCAGGTGACGTAGTCACCGACCATATACATTATCTTTTTTTGTGCTTGGCGTTTGTTAGACAGGTTCATTACCTCAAATGGGTTGGCATTACTTCCGCGTCCGTGTCTGTGGCTAAATCCAGTTCGGATCACGCACGGATTTCCTATACCTTCCATGGTGGTCTCAATTATGGCTGATCCTAGGGAGGCTGGCGAAGGGGGCGGTGATGGGATGATCACACCAAAGTCGCTCTCTCAGCCTACCCATGACAATTTTAATGATTTGTATAGGTAGCAGCACGGTCTATCCATGATTAAATCAAGGCTTCGCCCGTGTACTGCTGAAAGTCGAGTCAAAATAGGGACCAACTTCAGTTGTATGCAACTATGTAGACTGATCTTATGTGTTAACTGTGGTTATTGAGCTGTCTGAGCATCACGTATGCTCCTATCGCCATAAAACAAGATCATGTCTTACCGTCACAGGTAACAACTTTTATTTTCCCTCTTCATTTGAATGAATTTAAGACATCTCTATGAAAAGTCTCGAACTAGGTATTAGAAACCATGAACTATTAAAATATGAGAACTTGTTCACCTACATATTAGTATGTTGGTGAACTATTAACACATGAGATCAGTCTACATATTAGTATGTTGGTGAACAAGTTCTCATATTTTAATAGTCCATGGTTTGTAAAACCCAGTTCAAGACTTTTCATAGAGATGTCTTAAATTCATTCAAATGAAGATAGAAAATAATTATTACCTGTGACTGTAAGACATCATCTTGTTTTATGATGATGGGAGCATAAGTGATGTCAAACTCTTCATCTAAGACCTCGTAGTTTTGATTGTACAAATTCGCCATGTTCAACTCGACTTGGCTTTTTATATCGTTCAATACCGGATCTTCTCCTGCAAACAATGGTGCAACAGTTAAATTTATTTCCTAACACCTTACCTACACACTCAGTCAAAGTATTATAGCTATAATCTCATCACATGTTACAAAATAATGCGTAAGTTTATAAAATCATTCTAGCTTTCTATGTTGCATAGATAGGAATACAATGCAACACCATTCAGAACACTAGGTTTGATGTATCCTAGTGTAGTTAGGACTAGGGACACTCATGTGTTGTCTCATATATAGCCGGCACAACCAAGATACGACACCAATCATGGAGTGACCAAGTTTATTAGCTACTTCTCAACTTTTCTTTTTCATGAAAATTGTATCTAACTTTTTTAAGTATAATTTTTTTTCTCATAGACAAACTTGGTTTAGTTGGTTTCAAGCAAGTATTCAAGAACAAGTACAAATGGCATATAAAACCTATAAAGACTTTGATTCGTAAATTCAAAGAAATTTTCTTTGAACATATTAGTTATAATTGCATTTTGTCCCACTACATCAAAAGAAAGTCGATGAAAAAAATGCATACCATTATTGTAACCACGATATCCACCATTTAAAGTGTTTGATGGGTTTAATTCAGCGTCAATGATTGACACCAGAACTCTAGAAACAAAGATAAATGTTCATTAGTATAATACAAATCAAATCTTAAAATTTTCAACCAAAAATAACTTGACAAGAAAAATCCTTGTGACTGTACATAGTGCCACCATTATGTCACGTCCCGATTTCCTCAAAGGGCCGATCGTCCTCGCATGGCTCCTTGCGGAACCGATCATCCTCGCATGGACGTGATGTCGTGCAAGCCTAAGTTGCGCTTGCACAAGGCCAAAGCTTTGAACAAGGGAAAGTAAGCTATTCAAGACGGAAGCAGCGACATAACATTGCAGAAAAGTAAAGAACACAATGACATACAAAAAATAATCTCTTTATTTATATTCAAGATGTGATACAAGCGGGGCTTGAACGAGATTATAATTCGCTCAAGCTCTTTTTCTCTCGATTACAATGACATCGTTCCATACATTACATCCATTTATACAAAAGTAGCTCAAAATATCTCGATACGGCTCAAGACATCGAATCTAGATTTCCGGGTCCTGGGATGAGGCTCGGCTATCGCTTCTTCGGATGATCCAACACCTGTGAACAAGCAAACTGGTGGGGGGGGTCAGCACTTTAAAGAAAGTACTGATGAGTATAAAATCAACGAACAGAAGCAACACTCTCTAAAACCAACACTAAGTAAGCATGTGGCAAAACATTATATTTTTAGTGATCTTGCTACTTTTACCTACGTTCGTTTCATGCGGCACAAAATTAGAGTCAGATTACTTCTTTCGAAAACATATCTTTGAAAACAGTTTGCACATTCAATACATTCAAGCATGCTATAGGGACAATGCTCTATCGTGTAGTGCGCAGCATATATTATGAGCCATATTCGATTTACTAACTCTTTTGAAACAATAGCAGTGATCTAGTGGACTATTCATTTCAGTTCAATGGACAGTAACATATTCAAATCAAAACATGCAAGTCTAGGGGCAGTACAAGATAGCAAGCATAACTCAATAATAAGTACATGACTTATTCAGTGATTTTTACCCTTCGCCAAACGGTTATCCCTGCAGCAGACATACAAGTTAGCAACAAATTTTCATATATAAATAAGATTATATTTTTTGTTCGTCCCTGCATCAAACAATTAGGTATGCAAAAAGGCTAACCTAGCATGCGCCCTAACTATATGATGGCCTCCGAGTGTGGATTCTCGAGATTAGAAATTGGGACGTACAAGCCCTTCTCACTAATGACGGATTGGCTAATAGCTGCTGAGACACATGGTTGCTATGCACTAAAATACGCTCAAAATAGCAGCCGAGACTCGTGGTTCAGCACTACACTAATATCCACACCCCTTTGTCGTAAGGATTCCAAGCCTCAGGGTGTTCGATTAGCCTCTCCCAGGCCGAACGGTTCTCAGTGCCCCAAGATACCTCTCGAGAGATCCGATACCTTATGCACAATTTGTTAAACCAATGTATGAATACAATTCTATCATATAAAGACTATATGATGCACAAGTCAATGAACAAGCAAACATTAATTCAAGCGATAGAACCAGAGCCCTCAATTCTCTTCCATTCAATCAATTCGATAGGTTCGATAGGTTCAATCTTCTTTCTTTTCAATCGATCGATAGGTTCAATAGCACACAGTACAAGTTATTCAAACAGTTCTATCTTTTGCAGTGTGATCAATGAGACATGTTCAAACAGTTATCTTATTAAAGCAATCATGAAAACAGTTCTATCTTTCTCTTTTTTAACTAAGGATACGATTCTATTCTATCTTTTAGCATTCGATATGAAGACATTATCAAGCAGTCGTTTACTCTTCTTATTAGCATGGCAAAGGTTCGTTCGATAGCGGTGTCAATGTAACTAGCATGCAATATTGATTTATATATATATGAAAAAGGTAATTATATTCAGAAACGATTCCAAATGGGTGCTCGGACTCACAAGCCTAGCACCCTATAACTGAATCTTAACTCACTTTCACTCCTTACCACACAATATCTTAGCTGAACCTGTTATTTTGTCCCTTAGTACTCCAAGAGCTAACATGAATTGTTTAGATAAAAGTAAAGAGTTACATGTTTAGATAGGAGTACCTTGTGTGTGAAGGAAAGGAAAAGAGTGCGAGTTCATGAAAATTGTATACTACTTGCATCTTTAATTTATGTTGCCAAAACTTTTTTTGCTCTAGTGATTTCATTAACAACTATGAGAGAATTATGTTTCCCTACCAACCCAATCTTACTATTGTCATGTATATTCTATGTACATGATTTACCTATGTATTTACGTGCTAACAATTACCAAAGGATCTAAAAAAAATCATAGTGAAGAAGAATTACAATCCTAAACACATCAATTTCAGATGATAGGTTTTGTATCTTTAAAGCATGTATCAAATATCTTTGGAGTCCCATGAATAGAACCATGACCTATGATTAGAGGATCATAAGCTCATAGTAAGTGCTCTTTGAATGTTCCATGTACATATATGCATGCATACCATGTATGTAAAAGCATAACTAATGAACATAATGCACATGCTCCTCAATTACCGTTCCATAAGTAACTTTCTTTGGGACATCAAGATTTAGAAAATAATGAACATGATTCATATGCTTATATTCTTGTACTATTAATTTAAAGACATAGGAAAGACATTAATTAGTATAGTTGGATAAATAGTAAATTACATGTTGCTTAGTTTGTCTACGTACAATATCTCAGAATGATTACAATATTTGAACTATTAGTACCTGGTCCTGCACCATGCTCAACTCATTTTTAGTCATCTCATTAAATCTAAAGAGCATTGAGAAACTTATCGAATGAAGAAATGCTCTATCGAAAAGAAAAAATCACTATTAGCACATATAATAGAACCATATGCTAATAAATTAGTTGTAATCAACCACTTCATATTAAATCATATAATGTGCCAATAAATTGCCTAATCTATTATTTTTGCTACGTTGATATATGAGTGAAAATTGCTGACTAAGCTCAGAAAAGATGATTGAGTTAAATGTTATAAAGAAAAGAACCATAAATAAATTTAAATGACCGAGTATCATTAAAAAATCAATAAACACTAATCAAACCAAGTGGAACATCTACTAAAATTGAAAGCACAATGACAAAGAGAAGCTTCACAAGGGTAGAATGGCTACCATCAAGAAATCTAATCAACTACCAAAAAATATTTCAACAAGTAGTTGTGCCTAAAATTATTTAGAGCATAAAAATAAAAACATGCGTCTAGTTCCATTTAACCGTTCCTATAGAAACTTTTGAAATTAAAAGACAAACGAAGATATAAAGCCCAAGCATGTCTTAGCAATTAAGATTTACAAAACATTGGCATACATTTACCATATGCTTATTTTCTTGTATTCTTATTTTTAGAGCTACTTTAATAAGTAGGAGGATAAAATAGCTGGTGTTTCCTGGTCCAGCTTCAACTCTGTCAGCAGTGCTTTTACCCATAACAACTGACACTCCCAGAGTCATAGCTCTATATTTTGTTTCAGTGGTCGATCATACTACCCCCCACAACTGACACTCCCAGAGTCACAGACTGTTTCTTGCTTCTCTATGAGACTAGGTTACCCCCCACAAAGACATAGTACCCTGTAGTAGACATTTTGTCGTCAATGCAACTTGTCCAATCTGTATCGCAATATCCCTCAACATCCAAGTGTCCATTGTTCTTGAACCATAGCCCTCTTCTAGGAACCCCCTTCAAATATCTCAGAATATAAAAAATTGAATCCATGTGGCCCTTTCTTGGATCATGCATGTAGCGACTCACTACACTCGCAGCAAATGAGATATCAGGACGAGTGTGGCCTAGATAAATCAATCTGCCTACAATTCTGATATCTCTCATGATCAACCGAATCTCCCGCCTCTGCCCCAACTTAGATTTCTGATCGATTGAAGTGACTGTCGATCGATATCCTAGCATACCAATATCTGTAAGCAGGTCTAGTACATACTTCCTTTGAGAGAGGACGATCCCATCTCTTCCTCGAGCCACCTCGATCCTGAAAAAATATCTCATCATTCCCAAGTCCTTTACTTCAAATTCCTTGACAAGTTTTGACTTCAGCTTGATAATTTTCTCGTCCTCATCACCTATGATCACTATATCATCTATATATACTGCAAGTATGGTAACGCGGCCTCTCGCATGTCGAAAGAAGATCGTATGATCTGCATTAGTCTGGATGTACCTCATGCCTGTGACAACTTTTCTGAATCTTTCAAACCAGGTCCAAGGAGATTGCTTGAGTTCAAACCAGGACCGAGAAGATTGCTTGAGTCCATACAGTAATTTCTTCAGCTTGCACACCTTTCCTGTCGACTGCTTCGTACAAAATCTTGGGGGCATCTCCATATATACTCTCTTGTAGATCACCATACAGAAAGGCATTCTTCACATCCAATTGATAAAGTTGCCATCCATGGTTTGCTGCAATAGAAATCAGGGTTCTCACAGTGCTCATCTTTGCTACTGGAGCAAATATCTCATCATAGTCGATATCATAGGACTGAGTGAATCCCTTTGCAACCAATCTTGCATTGTATTGCTCCACATTTCCTTATGGCGTCTCTTTTACTGTTGCATCTAACTGCTTTCTTTCCTTTAGGTAATGGAACAAGTTTCCATGTTCCAATTCTTTCAAGTGGCCCAAGTTCCTCCAACATTGCAGCTTTTCATCTTGGATCTTTCTTCGCTTCCTGCCAACACTTAGGCAACGAGGTGGTGTCTAACGATGCAATGAATACTCCATAAGTAGGGGATAGATTAGAGTAGGATAAAAAATGGGCAATATCATATTCATAACTATAACTATTAGGGGATTTTCACGCATTACTGTGAGATCTTAAAGGAATATGAGATAGTGGAGGAGATCATATCATCCGAATCAGAGGGATCCATATCCGAATCAGAGAGATCCGGTACGGGAGGTGCATCTTCAGGAGTTGGGGCAGGATCAGGCAAGGGACATGGCATAGTAGAGGCAATAGACACAGTAGTGGAGTGCTGCTTACTTCTCGATAGACTTGGAGCCCTGTAGATTATTCTGTAGTATATTCCTCATCATGTACTGGAGCATCGCTTTCTTCCTCCTAATTTTGTTCATCCTTACTACTTTCCTCACCCTCCCTATATCCCTCTTGTTTTCTTGGACCAACTTCCATCATTGGGCATAAAACTGACCCGACAATCACGTTTGGGCCGATCTCTGCCCTCACTCCTAACACCTCATGTGTTAGGTGTGTCACAAAATACGAAGCCTTCACCTGAACCATTGTGGTAGTATGGTTCCATATCTCTGAATCTAACGTCCATGCTCACAAAGAGCCTTCGCTCCACAGCACTTCAGCAATAATATCCCTTCTGAGTCCCTGAGTAGCCAATAAAGATGCACTTCACTGCCCGAGGGTCCAACTTTTCTACCGCAGGCCTATTATCCTTTACAAAGCATACACATTCAAATACCTTTGGGGAACAATGTACTTGTTCTCACCTGTAAGTATCTCAAACGGTGTCTTCCATTCTAACACCTGAAAGGGCATCATGTTGATGAGATATGCAGCCGTCAACATAGCATGCCCCCACAAGTGTTTAGGAATATTCATAACAAACATCATTGACCGTGTCACTTTCAACAGGTGCCTGTTCTTTCGCTTCGCTATGCCATTATGTGCTAGTGTATAGGCACATGAAGTCTAATGCTGTATCTCATGGGCTGATAAATACTCTTTAATAGCCTTGTTGGTGTATTCTGTCTCATTGTCAGACCTCAAAATCTTTACCTTAGTACCGTACTGTATTGTAACCCAGCGATAAAAATCTTGAAAGCATGCAAAGACAACACTCTTACTCTTCATTAGGTATACCCAGGTGACACGAGTGTAGCAGTCAATAAAGGTGAGAACCCACTTAAAACCATTAACAGCAGTTGTAGGACAAGGTCCCCACACATCAGAGTGTATCATATCAAAAGCAGCTAAACTTCTATTTTTAGAACTCACATAAGAGTTTTTAGTATGTTTTCCAAGTTCACAAGCATCACAAACCATCTTTTGCATATTAGCCTTTTGATACATAGAGGGATACATCCGACTTAGTAGAGTGAATGAAGAGTGTCACATGCGCTGATGTTGGAATAATAATTCTGCTTCCACAGTCCTTCGCAGCTCCTCCGGTTGTGCTTCATCTACCAGTGATGTCAGTGCTACATTCAGCCCACCCATGTCCAAGTATCATAGCCCTTTATACCAAGTGTCAGTCCCCAACCGTCTTCCCATTCCCTTTTCCTAAAAAATCACCTTAGGAATGTCAAAAGAAACAACCAATTAAGTTGAAGAACAATGGCACTAATGGACAATAGATTAACAGGAAAAGAGGAAGCATGCAAGACATCAGTAAGAGTCATAAAAATGGTGCATTCTGTTAGTCCAATAATCTAACCATGTTTTTGAATATGGTTATTCGATTAAGTTTAACCTTTTAATATCACTAATAATCATTCTATCACTACACTTTTAGTACTTAAGCTTAGCATAGTCCAAATGTGTTTAAATGTACAATACTTGTTACTATGCATATTGTTTTGTTCATCTAACTTGTATCTGCAGAAAAGCAATAAGCAAGATCAAAATGTGGGCTTATGCAATGAAGAAATCATGATGGACCAAAGACGACGCCATCCCAGAAGATTTCTATGAACCGCCTACGACATATCCGGAGCCACGCATACGAGGGTTTCGCTGCCCGGTCAGTGGACAGGGGTCTAGGGGACAGCGCCTCCCATGGTGGTTCGGGGGCGAAGCCCCCAAAAGGTATTCAGATTTCATAATTTGGGTATCTCAGGACAACTGTCATCTAGGGAAAAAGCCATCATCTATCAAGGAAAGAAGCCAAGCTATGCCAATCATCATTTCCAGACTCTGAAGAAGCTTGCACCTGCTATAGTCTGTCTAGAGTCTGTAATGAGTCTTAGGAATAATTGTAAACACAAAAAATGGATGGCAAAATCGAAAGCTAGGATAAAAAATAACCCAGGATCATTTTCGGCTGAAAATCGACATACCGACGGTATATTGGAGTGTACCGACGGTATACCAATTTTATATAAATATTGCTCTCTGTCGTTTGGACCGACATACCGAAGGTATATTGGCCAATACCGACGGTATACCGGTTCATCACAGTTAGCAATCCAACGGTCGAATTCTGTGCATTAAATGATCCCAACGGTCATATTTATAATCGTTGCTACTGCAGACCGCTATACCGACGATATATTATAATATACCGACAGTATACCGTTCGCAGGCTGAAAGTTGCATTTTTGTTCTTTCTTTGTGTTGGCCTATATAAAGCCTTGAACCCCTTCTTTCAAGGTTGATCCCTTTGAGCCTAAAATTTCTAATCTACCAAAGGTCATCCACAAATACTCCACCAAAGCTTTTATTTGCCTATCCACAAATTGTGTTAGAGTGTTCTTGAGTTATAAAAGTTAGATCTTTGTATTTGTTGTAAGAAGATCAAAACCATCTTGTAAAAGGGTAAAGTATCGGAGGCTTCGGATCAAAGCTTATGAGAAGTTAAAGTGCCTTTGGATCAAAGCTCTTGTATAAGAAGTCAAAGAGCATTCCGATCAAAGCTCGTGGTATAACTATTTTGATAATAGTGGATTCAAGGAGAGTTTCGGGGACTGGAGTGCTTCGAGGAGGATACCAGGATACATCGGGTGTCTGTATTCTTATTGCTTTACTTCTTGCACACTTAATTTTTAAATTGCCTATTATAAATCATTTGTGCTTGATTTATTAGTTTGACCCTATTCACCCCCCCCCTCTAGGGTTCCTACACATTCAACTGTGCCTTTATCCACAATGGGTCTAGCAGTACCATCAGCAGTCTGAATATTTTTAGGCGTCACCAGGTGAGTGTAATCTTAAAACTCATCATGGGTACCCATGACATGGTGGGATGTCCCAAAATCAATTATCCAATTTAGACTTACTGGTGTGTGGGTAGATGCAAGGACATGAGCAGGTATATCTGTGCTTGTATGGGCATAGTAGGTGATGTTACCCCCGGAGATAGTTGGAGTGGATGCCCCAACGGTGTTGGCTCGACTGTCGCTGGTTTCAAGCTTCATGCTCCTCCATATTTCTAGCATTTTTCTCTCACTAGGGGTCATATCGGATGACTGACTCTCATTTCTCCTTCTGCTAGGTTTGCCTTGTGTCCTCCAGAATAATTATCCCTGCTACCGACATAGCCTCCTCTGTCACCCCTACGCCCTCCACGGCTGCGTCTGCGGCCACTGAACTGGCCTTTTCGAGATTTCATACAGAATATGATGAAGTGTCTAGGGTCTCCACAGTTGTAGCACCCTCTCCCTCCAGAAGGGTTTGGGTTAAAAGCTGTTATAACTGATTTTTCCTTCGAAGAGCTAGTGGTAGTAGGCATCAGCTTCAGTCGTGCCTCTTCTTGTGCCATAACAGCTATAGCCTCCTCCAGGGATGGCAGTTCGGGTTGTGCAAGTAGGACATTCCTCCTCCGCTCGAATGCTGGGTTGAGCCCCTTCAAGAACTTCATCATCCTCTGTCGCGAGACATATTCCATAAACTTCTGATAATATTTCGCAAATACCGGTTCCACTTGCTCATCCTCCACGCCAATGGGATCATAGTGGGCGAGATCTGACAAATACTTCTTCAACAAAGCTGCATACTCAGAGATGGTGTGATCTTCTTGGACCACCTTATCAAGTTCATCATGTAGTTGGAAGACCCTCATAGGATTATCCGACCTTTAGTACATGTCTCTCAGCATCATCCAAATGTTCACCAGCACCCTCCATCGCTTCCACGTTATCCGACACTTGGTCGGTCAATAAGGCTGTCAACCATTCAGCTACAACATTATGACGACTTCCCACACAGCAAACTCCCGTGAGTGATCTTCAGGTGCCTTGGTTTGGCCATTCACATAGCCCACCAAGCCCCTTGTCTTCAGAGTCCGCAACGCCTAACACGACCACTTCAAGTAGTTGGAAGTACCCTCCAACTTCACCGCCAGTTTTTTCAACTTTTCCATTTTGTATAGTAAAATATCCATATCTGCGTGTGCAGCACGGGAGCTAGTCTCGGTCAGCCTCCTGGAGAAGAGATCGTCCACCAAAGTCTTTATCTCTTTGGCCGTCAGCTTGTCGTAGATCGTCTTCATCGTCTTCTTTTTCTCATCTTCCATCAGCAAGGCGGTGGCAGATCTAGATCGTCTCCACCTTTGATCATCGTCATCTCCACGTCTACTGTTACTCCTTCAGCGGCAGCGGCATCCCCGAGAGCAGCTGCTCATGTCCCGTACATGGCTGTGACCCAAGGTCGCATGGCCTGACGAGAAGGAGGAAGGCTGCACTGGCGACGACGAAGAGAGGGCGGGGGCCGACGTGGAAGGGGGGTTGCTGGCCGGTGGGGGGAAGGGGGACAATTGTGCTGGCGGCGGGAGGGCTATTGCCGGTAGGATGGCAGCTGTGCTGGCGGCGGAAGGGTAAGGGCGGTGGGGAGAAGTGGGGGGGTTGCTTTGGCCGAGGCAGGGTTTGGAGGGGAGGCGGCTGTGGAGTGGGGTTAGGGTTAGGGTTTGATGGAGAATGGTGGCGGCTAGGGTTAGGATTTCGTGGCTCTGATACCAAATAGAAATTTAGTAGAATACTTGGCTTGTTTATTATTTAGGTGGAGCTACATATATATAGAAGAGGCTAACACCTCTCTACTATTCTACTCAATGTGGGACTAAAAGCCCATTAATACTCTCAACAATTTTAACCTTGATTATTTTTTTATTATGAGATTTGTAATCTAACTTCCACCCTTATAGGGCTTGTGGCAACCGAAAACTAAATAAAACTAGGATTGCTAGTCTCTTAGGAGTTTCTAGAAAGTAGAGAAGCTACATTTCAAAACATATATGGATGTTCATTTGTCTAAAACTAGAATAAAGAAAGTATGACATATAACTATTAAAATAATATATTTAAAGTATAAGTCACATAGAAAAGAATAAAAAAATGGATAATAATGAGTCCTCTCTAGTTTCTTGATTTTCATCCTTTTGATTGGAAACTAAATGGATCCCTAGATTTCATTTACAATAATGTGACACGGAGTTTCCGAAACAAGTTTCCAATAGACGAACAATATCTTGGATGGAAACCAATTTCTTTAATTCCTATTTTCCTTCTTACTTTCCAGTTTCCAAACATGAAAAACTCTAAAAATTGGTGTCTTATCCAAGTCATATCATGTTGGACACACCTAAACACTCCTACATATACATATTATGGAATACCAAAATCAAAGTCATGACATGTCAATTTCAGACACATATCGGACACATTACAGACTTTGGTATACTAGGACACTAAAATTAATATTCTGTCCAATTATATCATATTATATTCTTGTTCGTATTACGTCTCGATCATACCTGATATCCAGGAAGCTAAAAAAAATCATGTATTTTTATTCATGAATACTTTTGCATGAAAATGTATTAAAATTGGAATCATTCCCTACAGAACTCAACCCTTCATAGATTAGACTTTGTGGATCCATGTGAAAGAATGTAATTATGTATATTATCTTTGAGTGGTGCAATTCATGGAACAAATTACCAAATGCATACATTTAGTGGAGGCAAAGCTTGTCCTTTGTAAGAATTCTAGTTGATCCAGGTAACGCAATTCCCTACCCTGGCCACCACCTCGTTCCACCCTTGTCATGATTAGTTATCTCCTTGTCCTGACCATTAAAATCTAAAGGCTCTCCTGAATGAAGAGAATTTATACAGTCATCGATTGAAGAAACCCTAATCTAACAAAAATAAATGTTACCTTTCACTATTATCCACATATATGGAATCTTAATCACCCCGATAAATTAGTTGTAATAAAGACCGACTCTTTCAAAGGTCGTGTTATGTCCAAAAGAAAGGAATTTCATCACATTTACCTCTTCACATCAACAAACTATTATGTGCACGTGGATATCGTAACTATTGATTGGACTGGAAGGGGCACTAACTTCATCCCCTAAGTTAAGATACAAGGCAAGGTGACGGAGGTAAGAGGGGAAGTGCTAATATGCTAACACCAATAAATCTTAGCACTTTGTTTTTGGCTCCCTTTCCCTTCTTGCATATTAAAGGGCTTTCTTGTGCCGAAGGTATCTATTGATTAAGGTGTGAAAACCATGCAAAGTCTTTATTTGTTCTCCTGCTAACATGGCAGTTTTCCTTCCTGACATAATTCGATGTCATCGTATATTATAACCTGTATCAATCCCAACTCATGATTTGTAATCTCCATGCTTTGACCATCAAAATCCAAAGGCTCCTCTGAATATGGAGTATTTAGAAAATCCTCTATTGAAAAAAATCCTCGCAATCTAACCAAAAAACAAAAACAAAATAATGTCACCTTTCACTATTAAATGAAATCTTGCCCTCAAATTTACATAATTTAGTTACAATCAAATATTACACAATTAAAGCATATATCATAACTGATAAACGACTAGTTTCTCATTTTTCTTGCTAATATATTAATGCTACAAAGTAGACTTCAGGAAAGATTATCGATTTACTTCTTTTAGGGAAAAAATGAACAAAAAATAAACTTAAATCACTAAACACCATTAAATAACCAATATAAATTACAAATATGTCTAACACTAATCAAGCCAAGTGAAACATTCACAAAAACTAAAAAACACTAGGTGGAAGAGTATTTGTGCAAGGATAAAATGGCTACTATCAGGAAATTTAATTTACAGTCTATGTTGCATAGGCACTAAACACAACATGGTAAGGACATTCTGATACCAATATAAAAGAACCAGAAGAAGGTACAAGGACTACAAAATGTCCTAGCACTTTCGATTGACAAAATTTTAGCTTGCCAAAAGGCAATGATGTTTTTTTCAAAACATTGGAAGAAAGAGAAAGACAAACCTATGTTCTTTTGAATCAAAATCTGTTATAATCTCTAAAGCAAAGTATAATTAACACTGTCAGCCAACTATTGAAATCGATATTTCATTGTTAGAACTTTTTGGAGATGTAATGCAGTGTCTTCAAGCTTTGTATAAAACTGAGATTATACATACAAACATTGCATTAGCACAAAATATTGAATAAATTACTACAAAGAGAGTACTAAAGAAGCTTGAAATGCATCTCTCCCTTTATTCATAATAAAATAAGAAAGTAGGCAAAATTCTCCATAAGTTAGCACTTTCCTTCTTCTTTTTCCTCTCATACGCACTGCATCATCATCATCTTTCCATATTTGGTTATATAATGTTTTAAGGGTAGGATACGCCTAAATATCCACACATTATGATAAATATTTTATTTTAGGAATCGCATACTATAGTTTTTTTTTCTTTTTTGCTTGACATTTATGGACTCTTTCTGTCCCTATATATACGAACGTATACACTCACATTAAGTACTGGATAAAGTTCTGTTTTGGAGAAAAGTATTTATTATGGATCAACAACATGTTAGTTTAAATTAATAATGCTTGTTTGTTGGTTGATATTTCTGTATATGTAGATAAATGTTACTCGGTTTCAATATCAGTTTTGAAACTATTATTGCGTTTATTCATTGTCTGGTAGTCCCCGACTCGGCTTTAAGAACTTCGTTGTTTGTAGTAATCCAAGAGTAGGATAATTAATAAGTATTTGGAGTGTCGATGGCGTGCTCCGTAGCGTTCTTGGTTTCAAAAAAGTCAAAAATACATCATGGGACGCAACAAAAATACATCATGAATTAGAAAGAGACATCCAACTCTACTAGGCAGTAGCCTGTCTGTGATTAGTAGCACATTAATATTTGAATTCAGACCAGATAATTGTGCTCAAGTGGCAGCAATCTTCACATACAACTCAACTGAACTATTATTTATCTAAGCAACAACTTAGTAGATGACAATAAATGTACACATGGTCTCTCAATGCTCTAATTTCTCTACGTGAACATATGTCCGGGTATAATGCTCTTTATTACAGGAATAGGCACCAAACAACTTTGGGCAAAATGTTTGATTACCCTTGGCATAATGCAAATTAACTTCGAAGGAGTCATGCAAACTAATTCAAGTTTTAGCGAATATAACGTAGAGATAATGTGTCTTAGGCCTATAGATGACCCAATATGTGGTGGTTTGAGGTATGGAAATGAATTATTAGAAAACTTGAGCTATGAAAATGCAAAATTAACTTTGTTCATACACAAAGATGAGAGGAAATACTTGCTCGAGGTTCCTAAGTAGTCCATAGATAAGCCAAAAAAGTTAAAAGTCAAAAAAGTAAAATAGTGAATAATTAGCAATTTTGGATGAATGTTTCAGAGTTCTTAGTTTCAAAAAGTCAAAAAATAATAAGAAAATATTTAAAAATTAGTGAATAATTAGCAAAACTAAGAGAGAATAACTAAAAATAGATACAAGAATTACTTCAGTCAATAATTTGCAAATTTTCTAACTATACGCAACTTATTCTAATCTACGTTTTACAATAAACTAGTTTTTTTTTCCTTTGCTACTTATTACTTGTCCCTACTCTCCTATTACTATAACAATGAAGTCCTAAAAGACCTCCATGTTGTGACTATATCGTGACGTATCAGAAAAGCCACCGACACTCCAAGATACACTAGGGAGCACACCATCGACACTCAAAGATACTTACTATTATCCTACTCTCGGATTACTACAAACAACGAAGTTCTTAAAGCCGAGTCGGAGACTACCAGACAATGAATAAACACATTAACAGTTCCAAAACTAATACTGAAACTGAGTAACATTGATCTACATATACAGATATATAAAACAACAAACAAGCATTATTAATTGAAAGTAACATGTTGTTGATCCATAATCAATACTCTTCTCCAAAACAGAACTTTATCCAGTACTTAATAAAAATTATAGTAAGTATGCAATTCTTAAAATAAAATGTTTATCATATTGTGTGTATATTTAGGCATATTCTATCTTAAAATATTAGAGAACAAATATGCAAAGATGATGATGATGCAAGGGTATGAAAGAAGAAGAAAAAAAAGGGAAAGTGATGACGTGGGAAGAATTTTGGTTGTGCAAGTCCATCACCACCACCGACTCTGTGCAGCACACACACAGGCGACGGAGACGCATGGATGAGAGCGGACCACCACCACCACCACCACCACCACCGACTCTGAGTAGCCCCTTCTAAATTTTTTACTTTAGGTTATTTTTGGCTTTTGATAAGTGCACTACACATATAACTTGGGGTAGCCCAATGTAATTTTCCCAAAATTACAAATTTGCCACTCTTAAAGTTACTTAGGACTAGCCCACACCAAGCTATATAAGTGAACAAATTTTCTATTTTAGGCTTTTCACCCTCACCTGAAGAAACTCTCATTCTCCAAGTCTAAACCTAAATTTGGAAATTGATAGTTGTGGTCCCAAGTGGAAGAAAATTTTGCTTTAGTGATTGTCCAACGAATATTCTTCCAGTATGTCTTCGACAACATACGATGAATAAGTTTTGCGATTGTCAGAAATTTTTTTAGTTTTTTTACTATTGTAGGAACAATGCATGAAAATATCTTCGATGACGAAGTCGGATCATGCAATCCATTAAATATGCACTCCGGACGTTCCGAAGAACATGTCGGTTGTTCCGAAGCACGTACGGTACGTAAAACGACAACCCTATTTCGACAGTCATTGTATAAGGACTATATAAAATTAGACAGTCCTATATAAATATAGAACTGTCAATAATTCGACAGTCCTATATAAATACAGGACTGTCAGAATTTCGACAGTCCTATATAAAAGTAGGACTGTCATAATTTTGACAGTCCTATATACTAATAGGACTGTCACTATTTGACAATCCTGGATCTTAAAGACTAAATTATTTGAAGTGCCAATTATATGAAGTTATTAATTTTTATATTATTTTATATTGGTTATAAGACCAACCTTGTACAGATGTTGTGGTACATCCTGCTATTGGGGTTGATGTGGATGATATATTTTCAACGGATATTCAATTTGCAACCCAGGAAGAATTATTATATTGGTGCAGAGAAGTTGGAAGACGACATAACATAGTAATTATCATTGCAAGATCCATCAGATCTCGGTCGGGCCAAAAATATGTAGAGCTGGGGTACGAAAAAGGAGGTGTGTTTAGGGAGCATCATAAAAAAAAGGGTATTGTTGAAAAAAAAATCCCTAAGAAAAATGTTGGAACGAGAAAATATGGTTGTCCATTTAAGGTGTTGATTGTAAAAGTAGAAGATGTGAAGTGGATAATCAAAGTTAAGAATGGAAGACACAATCATCCTATTACAGGGACACTTACGGGTCATGCCTACGTGGCACGGTTGAAGGAGAATGAGAGAAAGTTGGTTGAAGAATTGTTCCTTTCCGGAGTTGTACCGAAACAAATTTATTCTGCCGTGCGACAAAAAGAAGATGGGAACAAGTCTACCATGAGGATGATTTATAATAGTTTGGCCAGAGCAAAATATAATAGTATGAAAGGAAGAATGGCGATGCAGCAAGTATTAAAGTTGCTTGGGGAGCATCACTACGTGGAGTACCATAGAAGACATCCATAAATTGATGAACTCCTTTCGTTGTTTTGGGCTCATCTTGATTGCATACACTTGGCTCAGTCCTTTGCAGACGTGTTGATCCTTGATTGTACATATAAGACCAACAAGTTCAAGATGCCTCTTTTTCACGTTGTCGGGTTTACGTCTACGGGAAAAATATTTACAGTCGCCTTTTGTTTTATGAAGAGTGAGACAGTAAAGGATTACACATGGGCATTGAGGAAACTATAATCCCTTTACACAGGTTACAAAGAGCCCTCTATTTTTGTTACCGACAGAGAATATACGCTGATAAATGCTATAGATATTTTATTTTCTCATGCGCATAGACTACTATGCACTTGGCATATAAATCAAAATATCCAAGCTCAATGCAAGAGAAAATTTGAAAATGTGGACGGTAAAATCGACATGCTTCGCTTCAAAGAATTCTACAGTGATTGGAGTCTTGTATGGCGAACAAGTACTACAGACAGCTTCGACACAACATGGTACATGTTCCAACAAAAGTGGGAGACGAGTAACCCGACATGCATATCTTATATCAAAGATACTTGGCTAGAACCACATAAAGAGTAATTCTTCTTAGCATGGACGAACATGGTGAAGCATTATGGCACAATCACTATGAACCGGGTCGAAGGATCACACTCAAGTTTAAAAAGATATCTACGGTCATCGGTCGATAATTTTGTCTCCGTTTGGCAATCGATTCATTTGATAATTATTTTTACGGTGAACGAGATTATAGCATCATTTGAGATGAGCCTCAATATTGCAAAGTATGAATACAAGCATGAACACCTCTTGGATGGTTTAATCCATGTAGTATCTCACAAGGCCTTGGGCTTATTGTTTGAGGAGATTGGTAGGTCAAAGTCGGTTGGTTATGATCCCGAGGTTTGCGGTTGTTCATATCGATATTCACTCGGACTTCCTTGTGCATATGAGATTAACGAATATCATCGTGAATCTATACCTACACCTATAGATGTTGTTGATCAACGTTGGAGACAACTGACGATAATGCCGACGGTGGAAGTTCAAGATGATTTCTTTTCTTTGCCACAAGTGAAACTCCTGCTCGCAAGGTGGAGTGTCGCATCGGAACCGGAGAGAAGATCCATTGAGGTTAAAATCCAAGAAATTGTAGTCCCGACAACAACTCGATTGCAAGAGCCATCTGTTGTTTGAACTCCTAAGGGAAGACCACACTCAAGAAAGAGTAGAGCAAAAAATAAGGAGAAGGAGTCAACTAAAAGAGATCCATCCTTGTTTGAACATATTAAACGCAGTTTGGAGGCAAAGTCCGTAATCAAAAAGGTGGTATTTCCGCAAAAAAAGAGTAAGCTTACTATTCGAAGGGGGAAGAAACGGAAAACGAATGATGTAGTCACGGCGGAGGGTTTAGATAACTTTTCTGATTCATATAGTCTATACATTAAAAAAATTCTACCTGAGATACGGGATTTTATTTGGTCTATTGTTAATGTTCCTAAGGATGTCTATTGTGGATATCATGCACTAGCAAGACAACTAGGCTATTCAGTTGAAGCAAGATGGAGACAAGTTAGGAAAGAGCTGTACGAGGAGTTGGAATCTCGACTACCCTTCTATAGGCAGATACTCGGGGAAGAAATTGTTGGAGATTTGTTGGCAAGCTTACCTTATACGGAAACAGTTACCAGACCAGACCATTACATGGATGTCCCGTCTGCTGCTTACGTATTCTCTAATAGGTATAAGATACCTATTGTAATTATCTCACAAGGCATTAACAATACTTTCTTTCCAATGTGTGCTCCCCCGGCCGAACACGGAGTATCCAATCTATGTTCGATAGGGCTTGTCGGACAATACTTCGTCATCCCAAGGTTGATCGGTCATTCTTCTATTCTGCCACCTTCTACGCTTTGGTATAAACACGCACCAGAGGAAGCGATCGCATGGACGACACCCTACATGGATGCAATGGCTGCCTATAAGAAGATGATGAAGATGGAGGATCCAAAAATCATGTCGAACGACTACTTTGATATTCTAATCGATTTATACTGTATATTAAAATGTATGTTGTGCAAAGAGCCATGTATGTTTAACTGTATATTGAACTGTATGTTGTGCAATGAAAGAAGTTATCTAAACCCTAGGACTGTATGTTGTGCATTGATACTAATCGATTTTGACTGTATGTTGTGCATTGATACTAATCGATACTAGGACTGTCAAAATTATATGTAAAACTGTCAGGAAATTAGGAAATTTTGACAGTCCTAGAAGATAGTAGGACTGTCAAAATTTTGACAGTCCTAAACTTTATCCACTGTGTCTGCACAGTTATATGTAAGTTTAGGACTGTCAAAATTATGACAGTCCTAGAAGATACTAGGACTGTCAAAATTTTGACAGTCCTAAACTTTCTCCACTGTCAAAATCTGCACATTTGACAACTGTATGTATGTAGCAAACTTAGAACACAAATTGTATGTATGTAGCAATTGTAGCAAATTTTCAAATTGTAGCAATTGTAGCAAACTTAGAACACAAATATTCAAAGTGCGAATTGTAGCAAATTCATTCAAAGTTTTACAAGTCAAATTCAAACTTAAAACTTTTACATGTCTCAAAACTCAAATTCATTGAAAGTTTTACAAGTCTTCAAATGGGGTATAAACTTCATGCTGCCTCTTTGTACGTTGCTCTCTATTTTCCAAGAAAGAAAATCTTCAGCGTCCATTTTTGTTCACACACCAATACCATGGTGTTTGTTCACCCCCCAATCGAAAGGAGTCATGTGGCAAAGCTTGAGTGAAAACCATTTTAGGAGTGCACAAAACTACTCCTAAAGTGGTTTTAGTTGCCACATGGCTCCTCCCAAGTGGGGGGTGAACAAACACCATGGTATTGGTGTGTGAACAAAAATGGACTCGTTGTCGATTTGTTGTAGTTCGTCATTGATTGCCATATAATTCAAACCCTGGCAACTTACGAGGCTTCTTCCCAACTTCTTCACTTTCCTAGCCTATTCATGAGAATTAAAAAAAATTGTTATGTTATAAACATTTACAAATATTAAACTGAAAGTGAAGAAGTTGGCTCACCATCTTGACCAATGCAGTATACAAGACCGATTTGGCAGGAAGATCCGAAAGTATATGCACAATATCGCCTCCGCGTTGGAACAAGGTAGGTAGTCCAACACCAGCGTAGT
Organism: Iris macrosiphon; assembly: GCA_036927795.1. Lineage (NCBI taxonomy): Eukaryota > Viridiplantae > Streptophyta > Magnoliopsida > Asparagales > Iridaceae > Iris > Iris macrosiphon. The sequence goes on from JAYESA010000008.1 coordinate 18,700,145, forward strand.
AGGCGAGGTAGTCGTCGCTATATTCCGTCATATTTACTGCTGCTTGTTGTTCAGTTTCTCTAATAACGTGGCGTTGCCACTCGGTGAAGAAGTCCGAGACCCAGTTGAACGCCGTAGAAATATAGTTTAGTGGTTTTGTACCTCGCGGAGCAGTTATCATTTTCAAAATGCACTTTGAGACAGTTTGTACGTAGCCAAACTGACGGAGCACTCTATCCGTCATATAAGTCTCCTCGATTTCATGACAACTTATAAGACCGTGATATAAAGCGACTGGTTGCAATGGACGACTAGTCTGTCGCAAATCACGATATGGATCCCAAACAATCTATACCGCATAAAATTTAGCATAACGTCATTTAGCATAACGTAGTCAATTATTACCAAACATTAAAAAATTAGGTCTCAATTCACCTCTTTTATCGTCATATCTTCGAGTGCATTCTATAGGGCGGCCAATGTGTGAGGACGTTTGGCATCTTCCTTAGTTGGCTTCCATCGGCACATTCTAGGAAGGTTCTCGTCATACCCTCGGTTCAGTTTAGCCCGCTGCAGGGTTGGAAACTGCTCGTATATCCATGCCTTCACGTAACTAGGTTAAAAAAATAGTCCAAAAATTAACAACAAAATTTTAAATTATGTATACAAGTTGACAAAGATATATCTATACATGGAGTAGAGTCTGTCATCCGGATATTATCTTCGAACCCACGCGGGATGCTGCACCAAGCTCACGGTAAAGGTATGCTAGTATACCGCTTCCCCAAGATATTTCTTCCACCGTGTTAATGTTGTCCAAATTGAAAAGATATTTGGCATGTATGGATGTTCCAGACTTATCCGTAATGCTGACAACCCCTAAGATGAACTGCATATATTCGCGGGCTACATTATCGCTATTATCCATTTCGGGATCCGGATCAGCGAATATCTCCTCCAAATATTTTAAAAGAATTCCGTAGGACTTCTTGAATTCTCGAAGAGTGGTAAAACTAGTGGCATCAACTCCCAGACATCCTGATACATAATCCACAATATGGTCGTAAAAGTTGATGCTCGACTCATCAAAAGTTTGATTCATCATGACTCGACCATCAACCCTAAGTCCCAATATATTATGGACGTCATCAAGGGTAATCGTCAACTCCCCAATGGATAGATAAAAAGTGTTGGTTTCTGGATGCCATCGTTCTACAAATGCTGATATCAGTGCATTATCCACCGTCGTATATGAGTAGCTACCCAAATATTATAAACCGGTGGGACTGATTTTTGCCTTCACATCGTCTCCCAATAATTTATACCTCCATGTATTGCATTTTTTCCCGTGGTTGATCACCGTTAACATACGAGAACTCTCCTGAAAAGTAAACAATTGGATTAAGTTATATCTCTATGTAAAATATACTTATCGATAAATAATTGTATGAACTTTGAACTTACAACTATATATAAAATTATCATAAAGTAATATACTTACCGGATTGTTCCATATTTGGTATGCAATATGGTTTTCAATCGACGGTAACATAGAGCAACCGTTTGGACGAGTCTCGACTGGACTATCTGGCTGCTCAAAAGGTTCTGAACCATCAGTAGCCCAGTTTTCGAGGGTTTGTGGGAGACTCTCGACAGTACTATCTGCAGGCTGAGAAGGTCCTGAACCATCAGTTGGCCGATTTGGGACATTTGGCATGTCCTCATCGGAGGAGGAAGAAGAACCTGAAGAACTGGGAGGAGCGCGTCTCTTCGAACGAGTGACAGTCTTCTTCGTCAATCGACGTTTCCTAACTTCAGGGCCTGCCTCAGGGTCGCGGATAGTGACACCTGGTTCAATAGTACGCGAAACATTGCGTTCCTTACGCATCGAAGCAGTAGGGCGTCTTCTGATGATATCTTTATCCACAGTGCCCTTCCGAGGGTCATGACTATAAGATAAAAAATAAAATTTTATTTAACATCCTAAATTAATTTAACATTCAGGACTGTAGAAATTTCTACAGTCCTATACGTATACAGGACTGCAAAAATTTCCACAGTCCTAATTTTTTAGGACTGTTGAAATTTCTACAGTCCTTTATAAATTTAGGACTGTAGAAATTTCTACAGTCCTTAATGTATATAGGACAGTAGAATTTTCGACAGTCCTAAATCTATATGGGACTGTAGAAATTTCTACAGTCCCGCTTGATACTGTTCGATACTTTCGACGATTGTCGATATTGTATGCCCTAAAATCGGGTACGACCATCCAAGTAAACGTCTAAACTACATCCTAAACTACATTCAGGACTTGTATGCCCTCATTTGAAGAATGGAAAGAAAATCACTCAAAATTTTCGAAATGCAATAGGAATTTTTAAAAAATTTGGAAAATTTTGTAAATACAATAGAACAAGGAGAAGGAACTGTACCTTGAGGGCTCCGGCGGGAGGGGGGAGGGCTCCGGTGGGGTTTGGAGGGTTTGGGAGGAGGGTTTCAAGTTTGGGCTAGTATGAGTAAACTAATGGGCTAGTGTGAGTAAACTTTGTTCATAAATGGGCTAGCCCCAATCCTGGGCTAGCCCTTAGTAAAGTTTGTAGTGCCCTTATCAAAAGCCTTATTTTTCTATCTTGCACCACAGGGGTGAACATTTTATTTGGTTTTAGACCGAGAACCGAAAGAGTAATTGATTCGGATCAGTTTTTGAAAATAAAATAAAAATAATAATAATGATAAGTTCAATAATTTCGGTTTTGAAAATACTAAAAATAATTATTCGGTTTAGATTTCAGCTCAAAACTCAATGTGCACCTGGCTCTCAAATCCAGCACGGTCAAACCCAGGCTGGGTCAGCCCGGTCAACAGGCCGACCCGATTCGGCCCACTATTGTAGAGGGTTCGAGCTGGGTTTGATTTTCAGGCCGTAGGTCCGGTCTGACCCGTACTGTATACTAGATCCGGACTGGACTTATCTCTTCCGGCCCATAGGCCTTGTCCGACTCTAGGTCCGATAAAAAATCTGTCATTATTTAAATAATCATATACTTAAAAAGAATACATTTGTAATGGAGATGGGGATTCGAATCCTGGAACTCCAAATTCCATATAACTTCTCCCACTACCACTTCCACTACCACTAGATCTACTTTATTTTGTGTCAGATATGTATATAAATATGATATAAATACTAAACTTCAATATAATTTTTATTTTTATAAATATGATATATATATATATATATATATATATATATATATATATATATATATATATATATATATATATATATATATATATATATATATATATATATTTATTTATTTATTTATTTATTTATTTATTTTATATATATATTTTGATATGTCATTTCCACCGGGTTAGGAACTAAGTTTTCAATGGGGGATTCGAACCGTGCACATCCCCACGGGAGGCTCCCATCATAAACAATAGGCCACGATATATATATATATATATATATATATATATATATATATATATATATATATATATATATATATATATATATATATATATATATATATATATATATATATGCATCGCAACAGGCGACCACGCATCTCACCCTCACGCATGTGCCCCCACCCCCCATCCTCCCGACCCTTCACCTCCTCCATCCAGTCGCCCGCCCCTCCCTCCCACGTCCTCCGCCGCTGGCACCCCAACTCTCCCCTTCCCTGACACCCCTTCCCGGCCTTCCTTTTCTCGTCCCCTCCAACTCTTCTGGGTTCTGGATCCGGGAACCAAAAACGCGGGCGACAGCTCCCGCATCCAGCCTACGGTGGCACAGAGGCATCCTACGGCCTCTCAGCAAGTCCTGAACGTCTCCAGTGATGGATAAACGACGGTGACTCGACGATGCGGGAAAGGTTTTAAAACCTCCGCCTGTGGCGCGACATACACCCCTGGTGGGTCCGCCCATGACGGGGAAGGGAGGCAGTTATCGTCATCCGGCTTCGGCCAATCCTTCCCGAGCTTCCGGTTCACCAATGGTCATGCCCAAATTTTGGCGCGGCACGCACCCCAAGTTTTGACAAAATGTCGGATAGGGTTCCTAATACTTTTAAGACCTCGGAAGTGGCTCCCATCTCTTGGGAAGATCGATGCAGGCCCGACCTGGCGATGGACGACATTGAGATGCACTTTGTGGCGCCCAGTCTTAAAGAAGAAAGAAAGGTCATCTCTATCACCAAAGAGGACATCACCGAAACAGAAGTGTTCTGGAATAACACTATTATCCTCTACGTTATGGGAGCCCAACCTTACTTCGGTCAGCTAAAGAAATTTGTCTTGCGAATGTGGAGACCTAAAGGGAGCATGGACATTTACTCTAGGAAGAATGGCTTATATTTCATCAAGTTTGGGATGTCGAAAGATTTAGAAAGGGTGATCCAGAATGGCCCTTGGACATTCGATGGGAGACTGGTTGTCCTGAGAAGATGGGATCCTTCTACTAACTTTTAACGGGATCGGCTGGTAACTGTTCCTATCTGGATTAGGTTTCCTTGGCTTTCACCCCAACTATGTAGTATCCCGGCTATTATGAAGCTGGCTAGTGGAGTTAGAATCCCCCTTCGGCTAGACAAATACACGACTGATAGAGATCGATTGTCCTTCGCTAGGATTTTTGTTGAGATCACTACGGCTAATAAGCTTCCTGACAAGCTGGAGGTTGATCTTCCGATATGCGAAACCATATTCCAAAAAGTTGAGTAAGAATGGGTCTCGCCTTGTTGTAATTCCTGCCAAATCTTTGGACACACCATAGCCCAGTGCCCGAACTCTAGAGTCGCACCGGAGGCCACTAAGCAAGTCCCCTTCTCTAGTACAGAGGTGCCAACGCCTGTAACTACTACATTTCTACAATAGGAATAATTTTGTTATTTTGTATAATTATAAATAATGTGTTATAAAATTTTGTTATTTATTTAATATAGTGCATGTTATATATATTGGTGACTAATATTATTATTGGTTGGTAGATTGGACTATTTGATTAGACATGACTCACCAATTTGACATGATAACTTAACCAATTAGTTAGACTAGTCTATTTTAGACCCAAAGAGTTAACCATTCTCTTCATTTAAGGATTAGTCTTAACATTCATTAGGAAGAGAAGCTGCGTCCCTAATTATTTCTTCATGACAAACCTCAAGGGGTATTCTAGATAAATTACATTGCTTGGAGGAGGGGCATGATGTGGTCGGCCCTAATTATACAAACCTCAAGGGGTATTCTAGACAAATTATATTACCTAATTAGGGAGAGACTCTCTCTCTCTCTCTCTCTCTCTCTCTCTCTCTCTCTCTCTCTCTCTCTCTCATTGTTCATTCCATTTTATTTTCTATTAGTGTTCTTTCCCACATTGTTCATCCCTCCACCAAATTTTTCTCAATTCACTCTCAAATTCCCTCATACTCACCATCTAAGGAGACTAGAAGCTTGGATTGGCAAAAGCACTTGGAGAGGAAGGCTTTGGAGCAAGAAGTTTGTGTCCAAATTGTGTCCACTTGACTTTATATTGGAAATTCATCTCCCAATAGGTAAATTCTGAGATTCTCTCTATAATTAGGTTTTAATTATTGCATTTAATTATTAGGAACCCACCCATACATTAGGGCTACCCATAGGAAGAAGTTTTGATTTCTAATTGTCTCTATTGTGACTTTTACATTGAGTTTGGTGCCCAATTTAAAAAAAATCCGAGATTGGAGCACCAAGTGTTTGTCATTAGGTTTAGTAGATCTATTTAGGCTTGTATTAGTGTAGTAAGGCTAGCTACATATCCACAATAGGATACGAATAGGCCGTGTCGCAATACTTTGTGGTACGGGATAATTTTGGAAATTTTTTCTTCGACACGTGTGACACACATGCCATATTTTGCCATGACACTTAGAATAGCTAGCTAATGATTTGTTTAGGCTTTAATCATCATTTATGACATGTTTGAAGGCTTTGGGTTAGGTTTTGGTTATGTTTGGAGTGAGTATCCTAGTGTATCAAACTTGTGCACCCCAAGTGTTTGGTATAATGACTAGTAGTATGTATTAGTGTAGGTATTCACTCATATATATATATATATATATATATATATATATATATATATAATTCATTATTACTTGCTATATAGTGTGTGTGAGTCTATGGTGTATGAGAGTTTGCATGGTTGTGTTTATTATGTTTGTATGAGGAATGTGTTAGATTAGTGTGTGACTGAGTTACCCGTGTATATGGGACCAATGTGTGTAGGTGTGATGTATGTGTCTGGGGTGATGTCTTATGTACAAAGGTTGTGAGGAGCTTGTGTGACTGGAATTAAGTGGAAGCTTGATAATAGGATTAATATCAATGGTGTTATGGCCAGTAGTTGTGCAGGTGATGCATAAATGGGGGAAGCTTTCAGCTCTTCATAGTGACTGCAGTAGGAAAACTACATTTAATTGCAGCTGTGTGGGGGGGGGGGGGTTAGATGGGGGATCAGCAGAGTGTATTAGGCTTGGGTAGGCAGCAAGGAATAGAGCTAGTTGCAATTGCAACAGCACATTGGCAAGCCTCTGTAGAAGACTGTAGTGTAATATGGTAGCATGGAGGTAAGTGTGCATGCCGAGGGGGTTAGTGTTCAGGTATTGTTGATGGTGCTCGAGTGATGATGAGTTGTTAGTTGCAAGGGGGAGGAAACATCAGACCTGGTTTGAGCAATAAAGCAGTAACAGCAATAAAACAAGAACAACAACAATGGGAGGACCTACATTCAGGCAGCAAGAGGAGGGGTAATACCTGGATGCATCTGTTCTAGTGTATCATAGAGGACAACTCGAGTGCTAGTTTATGAAGCATAATCAGAGCACTACAGGTTTGGTTCCATAGTATCAGTACACTGATACTTGAACCAAGTATATCTGCATTTTGGATTAGTGTAGAGGGAAGTTTCACCAACAATTGGACAGTACCTAAGGACTGATGCAATATAGTTGGGGTATCTGGTTTAGCAATTGCATCAGCAATATTAGTAAGGAGATATAACAACAGCAGTAGCAGGAGCATTCAGTGCACTCGAGGGGCAGCAACAGCACAGGTGAGTTAAGGATTGGGGTAAAGTGAGTGAGAGTGTATTAGTGAAGTGCAAGTGTAGTGTCATAATGTGATATTGAAGGTAACATTTAGGTAAAGGTTAGGGTATTAGTTAGAATGAGTTTTGGATATCGAGTGTTGTGATATAGAGAGTATTAGAATATGAGGTATTTGCTAGTGAGTGAATAATGCATGTGAGTGTGTTAGTATACATTGATACATGAGTATCAAGTGTTGGTAAATAGGTAGTATAACTAGTTTGGGGGTTAGGTATCATGAATATTAAGGTATTGGTAGAAGTAAGGGATAGTAGGTAGTATCAGTGAGTACCAAGCAGTTGGTAGTTATGCTATGGTTATTGAAGATATTAGTTGGGGTGAGGTCAGGTAATGGGTAGAGTATCTTGAGCATGGTGTTATCAAGAATGGTACCATGGTATCAAGTATCAATGTGAAGAGAGTATTATAGTATCTTGGGTAATGTGACTAGGTATTGATATAGTGAGCTAGGTAATAGGAATTTTGCTAAGATATGAGTTATCAAAGAGGTACTAAGGTATAGATAAGATATAATATATGATATATGAGTCAATAAGGTATATATAATACTTAGTATCTATATTAGCTAGTATACTTTAGATATTAATAAGGTATGACTAGTATAACCTAGAAAATATAGTTTAGTAAGGTAATGACCTAGTACGACCTAGTTTAACTAGTGTGGTCTAGTATTGACCTAGAAAATCATATTTAGTTTACATCCCTTTAACATGATATTCATATATAGGGTTGAGAGACACTAGCTCGGACACTGTTTGATACCATTTGCTCAGGACTAGAGGCGAGTACATTTTCTGATAGTTTCAATTATTTGATAATTACTATGATGCAAGTATTTAGAAATATATTACTTAATTCATGACACATTGGTACACGGATTATTATACACATGGATATTCAGTCATGAGATATTATTTATTGTTTCATTATTGTCACTACCCAATTCTAGAAAAATAGGGTATATTTTATTTATTTTTTGATAAATAGTGTATTGTATTTAATTATTTATATTTATAATTAATTAGTGCTTGTGTTATTTTTATTTTGATTGTTTTAGGGTTTTGGCTAGCCTGGACCCATGTCAGACCCTAGTGGACCCATGTCCGACCCAGCCCACACCCTTGTGAGAATTATTTTGGGGCCTAGAATTATTATTTTATTTTTAGGAGGTTAGTTGGAGAGATTTGGAACTAGTTTGAGTGCATTTGGAGACCCGAAACCCAAAACCGAGTCAATAGGGGCATTTTGGGAATTTGGTGACTTGTGTGAACCCTTTATTTAGCATTGGCCGGCCCTACCTACCACCCCCACCCGTGAGAATAGCCACAGCAGCCCCCTCTCTTCATTTACTTCTTCTTCTTCATTCCTTCTTCTTCTCCACTTCTCCTTTCTTCTTCCTTCCTTCTCCAAGTAAGCTTTTCTCCATCTTTCTTCTTTCTTTCTTCCATTTCTTCTTTTTTAAGCTAACCCTAACCTTACATTTTCTCTAACCTAGGTGTGAGGAGCTTAGATCTAGTGTGGGAGCTAGAATTGGTGGCTTGGAGCTTGAGGGAGGTGAATTCTAGGGATTGTGAGACTTTGGCCTTGGGATTCCAACTCCCAAGAGGTAAAACCTAACTTTCCCCTTCCTAATTATTTTCGTGTAGTGTAATTAGTGTTGTAGAACCCTCCTAGACCCTAACCCTACCCGTAGGAGGAAGTTGGAACTAGTTTGGGTGAGTTTAGAGACTTTGACATTAGGTTTTGTGTCGAATTCGGGTGGAATCCGAATTTGGCCCAATTTTGGGTGATGCCCTAGGTTAGATGGACCTAGGTAGACGTTGTCGGGTGTCTAGAGGGTGAGTGTGTGTCTCCGTTCGGACACGGGAAGCCGTGTCGCGGAGAAACGGGCGTTTCGGGCGAAATTGGGGCTTTTCGTCGTCGCCGATTCTAAGTGCATGTGCGTTTCCGCCACGGGCCTAGAATCGACGTGGGAGCGCATTTTCTAGGATCTAGACATCGTGTAGAGCGCGTGGGTAAATTTTGGGCCGATTCCGAGTTCGTTTGGTGTGCGTTTCAGGAGGTTTTCCGAGCCGCGCACCACGTGTTCGTCGAAATGACCGAACGGCCATTTCGACTTGGTTTCCTCGTTTCGGCTTTGTGCGCGCGTTGGGTTAGTATCGGGGAGTGTGTGCTAGAGTTTTCGGGCTATATTTTATATATTTTAGGGTATTGGTGAGTGTCGGGGTCGTTGGGCGTGCGAGGGGCGTGTTGTTTGAGTGTTGTGTGCGTGGTTGTGTTTGTTTTGATATGTGTCTATATATATATATATTTATATATATGTATGTGTGTTATATATATATTTATATATGTGTGTGTGTATTTATATTTATGTACTTGTATATGTATATGTCTATGTGTATATATATATATATGTATATGTGTAAGTGTGCTTGTGTGTGTGTATATATATATATATATATATATATATATAGGTGTATGTATATATATATAGTTGAGAGTGTGTGTAGATATATATATATATATATATATATATATATATATATATATATATATATATATATCGAGTGTATATATATATATGTAGCTATGTATATATATTTATGTGTGTGTGTGTTGTTAGTGTTGTGAGTGTGTGTGTATTAGTGTGTGAGTGTGCTAGTGTGTGTGTGTTAGAGTGTGTAGTTAAGTGTGTGTATATATATATATGTATCTAGTTATATATATATAGATATATACGTATGTATATATATATATAGGATGATATATATGTATATATATGGGTGTGTGTGTGTGTGTATGTGTGAGGAAGGGGGGGTGCAGAACCAGCCGCAGCGAGCAGCAGCTGCTGCTGCACTGCAGCAGCAGCACAGCAGCAGCAGAATCAGCAGCAGCAGTAGCATAGAGGAGCAGCAGCAGCGCAGCAATAACAGCAGCCAGCAGCAGCATCATCAGCATGTAGAGCCAGCAGCAGCAGCGCGTTGGCAAGGCTAGTAGCGAGGGGTGTTAGCGAGGGGTGTTAGGTAATAGATAATAGTTAGAGTATATGTTAGATAGATAAGTTAGATAGATAGATAGTAGGATAAATAGATAAGATAGCTAGTTAAATAGTTATTAGATACTTAGATAGATAGATACCTATATCTATGGATACTAGATAGGTAGATAGGTAGATAGGTAGATAGGTAGTTTTATCTATCTAGGAGATAGATATCTATATATCTATAGTTAGTTATATATATATAGATATCTTGATAGGTAATATATATATATATATGTTATGATTAGGTAAGGTAATGGGTATCGGGTAAATGTGTGTGGATATCTATATACATAGGTATATACCTACTTAGATATATATAAATATAGTAGATATCTATATTACCTAGCCTAGATTAATAACTAGGTATATAATTAATAGCTAGGTAGCTAGTTAGAGGGGTTTGAGAGCGAAACCTCAATACCTTGAGATACCGAGGTATCTCGATACCTTGAGATATTCAAGGTATTAAGTTTCGAGCGGGGTATTTGAGCATTAGCCTAGGAAATGCTTGGGAGTGATTTTTATATGTTTATATGTATATAATTACGCGTGCTAGCATAGGTTTTAGCGGGTTTAGGCGGGGTGCGTGGCCTAGGGCGAGGTATCGGATACCGAGGGTATCTCGGTATCTCGATTAGGCGAGTTTGTGAGTTTAGTAGCTTAATGAGCTCGGTTTGACCTAGAATTTCAGGGGCACCCTAGTTTGACCTAGCTTTGACCATAATTGTCCCCGTTGACCATAAAAGTCAACGTTTGACCTAGTTTGGACCTAGAGTTGACTTTTTGGACCTCGGGTTGACTTTTTGACCCGAATTTCACCGGTTTGACCCGTTCGACCTAGAATAGCCCTAGAAGCCTGTTTTTTAATTATTTTATATCAGTTTAAATGCTTAGAACCCTGTTTAATCCTTGCTTTTCACATTAGGTCCTTGCGACACCGGTCCGGACCTCGATCCTCATCAGTTGCTCAGGACATCAGGCGAGTACCTACCTCTGATAGTTTTCATTTCATGATAGCGTTTATATCACCTGTTCTAGAACTGTAATACTTGATTCTGACACATTATTACACGAGCTGGTACTAGTGGATCCCGTCATGAGGTGCTATCCCCCTTACCGTGTTCAGCGGGTACTCTATCACGTGTATTTCATCATGTGCTTCGGGTATTGATTATCATGTGCTATCATGTGCTTCTTGTGCTCTCGCCTTCGTGTGCGCGAGCTATTATCATGTATGTAGCGTGTTGTGGTTGGATCCAATGGTATTAGTGGGGGAGGGGAGTAGTGAGTTGGTTATATGATCAAAGCCAAACAGTATTCATGTGTATGTCGGTTATGCAACTCACGCATAACGGAGTTATCGTAGTGACTTTCATGTGCAACCTAAGCCGATCATATAACGAACTTGTGCTCAAGGCACTTAGCTAGTATTCATGTTTCTCACCTGCAGTTACTTTTCCACTACTTGTATTGTTCTCCAGTTTACATTGCAGCTACTTCTTGTGCTCCAGCATATATTTATTTCCTGTGCATCTTGATTACTTTTCTATTGCTCGTCATATACACCTTACCATGTATTTGGAGTTGCTTTCAGAGTTATGTACTTCGCTCCAGTCCTGACTGGGCATATTTTTTCCAGAGGATCCTGAGGACTATTGCCCTACGTTCTACGGGCCTGGTGTTGACGACTGTTGTGACCCCGAGGAGGAGTGCGCCGAGGAGACGCCGATAGCACCCTAGTTAGCTAGGTGGGTTTCCTGGGTTATTTTCAGTGGTTTGTATTTTGGATGACTGTACTTATTCTTTTGATGCTGTGATGTTGTAGCTTTTAGACCTGGACTGTATTATTTTGGATTGCCTTGCTCTCTTGGTTCTGTTTCTTGTTTATATCATATCGTGCTTATATTCTTCCTCTAGTTTTGTGATTGAGATTATTGTCATATATATATTGCGTGGTTGCCCTCCTGTTGGAGAGGATATTATTCACATATATATATATTGCGTGGTTTTGCCCTCCTTTTGGAGAGGTCATGCCGGATTTTTCTGTGAGTTATCTAGATAGTTGGTTGACCTAGAACGGACCTTTACAGCGTTCTACCGCCGATTCTGCGGCGTAGGCTGGACGTACCCACGGCTCATGCCCGATTTTCGGGTGCGGGTCGTGACAATTATTTTTCGTATTCTCGTATGGTTTAGACAATATTTAACATTAGAGAATATTTAATCTTAGACAATGTTCATTGAGTATCTTGTATTGTAATGTGTCATGGTTGGATCCATTATACTAGTCAAAAAAAGGGGAAGTGTTAGTTAGATATGTGATCAAAGCCTAGATAATGTTCAATATTTAAGTTAGACAATATTTATCCAACGTTTAAGTAGACAATGTTCAACCCAAGCCGATCACATATCTAACTAATATTTTAAATAGTTTAATTACAGTTCTCTATCATATTTTATTGTCTTTATTCTATTTTATTGTGATCAATGTATATCATATAGTTCTAAATTATATGTCTCTTTCTTCCATAGTATGATATTGTTCATTGCTTCTCGTCTTGTATTATATTCTCTATTTCTGTTTTTAGTTATTATGAATTAACTGAAACTGCTATTGGGTTGTACTTTGCTCCAATCCTAACTGGATATATTTTTCAGATGAGTGGTTAAAGGAGATGTGTTCTACCTTTTACGGGCCACAAGATGGCGAGCCGACTGAGGATTTAGTGCCAGCTATCGAGGTGACTTAGATTTCCATTAGCATATTGTATATATTTCAGTTTTAGACATTAAGCATGTATATATTATTTGAGATTTGTGTTGTAGCTAAACTATTAGTCTTGGATGTATTGTAACTTCGTGACTCTTTCTTCTATTCCATATCGTGCATTTATCTTCCCTTAGTTTTATATTGTGATTCAGTATTGATTATGATTATACCATCATATTGTCCTCCAACTGGAGTTGAGATATCATTGACAGGTATCATTATATATATATTGTGTGAGATATTTAGATATTATTGTTGACCTACACATCGTTCTACCATCGATGCTGTGGCGTAGGCTGGACGTACCCACGTATTTGTGCCCCTACACCGGGTGTGGGTCATGACAACTCCTACTAGAGATACTGGAGCCAGTACAACTAACCCTAGCTCATGGGGAGACGAAGTTAACTTAACTGTAGAGCAAAGGAGTATGGATACGAATGAGCTAGCCCTGCAGGAGGTCCCCCAATCCTCTCAACTGGGAAAGAGAATGGGAGCGGAGAATGAGAAAGAAGGAAGAGGGGGAGGAAATAAGGAGACACAACATGCGATGATAGTGTTCACCGCTGACAACCAACAAGGGAAAGATACTCTAGTCTGGTTACATTTAGTGCTGAGGCTGTTAACCAAGAAGGTAATCATGTCAGAGTTAGGAGAAAACTGGCAAGTGGAGGAGGGCTCTGTATAGTTCTGCCTATGGACAAATTTTCAAAAACCCTGAGTAAAAAAGACGGACAACTAGACGGGCAACAACCTAGCAAGGAACCGTTGACGTACCTGAATCCTATTTGGTAGGCAAAAGTGGAATCAAAAGCAGGAGATGACAAAGCTCATAACCGACAAAAGAATGGACTCTCCCCACCCCTTAGAGAGAGTTCGCGTATCAACAAAGGAACACACCAACATAATTTATGACTATATTCACATGGAATGTGAGAGGGGCAAATTCGATTGGTAGGTGGAGGAATATTTTGTGATACAACAATAAATCCAAGTGCTCGATCATCAATATTTTGGAATCCAAAGTAAGATCAAAAATTTTGATTAATAGGCATACTCCGACGCACTGGTCCTCCGTACACAATCTTGATTGTAGCGATATAGCTCACATATGGGTTATGTGGGGCACCAGGATCTGGTAGGGAGATGTGATACAACGATCGGACCAACTCCTCACCATTAAATTTACCAACAAAGGGGTTGTAGAAGTATGAAAAATATGGATCCATGCGTCCAACAACCATGCGCCCAAAGTAAAGCTCAGAAGAGATCGGGCCACAAAGTCATCTTGCGGCCCAGAAAGGCGACATCCATGTGTGCTTTGGCCGCAGATGGACTTGAAGTGGCATCCTGACAACAAGATCATCTCTGACACAGAATCCTGACAAAAAGGATTTTCTGAACGCCTCGAAGGACGTGAACACGCTAAACGACAGAAGTCTCACGTCAGCATAAACTTTACTCTTGTTGGGTGTGCAGCACTATGCGGCAGCACAATAAAGATCACATGCGTCTCTGACCCCATGCATTCCAGACACCATGCGTCACATGTGTCTCTGGTCCCATGCGCCCCAGACTCCATGCGTTCCATGCGTCTCCGGCCTCATGCGTCCCAAACTCCATGCGTCCCATGCGTCTCTGGCCATATGTGTCCCAGACTCCATATAGACAAAAATTTGTTGTTATAACTGAAGTAATTCTCTCCAACCAAGTGCGGATCACGTGTCAAGCTGACCAAGTCACGCACACAATGGACAAGAACCGCGAGGATCTCCAACAACAGCAAAATCCCAACAAAACGTCCACGTGGCAGCTCGCCCTGGATTTAACTCATACTATGCTCCCACAGTTACAACCCATTATGTTGAAAGAGACCCATGCAACACCCAAACAGAGGCACATGCGGCACCTATAACCCAACAACATGATGGCTATTAATAGGAGAAACTTGGACGTCCAAAAGGTCGGGATTTTTTTTCTATTTCAGAGAGAGAGAGCATACCCCCCCACCCCCGGCTAGCTACATACGTGCACACAAGCTCAGGAGAGCATCATCATTCCCTTATCGGACCGTCAATGGAGTAAAGGAGCCGCCACAGCTCTCTTTGTCCATGTCACTACCACATTTTCTAGGAAAGGGTATTTTAGTAATTTTATATTTATTTAAATATTGTGTGTGTTAGATAATTATTTATTATATTATTTAATTATTGTTAGATGTTAGTTATTTTTTTTGGACTTGTGTTAGTGGACCTAACTAGTTTAGTTTAGACTCATGGACCAACATGTATTAATTGTTAGATTTGAGCCCAACTAGAAAGCCCATTGATTAGGAGGATGATTAATTTAATTAAACTATTAGACTAGAACCTTTCCTCCTTAATTATTTTTTCATGAGAGGCCTAAAGGGGTATAATATATATTATATAGTGACTTGAGGAAGGGATAAGGAGGTGCCGACCTATTAAAGAAGAGGGGGCAGTTTTTCTCTTCTCTTTTCATTTGCAATCTAGATCTAGAGTTTTCCTCAACCAAATTCCTTCATTTCTACATCATTTTTCTACCAAATTTTATCTTAATTCCTTTCCAAATCACCATTGGAGGCTAGTGGAGCAAGGATCTAGAAGGAAAAAGTAATGATCTACAAAGAGGAGTAAGGATCTACAAGTTGGAGGCCTATTTTATCATATTTGGAAGTTGTATTGGGAATCCATCTTCCAATAGATATAATTTAGTTTTTCTCCTTAATTTAGGTTCTAAATCTGAGATTTAACCATGAGAAATCAATCCATATGCATAGGGTACCCATATGATTTGATTTTGAGTTCATAGGAGGCCTATTGAGAAAGTTATGGCACTTTTTGTGTCAATTTTAGAGAAATTTCGAGATTGACACTTGTTGTGTATGTCAATTGGTCCTATAGATTAATTTGGCATATGCTTGTGTGTTTGGGGCTAGTGTCATATCCACAATTGGGTACATGTAGGTCGTATCCCAATAATTTGGTGATACGTGTTGATTTGGGGGGGTTTTCTCCGACACGGGACTTTGTGCATGTCATATTTTGACACGGACAGTAGATTTGTGTTTGACTCTTTGTATTGTTCATAAATAATATATTAGGCTTGCTCGTGTCCTTCGGGTACGTTTGGATGTGTGGTGGACTCGTGTCGCAAGCGTATCGTAGATATAGTGGGATACGGGTGTGATGCACTCAAGGTGTTTGTTCATTTTATTTCTAGATCTATTTTCCCATTGTTCTTAGTCTTCATAATATGTAATTATATGCATGTATATATATATATATATTGATTATGTATATATATATTTATATGTTAGTGTATCATATATTTATGTACCTATGTGTTATGTATATATGTAACTCTATTTCTACATATGTAATAGCTAGTAATTATAGTAGTGTATATATGTATATATATATATATATATATATATATATATATATATATATATATATATATATATACTTGCATGATTATATATATATATACATGTACATAAATGTGATGATATATATATATGATACTATAGTTAACTATATGTGTATGTTATACTATATGTATTATTGTGGAAGATGTATATATATAGAGAGAGAGAGAGAGGATCATGTATATATATATATAAATAGATATAGTTAATATATATTTATTAGTATATATTGTTTATGTAATAGTGCATAAGAGAGAGAGAGAGGGGGCTCAGCCTTACAGCGACAGCAGCAACATTTATAGCAACAGCAGCCGCATTAGCAACAGCAGCAGCTTCAGCGACAGCAGCAACAGCAGCATTAGCAACAGCAGTAGCGCATTAGCAACAGCAGCAGCTTCAGCGACAACAGCAGCAGCAGTATTAGCAACAGCAGCAGAAACCGTAGCAACAACAGTAATATCAGCAACATTTAGCGACGGGCAGCATCAGATTTTCAGCGACAGCTTGCCTATATAAGTTATCAATATGTATTAATTGTAGGTATTTAGTATATGCATGGTATTGGTATATATGTATATATTTCATAATTGGTATTTATGCTTTAATATATTATATTTTAGTAGTTAGTTGCTAGCATATAGTTATTAATGGGTGGTTAGTATTTATGAGGAATTGACAATTACCTTGAGAAACCAAGGTAAGTATCAAGGTATTTAAGGATACCCAAGGTATTGGATTTGGGTATCAAGATGAGTGTCTAGTGGTACGATACCGAGTTGGTTCGAAACCAAGGTATCCACATATCTTTTGGTAATTAGGATTTTATATTTAATATTCTTTGATATGTATATATGTGATATTTTATATCTCCTATTTGCATATCTTGAGATATGGTATCCTAGCATCCTAAGATGTAGCTTGTATGACCTAGATTCATAGTGTATAAACCCAACATCTTTGAGATAGACTCATGCAACCTAGAAATAGGTAGTTTGACCAAGTTTGACTAGTTTGACTTAGAGTTGACCTAGTTTGACTATTTTGACTTAGAAATAGCTTTTTGACCTAGATATTGACTAGTTTAACTTATTTTCTTTTCGAAATCTTGTATTGATGTTATACTCCATATCTAGGTCTTTGAGGCACCGTATCAGACATCTGTGGGACTATTCACCGGACTTTAGGCGAGTACATTCTCTGATAGTTTCTCATTTATGATATCCTCTATGTTCATTGTATCTAGTGTAGATATCCATATTTCTTGACACAATGGTTACACGGATTGGTATATCTGAATCTCTTCAAGAGATGTTATTCCTAGATATATGGTGTATCTTGTGCAAGCCTTGTTTCATTGATTATCTTGTATATGTACAGACACTGATTCTCGGGGAGACTTGCTACCTTCCTAGAGAATTTCGTACCATAGCATACCATAGTTGGATCCACTATACCAGTCGGGGGTGGGGAGTATTTTAGTGTAGATATGTGATCATACCTTTCTTGTGCATGTCTTATTTTCCTGTGAGTGTTGGTCATACACCGCACGTATGACTAACCAGGCCATTATTCCTGTGCAAGTTCCCAAGCCGATCATATGTTAAAGCTAGTACTCACATACTTAGTCATTAGTATTCTTGTTCATTGTCATATTGTTCATTCTTGTATTTATTTCCAGTATTTTCTTTATTGTATATCTCTTGCATCTATTGTTGCATCTTGTATATTCACATCTATTTATTGTTACATAGTTTTTATCATTATTAGAATTGCTGTTAGAGATGTACTCTGCTCCTTTCCTGACTGGATATATTTTTTCCATATGACACTGAGGAGTGGTACCCTACACATTATGGACCTCAGGATGTTGTGGGCTTAGAGTCAGAGACCCTGGTTCAGGAGAGACTTATCCCGACTGAGACAGATAACCCCGGACTTGTAGCTTCTTAGTATTCTTTGTACTGGATTTGTCTCTAGCTTATTTGTTTAGTATTTCTTCAGACCCAGTGATGTTATTATTTGACTCATGAGTTGTATGTGACTATTCTATTCTTTATCGTATTCATGCTTATTTCCATCTTAGATCTGTGATTGAGTATATTGATATTATTGGTGGCTCATTATATTGTTAAATAGATTACCCAAACATCGTTCTACTGTCGATTCTGTGGCGTAGGTTGGGCGTTGTTTCCGACTTGCATTCCTACATCGGGTGTGGGTCGTGACAGTCCATCGTCACTACCCAGATAAAAAAAATTGTACTTAGACTGTCTGTCTAGGACCTCTTTATAATTTCTTTAGTTTGTTGATTAAATCAAGCTCTTTTCGACTTTCAAATTTAATGGCGAACAAGATGATGACTCTGTTAGGGAAAACTTCTCCTCTAATGAGAAGACAGTGACGCAGTCCGATACGGCCAAGCTGGGATCGACCCAAAGGATGCTGGTGGTACGCTTCAACCAGCAAGCATTCGAAAACATGCTCTTTGGGAAAAGAACGATTCCTTCTCCAAGTCAAGCAAATCCTAAGAAGACCCGTAGGACATGGGTAGAAAAGACCGATTTGACTCTTCCAACTGTGGAGCATGCGCTCCCCAATACTCTTCATGTTACCACAGACGAACATCATGCGTCCACCCAGACTAGCTCTGTTCATGGGGCAATCGGGAAAGGCTCTCAGCAACCAAACTCTGACAGAGAAAAATACTTCGATGCCAAAAGTTTGGTGGTTGAGACAAGCTTCATGGGGCAACAGCAGAAGTCGCGTAAGTCTCGCAGGCAAAAGTCGACATACGACACCGATCGGTGGCCGCGGGCAAATGACCACATGCGGCCAACACAGTAGCAAAACCTCCGTCTTCGACCGAATCTCATGCAGCGTTGAATCCATGCGCCTTGCTGAGAAAGGGAAGGATGTGAACTTGGACTCTTTATACTACACACCGGTGCATGCTAGATCGCAGGTGTCCAGGGTACTGCAATCTCGCCAAGCTCAAGCAACTGCTCATACGGACGGCCATCAACAGGCTCCGCTAACTGTTACGCGGGCCCCTGACGAAAAGTGGTACAAGACTGACCCATGTGTCCAATTCGCAGTGGCAAACGGACAGGGTCAGTCTCGAAAGTCTTACATTAACGACTTGGGGAGAGTTCTTGTACGAACCCCAGGACAAGGAGAAAAAGCAACACCTACTCACCCATGTGCTCGGTCTAACCAGACTCGTAACAAGGGTGTAAAGGTGGACCAGCCCTCGCTTGATTTAAGCAACATGATCAACCATAAGCGCAAAATCAGGGAAGCAACAACGGCATGTGAGGTATCCCCTCCAGGATACCCCTATGCCAACATCATCATCAACTGCTGCTGTGCTAAAGCAGCAGTGCCAACAAACAGGTAGTCAGAGTTCCAACAGCTGCAACCAAAGGAACCTACCTGACAGTGTTCCAAAAAATAGGTAGAATAACCAGAGGAGGAGAAGCTGCCCTTCGCCTCATGCTATTCTGCTTGGAAGTCTCCCTCCACAAGGGATGATCGAAAGTTTAGCGCCTCAAACCCTTCGCTTTCGGCCAGCGTGCCGAGAAGGCGGACCCAAGGAAGACAGGTGACAGTACCTAAAAAAAGAGTTTTCCAGGACATCCGCTCCAAGAAGAAACTATCAGCTGCCAGGGGTGGTTCTTTCTCAGGACCCCTAGTGGTTCTGTAAGCTGGGGGAAGCAATCCCCCATAACTCTATGACAACCCGACATTCCGAGGGGACAGCAATTTCCAAGGAACTAATGTCGAGATTCCTGGTGGTAGTCACCCTCACCAAGTGTAATCACCTGAAAAATTTAGTATTTTTAAAATTTAATTTTCTGGAATTAATTAGCATTTTTCTGTAATTTTAAACTAAGGTAGTCTATTTTAAAATAAATTTTTAAAAGATAATATATAATATTAAAATGTGATGAAAATTATATTTTCTAGTGTAAAATTAAAAATCGGACATGGGGTAATTTTTCGGGAATTTATTGGATCCCGGATGAATTTTTAAAGCATTAAAAACTATTATTTAATTTAACTAATTAATTAAACCAATAAATAAAAAACAAAAAAAAACAAACCAAACCCAGAGTCAGAACCGGACCGGACCGGCCGGTCTGACCGAACCGGACCGCTCAGCTAGCGGGTCGGATCCGGGTTCAATCCGACCCGACCCGCCACCAACCCGACCCGCTAGCTTCTCCCCTCCCAAACATTCAGCCGCCGACTGTTTACCTCCCCCTCCGCCGTATAACGTTCGCCGCCGCTGCCCGATGGCCTCTCCGACCGTTCCCTTCCTCTTCCCCCGAACGACGACCACCTCCCTTCCTCTTCCGGTAACCTCCGGCGGTTTCTCTACCCCTAGACCTCTATATAAACCTAGGTAGCCTCCGGCCGGAAATACCTTCCATACCCATCATCTCCGGCGACCTCCCTCCCGTCTCCGACCACCACGCGCCACAACCCAGACCACCCGGAACCCTCCGCCTTACCACCAGCGACCACCCGCCGGACCCCAGAACCTTGACCCAAGACTCAGTCGAACCCGAGCCCCATTTTTCCTCCGTCCAGCCGACGTCCGGCCGCCAACGGCGCCAGATCCGGCCGCCCAGACCGTCGCCGCCCACTCCAGATCCGGCCGCCCACGAACCCCAGGCCGACTCCGGCGAGCTCGGACACGACGCAGAACCCTACCCTAGCCAGGACACGGCTCGACACAGAGTCCAGGACACGGAGATTCGACTCAGACGCGTAAATCGGACTTTTTGAGCCCTGTTCAGGTACTCGTAACTTTCTCTTTGCAGCTCCGATTCCTATTCCGTCAGTTGTATCACGTAGCCTGTATGACCCCCTCGGTGCCCGTGCAAACCGCTCGGTGCATCGCGACTTGTGGTGATCGCGAACAGCGATCCAAAAATAGGAAAACCAACGTCCTATTTCACCCCAGAACTGAGTATGCCCCGCCAAACGGGACGACTTGATCACGTACGGTCTTCATCGATACATGAGCGTCGTTGATACGGACGTGCAGGATTTCGCAGAAGCTGATTCGGATGTGCGTGCACACCGGAATCAGTACGTATCCGCGGACAACGCCCGTATCCGACTTTTCTGTATTTTGCTGTAACTTAGTGTATACACGTCGGATCGAGACGAAACTTACGCCATCGGACTCGTAGCAATACGCTGGTCCTGTGAGTCAAGTTTGGTTCGAATCTGAGAACGTTGGAAAAATTGCGTATCGTGGGCCCCACAGGCTCCACTTGACGGGCGATTTTGAGAACGGCTCATCGGAATCCAATTTTGGAAGTTCCGTTGGGTTCGTATCATCGTTCCTGACTTGTTGACACTAAGTTGGACTAATTTGGAGACCTTTGATCCTGACGCGTTTTTCAGTGCAAAGCGACCCACATTTGGACCCCGCTTTGAATTGAAAATGTCGTTTTTGCCCTTGTGTCCAAACTGGACTTAAGGACAGGCAATTCTAGCTATTTCATATGTTCTGAGACTGTTGGTAATGTTCATTTCAGCTTTTGGAGGAGTATTTGCTGAACCCACGGATACAGGGATCGCTACTGGTATTCCAACCCCAGGCAAGTGTACCTTGCCAAATTATGTAGTTTAGATAATTATTTCCTTGCTTATTTATATTATTCATTATGCTTAAACCTAGGGCCGTATGACCTACTAAGCGTCCGATTATAGTCGGGTGCCAACCCCGTACGCGGAGTTGTGTACGTCATTTAGAGATGGACATTCGTGACCCTTTACATTCTAGTACTTGTTGTATCAAGTACAATAACCTAGGACACTTGACACCAAACATATGACAGAATCTTCTTGAGATATTCATGGTGATTATGTGTAGGATACAGGATGGACATAGATATTATATTCCTAGAGATTATGACTTGTTGCATTAGCTATGATCTCACGTGACATGGACATGAGACGTTATGGACATGAGACGTGTGGTTACATTGGGTGGGGAGAGACACACAGGCTACAGGCTGTTCTATATATATCTACTACTATTATGAGGTTGTAGACTCTCGAGCAGAGCTAGACCCATTACTTGTTATTACTGCTACCGGCTCCCCGATACAGAGCTTGTAGCAGTCTCAGCCTGAGTACTAGTGATGCTCTCAGTTGCATTATTCACATAGATGGTTATGTAGATACCCTGCTTATGCTATTTACTATTTCACTGCATTTATTTGGCTTGTATTATCTGTATCTTGCTATGTCCCCTGAGGACCTGGATCTGGATGATGTCCCCAGGTTTAGCAGAAGAGCATTATCCCGAGGTTTACGGGACAGGAGCTGAAGCTTTACCAGAAGCTGTTGCTGAAACTGAACCAAACTTAGAAGCAGAGGTGATGGCTGAAGACTTTTCTTGAGTTTATGTTATTTGTACTCATCAGATACTTTATTTTGGACTCCTTTGTTCTGGTCTGTTGAACCAGTGTTGTAGACTTTTATCGAGTTGTTCCCCGACATACTTTGCTGAGACTGGACATTGATGTACTTTCTTTATTTGCTGTTGTTATTATTATTTGTGTGTGGATGAGATTAGTTTAGACTTATTGTTGTAGACCTATATTTACAGCTTAAGTATGCCCCGATGGATCCATTAAATTGGGTTTGTCCATCGGTGCGTACTGCTGGCCATTGCCACGTGTCCAGTCCCCTGGTATTTTGGGACTGGGGCGTGACACCAAGAAGACGCATCTTCATACGCTAAGGGTAGTGTTCTCTCAGAGTATTATGAAGAGGACGTGATGCTGACAACTTTTTTTTAGGACTGTTCGATGCAAGAGTCCAAGGAGGAAAGTACGACGTCCACTATTCCATCTACTGCCTCCCATATAAGAAACAGTGTACATGGCAGGGGATGGTCACGAGGGACCAGAAAATGATAGCACCTCAAAACTCTCGAGGCTATGATGCACACCATGAGTTCGTTGATGCAATCCTTGACCCAGACGATGCTGGAGATTAAGGCAAATATGGCCTCATAGCCACCAAGAACCTCAGAAGAAGATAGTCAAGATCCCGGGACAAATGGAAACTCAAACGCCACCGCTCCGCCTATCAATGGCGATCGCATTAGGCCTGGATCATCAACTCCTTCCACAGTAGATGAGGCTCGGGAAGCGATGCGGGAGGTACGAAAATTACGAGCCTGCTTGGACTCAATGGGGAACCGAGACTCACTGCGGGAACTCGGGATTCGACAACTATATTCCCTCGAGTGGAGAGACATTCCCTATCTACCTAAATACAAGCCCTTCAAGTTAAATCCATTTGAAGGGAGGACGTCTCCTCGCCATTACATAAGCTACTTTGAGACAACAATTGGGCATCTGTCCCGCAGTGATGCTCTCCTCACCAAACTCTTTGTCGGGGCATTATCGGTGGTCACCTTCGATTGGTTATGCAACCTCTAAGACAACTACATATCGTTATTCGACGATCTTAAAATTCTCTTCCTCGCCCGATTCTATGACGGAGGATGTGACATGATGATGTCCTCCATGTTGGACATCATACAAAAAAAAAAGGAGCATGTACGGGAATACATCGAACGCTACAGGCAAGCCACGCTGAAGCTACCCCCGGGTAATCCTGAATCTACTCTGATGGACATATGCCGGAAGAACCTACTTCCGACGATCAGGCTATGGATGGATGATACCCAATTCAAAGACTGGACGACATTCATCATAAATGTTATCGGCCCTGAAAAGATGGTGAATGATGTCCGTCTCTTGGGAATACAGATCCTTGTCGCTGAGGATAGAAAAAAGCCCCAATAACAGTAATAACAACAACAACAACAACAACAACAACAACAACAACAACAACGGCTACAATAGCCATGACGGCAAGAAAAAGCAGTCTATTGTCGCTAACTTGACTAAGAAGTCCGAGTAGAAGCCGACAGAAGCTCCAAAGCCAAAAGAGACCTACTCTTTCGAAGACGATGATGTCATGGAAATCTTTGACGAAATAATGCAGGGGAACAAGCTTTGGCTCCCCGATGTCAAATGCCTTGTTGAGGCAGCCAAGCTAAATAATCCAAAGTACTATCACTACCATCGTTATGTCCATCATGCGACGCGGGACTGCTACACGCTGAAGCGGTATATCCAGCGTCTGCTCGAAACCAATACCCTCATATTGGACATCGATGACAAGACGGTTGCCGCTAACATGGTATCACTCCAGTTCGGTAATTTTCTGGCGTCGAAAGGCCAAGCCGAAGTAATCCTGATCCCCCGGGCAATGACAGAGGTCGTCAATCTTTCGCCATCTCATAACCAAACAACCGGGCTGATACCTCTTACCATGCCACGTAGAGAGGTCATGTGGATCAATCCAGATATTGCTCCAGAATTGATGCAGCAGACAACACCTTATGCCACCAAGACTAAGGGCAAGAAGTCCAAGTCCTACTATTCGGTTTCTCTCCCTCCCGATGATGCCATAGCAGGAACAACAAGATTAGGCCTGGCGTATCAACTCGAGTATGAAACCCCTGACGATGGTGCACTCCTAATTATTGCACGTACAACATCGAATCTGGGTCTATCCCAATATCCGACAGCAGACAAGTCTAAGCAGAAAAAAACTCGCTTTGATAGACCGCTGCTCAAAGATACAACCCAAGGGCTGGACAAGCCCTACAACTTTGACATCTTGGCACAATTGGCCAATAATCCAGCGAAGTTGTCTTTATTCGAGCTTCTTCGACTCTCCAAAGACACTCGGGCTGCTCTTAGTGAGGCGTTACAAAATGCCGACACCTACCTGGCGCAGGTCAAGTCGCCAACTGAGAACCCTGCTGTATGCCCCCACTGCAACAACGTGATGGAGGCGATACCCAATATTATATTCTTACAACAAGACATATTGCTAAAGAATAATTGACACAATCATCCTCTATACTACACAGGATACATTAGCGCCATCATAGTGGACCGGATGCACATCAATCCTGGTTCGTCAATCAGCATCATCTTGCGGAGTCTGCTTCAGACCTTGGGCATCACGATGCATCATCTAGAAGCGACAGACACTGCCATTAGTAGCTTTAACGCGGGAAGAAGCTACCCTCTGGGCAAGATTCGCTTGAAGTGCCAAATCGTTGATCTAAAAATAGAGGTCACTGCTACGTCATAGACGTAGACGTATCCTACAACATTATCCTGGGACATCCATGGATACATCAATACATGATCGTACCTTCAACCTTGCACCAGTGCTTGAAGTACGTAGACGATCACGGCGTCGTCAAGACTGAATTTGCCGACGTGGATCCTTTCAAAGGGGTAGAGGCTTACTACTCTGATTCACTCATGTACAAGCAAGTCCGCCAGGATGAAGAAGGGAACGACGCCAATGACGAAGCAAAAATTGGCATATATCAGGCAAATATTTGACGGTCTACCTCAAGGGACGTGCTTGTGAAACAACCCCTCCCCTCATTATAAATATAAGAGGAAGGCACCACAACCTCTGACGGTACGACCGCTAAGTCGGAAGAAAGACCCAGTGGCAGTTTCTGCCTCCGAACCCTTGGTGGTCAAGCTTTGCATGAGGCCTCCAAAGCCCTCGCCTGCATTGGAGATAAATCCCAAGGAAGATGAACTAGAAAAGTACGTTGTGGCTCATACTAACGCTTCGTCCCTAGATGTAATTCCCCTGAAAAAGATCCCCTACTTTATGAATAAAGGGTTATCTTTGAACTACTTCGATGTCGCTCACTTGAGCATATTATCGCGGCGAATGTTCTTCGATGGTGCTTTAAGAACAGGGCCCAAAGGCGATATTATCGCGGGTGTCAGGATAGTACTGATTTTTCACACGATCTGGTCATCAACCGTACCTACTCTCTAACTGAGTCATTCTTCAATAATGTGGCAGATTATAATGCCCTCGTCATTGGGTTCCAACTTGCTAAACAAGTAGGAGTGTACTACCTAGAAGCCTACGGCAATTCCAAGTTGATAGTCTATCAAGTCTGAGGCGAGTACGAAGTCCGGAATGAAGACCTACTCCCCTACCACCAAGCCGCATTTGGAATAATATCCACCTTCGAGGGGTTCTAATTAGAGCACGTCCCTCAGCTGCAAAATATTGAGGCTGACACCCTGGCCGGCCTCGCAACCTCTCTAGCTGTTCCGATCAATACTCATAAACTAATTACTATGATCGGTCAGAAGATGGTCTGCCCGAAGAACAACCTCTATCAGTGCCTGAGCTACTCAGTATAGATGAGCACCGACTCACAAGACTTGAGACTCCCATTCATAGACTATGTAGTCTATGGAATTCTTCACGAGAACCCAAAGGAAGACACTTCTATCAGAAGACGTTTTTTCCGGTTTTATTACGATACAACTACCAAAATATTGTATCGCCGCTCCTATAATGGTCTTTTGCTACGATGCCTATCGAATGCCTAAGCGAAGCAGGCTCTCTGCGAGGCCCACGACGGGATTTGTGGTGCCCATCAGCCAGAACCCAAGCTACAGGATCATCTCCGGAGAATGGGTTACTATTGGCCAATAATGTAGCAGATGTCGTTGACTACGCAAGGAAGTGTCAAGCGTACCAAATCAATGCTGACTTCATCCACCAACACTCAGAGTTCCTACACCCGACCATTACGTCTTGGCCGTTCGAAGCCTGGGGCATGGATATCATAGGACCGATTAGTCCACCTTCGTCTAAGGGATATCGGTTCATCCTCGCCATTACCGACTACTTCTCTAAGTGGGCAGAAGTCATACCACTCGCTGAAGTCAAAATGTCTAACATGATCAGCTTCGTCAAGCATCACTTCATATACCACTTCGGCTTGCCATAGAGGATCATCCACGACAATGGTTCACAGTTTGCAAGACATGCTTTTTACCGATTTTGTGACAAAAATTGAATTCAGAATATAATCTCAATGGCCTACAACCCGGTAGCAAATGGTCTGACGGAAGCATTCAACAAGACCATTACAAAGCTACTCAAAAAGTTTGTGTCATCCTATAAGCGCGATTGGAATGAGAAGCTGGGTGAATGTCTTTGGGCCTACCACACAACGGTCTGTATATCTACTGGAAGCACGCCATTCTCTCTAGTCTACGGGAGCAAAGCAGTCCTCCCTCTCGAGGTCCAAATTCTCTCACTCTGAGTGGCTCTCTCCAACCGGCTAACCATCGACGATTATAATCACCATCGACGACTATAAGAGTTAGAAGCAATCAACGAGAAGCGTATTTTAGCTCAACAGCGCATTGAGCTATACCAAGCGTGCCTCTCAGGAGCCTTCAACAAACGGGTCAAGAAGAGTACTTACCAAGTGGGTGACCTCGTCCTGACATTAAAAAGGCCGATGGTTATGACCCACAAGACAACCGACAAGTTCTAACCCAAATGGGAAGACCCATTCGTCATAGAATCTGTATTCTCCAATGGCGCCTACCGACTGGCAAAACCTAATAACGACTTGCTCATAATGTCCATCAACGACAAGTTCCTAAAAAAGTACAATGTCTAAGACTAGGTCGGTACTTCTCTCGCCACATCAGGACAACAAATATGTATAGGGTTCCTACTCCATGTTCATCCCAGTGAGTGCATATGCACAATATTTCTCTACAAGCCATTATCAGTATTCAGGAGTCCTAGATAAGCAACGGATAATGGATTATCAAAAAGCTCCCCAGCGGAGCAGTCCTTAGGTCCACCTGCACGCTCCCGCAGGGACCATTCAAATAAAAAATAGTCTCATTAGATGCTAGCCATGTCCATATTACCTCTAAGCTATCAACCTAAACGATCTTTCCAGCGGAGTAACCCTCAGGTCTATCTATATTCGTGGATAGACCACACTTAGCAAACCACTCCTCGGTGAGTTTGCTCATGCATTGGTTCACGTCCATATTACCCATGAACTACTGTCCCAACACTTTTTCCCGGCCGAGTTTGCCATGTCCATATTACCTCTGAGCAAACCTTCCAGATTTGGCTATCGATTATCACATCCAGATTACCTCTGATAGGGTTTCATCTCAAACTTATTAATTGTACTCTCATGCGCAAGAAGTAATAGGTCCACCAAAAATTTTTCAGTGGTATATCCTCAATGGAAGCAAACGGTTCACGTCCATATTACCTCTGAACTATAAGCTGCCCATATTCTCCATCCAAAGAAAATAGTCATGTCCATATTACCTTTGGCTCATTTTCTTTTCCTTCCACTAATAACGGGATCGTGTCTAACCTCTCGGTATGACTATCGATTAGCTCACGTTCACTTTGCCTCTGAGATATCGTTCTCATATCCTCCCCAGTAGGGTTTGCTATGTTCTTCTTACCTCTGAGCAAACCTACATACTTGACTATCTATTACCATGTCAACATTACCTCTGATAACGATTGTCGTCTGAAAGTTAGCACCCGTACTTAACTCTAAGTGTGCCAGTGGTGTTAAGTCAACCAAACTTGCCACGTCCATATCACCTCTAGCAAGGCCTGTTTCGAATCTATTACTTGCACTCAAGTGTGCAAGAAGTAATAGGTCCACTAAAGATTCCCCAGTGGGACATCCTCAACAAACTACGGTGTTATACTACGTCCATATTACCCCTAGTACAAGACCCAAATTCTACAACATATAATATGATGGATTCTATAATATCCATCCAAGCTCCATATTGGGCATCACGAAAGATGGTAAAACTTGCATAAAGAGAACACACATCAGTCTCCAACGAAGATTGCAAAAAATATACAGCGGCCGCATGACCACTTCCAAGTCGCAGCTATATGCGGGAGGGGACATCTCGATATAGCCAAGACCGTACGCATGAGCAAGAGAAATTCTCATCCATGTGGCCAAGCCACAGATTGACCAATTCCTCATCCATGTGACCAAGCCACATATAGGCTCTACGAGCATGTTGCAGATGACTGCACAACTATGCGATAGGACTCTTTGAGGGTGGGGCATGCGCGTGTTCTAGATGATTTCTCATGCTGCAAGGCCATGTACTTGTGTCTCTATGTGATTTTGTGTCCCTGCTATCGCGACACACTCTTATCTCCAAGTAAAGCATCGAACTCATGGGGGCAAGGATCAAGACTGCCCCTGACAAACTCTTCAGTGAGGAGAGCCGTAGCCGTCGGCATTCTTTAGAGGGAAGAAGAAATAAAGCAAAGAAATAAATTTCTCTCTCCTCTTGGCCGCCTATTTTATAGGCTTCAAAGCCGCGTGAAGAGATCGAGGCAATAAACCAAGCAGTTATGAGGATGAACCGGATGCCTCAATTCGCGGGGTCTACTTTAATCTCCTTGGAAACCGATACCTCAAGCCCGTGTCAGGAGACGACATGGAATCCCAAGAAATTTACTCGAGGATCGAGCTGAATCCTATATTAAATAAAGATTTGACAGCCTGGAAGCGCTCATCTATGCGGCCCAACATCCATGTGGCCCAAGTGCCCCCTGTCCATGCTTCTTATTCAAAGTATTTCAAACTTGTCAGTTTGAAAATTTTGAAGAGGGTCTTGTAGAAGCATGAAAAATATGGATCCATGCGTCCAATACCCATGCGTCCCAAAGTAAAGCTCAGAAGAGATCGGGTCGCAGAGTCATCCTGCAGCCCAGAAAGATGACATCCATGCGTCCCAATCAGCCGAAGCAGCTTTGGCCATAGATGAACTTGATGTAGCATCCTGACAACAGGATCATCTCTGACATAGAATCCTGATAAAAAGAAATTTTTGAACGCCTCAAAGGACATGAACATGCTAAATGATAGAAGCCTTACGCTAGGATAAACTTTACTCTTGATGGGTGTGCAGCACCACACGTACAGCACAACAAAGATCCCATGCGTCTTTGACCCCATGCATCCCAGACTCCATGTGTTCCATGCATCTCTGATCCCATGCGATCCAGACTCCATGTGTTCCATGCGTCTCTGGCCCCATACGTTCCAGACTCCATGCGTTTCATGCGTCTTTGGCCACATGTGTCTCATACTCTATGTAGACCAAATTTTGTTGTTATAACTAAAGTATTTCTCTCCAACCAAGTGCGGAACATGTGTCAAGCTGACCAAGTCACGCACACAAAGGACAAGAGCCGCCAGGATCTCCAGCAACAGCAAAATCCTAACAAAACGTCCACGTGGCAGCTCACCCTGGATTCAACCCATACTATACGCCCATAGTTGCAACCATATTCTGTTGAATGAGCCTCCTACGACCACCAAACAGAGGTACTTATGACACCTATAACCCATCAGTATGATAGCTATAAATAAGAGCAACTTGGACGTCCCAAAGGTCGGCTTTTTCTGTTTCAGTGAGAGAATGAGCATACCCTCTCGGCCAGCTACATACGTACAGACAAGCTCAGGAGAGAGAAGAAAGGAGAGCATCCGCATTCTTTTATTGGACCGTCAACAGAGTAAAGGAGCCGCCACAGCGCTCTTTGTCCATCGTTACTGCCCAGATAAAAAAAAAATTATACTTAGACTTTATGTCTAGGACTTCTTTGTACTTTCTTTAGTTTATTGATTAAATCAAGCTCTTTTAGACTTTCAAATTTAATGGCGAACATGGGGGCTTCAAATTGTAGTAGGAGCGGTGTACGGTCATAATGACATAATCTAGCGTCTAGGGGTATTGAATGACATTATTATGACCATCACGTTTATTGGAGATATATGGCTGTTAGTTGTAGTGGGAGACTTCAATGCTACCTTATTCTTCCCTAAAAAAAATGAGGCCATCCAGTGCAATAAGCTATTATCTCATAATTTCAATATTGCATCTTATCCTCTGGACTCGGGTGCATGGATAAGACTTGACATATATGGACTTGGAATAACAAGGTGATAATTAATCGGATTATCTTTCAGCTTAACCGTGCTCTCTGTAATGGGAGATGGTTGGAAGTGTTCCAACCTTGTAGGATAGAATGCTTAACAAATTGAGCTAGTGATCACTCACATATTGTTATAAGACTGGCATAAGTGTCGATTATCAAAGGGAGACCTTTCAGATTCAATAACGCTTGGATTTATATGAAAGGCTATGAGGAGGTAGTCCAGCAAGATTGGGAGGCTGGGTTTACTGGAACTACTCAGTTCAAGATTGTTCAAAAGTTGAAAGTTATTAAAGGCCTACTCAAGTCCTGGAATAAAGGCAGACCTCATACTCCTCTCCAAGAACTGGAGGATAACTTGGCTGACATTCAACTGAGGGTTCAACTTGACCCGCTTAACCCCGTCCTCACGGAAGAGGAGATAGCACTCCAAGATCGACTGTGCAATGAAACATTCTTAGATGATATCCACATCAGACAAAAAATTAAATGCAGCTAGCTTAGAGATGGAGATAAGTGTTCTAAATTCTTCCATGCTACTGTCAAGGCTAGACAAAGTCGGAATACCATACATGGATTGCTAGATCTTGATGGAAGTCTCGTTACTGGGATGATGGTATCAGGAATAAGGCGGTACGATATTTTTGAGATCTCTACAACCAGTACTCATATCCGGACATCTTTCCACATATTATTTTTAAGAAGATGGTCTCTTGGCGAGGTAATGATGTCTTACGGACAACTGTCGATGGAGGAGATACATTATATTGTTATTAATAGACCCCATCAAATCGTCAGGACTAGATGGCTTTGGGGCGGCTTTCTTCAAGAAACACTGGGAGATGATAAAGGTATACGTCCTGGAAGAGGTGAAAGATTTTTTTTTCTCTCTGTTAAGTTGCTCAAGGAGCTTAATCACACTTTTGTGGTCTTAATTGCTAAAGTGGAGGGTGCGACTTCACCGGAAGACTTTCGGCCGATAGCATACTGTAATTTCTTATACAAGATTATAACACACCTGATGTGTGACCGGATGAGGGATGTGAAGAGAGAGCTTATTTCCCATAATCAGACGATATTTATCAAAGGACGCTCCATCTCGGAGAATTGTCTTCTGGCTCATGAGCTTGTTAGGATTTCAATAAGCAGGGAGGCAACAAAACGTGTCTAAATTTGGACCTCAAGAAAGCCTATGATATGGTTAATCGGGACTTTATCTACCACATCATGATCTATATGAGATTTGACAGATGGTGGGTGGACAGGATAAGGGAGTGTATATGCTCTACATCTTTCTCGATTATGGTTAGGGACCAACCAGAGGGATTTTTCTGGAGTAGCAGAGGTCTGAGACAAGGGGACCCCCTCTCTCCATATCTCTTTGCGATAGTCATGAAATTTCTCACTTATCTTTTGGATGATGTGATACTAGATTATTTGATTACCCCTATATTCAAAAGGTCAATCCAATGGTTTCTCATCTAATTTATGCTGATGACCTACTGGTGTTCGTAGAGCCATATGACAGATCCTTAGATACTCTAAAGGGTATATTTGATAACATGGAAAAATGGTCGGGTTTGCAGCTGAACAAGAATAAGAGCCATATGTTCCTGAATCGTACATGTGAGAATAAGGAGGCATGGCTGACCAAAATGGGCATTGTGGAAGGAATGCTTCATGTGAGATACTTGGGTCTCCCCCTATCAATCAACTATGCTGCTAGTGCGGAGTGTGAAGGTCTCCTCAACTACACGCATTCGAGACTAAAGTGATGGCAGACACATATGTTGTCCTTTGGAGGAAGGATTGAACTTGGTAAAGCCGTAATAGAGGTGGATGCTCTTTACTGGCTTCGGACCATTATGCTACCCAAGGGTACGATGAAGAAAATTAAAAGCATGTGTGCAAACTTCTTGTGGGAAGGAGGCATGGATGCAATCAGTTAGGAGGAGTTGTGTCGGCCTAAAAAGGAAGGTGGAGTTGGATTGCGATCTTTGGGGCTTCTCCGGGAAACTGCTTACCTCAAACTGTTCTGGAGATTTGTCAATGGAAAGTCTCTTTGGGATGAATGGATCAAGGCTAGATACTTTCCAAAAGGAAATTTTTGGTCAGCTGGTAGCAACAACAACTTCTCGGTCACCGTTAAAACTTTGTTGAAGACGAGAAGCAAGTCTAAGGGTAAGTTGACTAGAGTCATAGGCTCAGGGTACCAAACCAGCATTTGGCATGACCCCTGGATTGGGAACACTAGCATGATTGAGATAGAGGGATGGCATGTTTATTAGCTTATGGGCTCTACGGAAATGGTCAGCAGCCTTATCCAGGAAGGAGAGTGGAATATCCGGGACCATTTGATTGAGTCAGCACATGCAGAAGATATCTGGACTGTGGAGATTGATAGAAAAGTGGTGGAGGATTATTGGACATGGGCAGACATGGAGAAAGGTACTTTCAATTTCAGAACATCCATGAATCAAATACGGACTGGTCATGAGGAGGTTGATTGGGCGGATATGGTTTGGGCCAAAGGGGCTACAGTCAAGATGTCGCTGTGCTTATACAAATTGATCAGAAATAGGCTTCATATTCGAGACAGGTTGAGCAATTTTGGCATCCCATGTGAGGACATGAAGTTTTGTTTATGTGGTAAACATGATGAGACCAGTGATCATATGTTCTTTGCTTGTGATGTCACTTGGGAGATTTGGAGGGTGTAGAGACAAAAATTGGGGCAAACCACATTGTAGAGAACTTGTTGAGGTATTAAATGATATTAAAGTTTAGAAGGAGAAATGAGAGCCAGGTTATCGACTTAGATTATTTTTTTAGGAAGGTGGTATGGCATGTTTGGAGGGAACGCAACCGTCGTATCTTTGAGGGCCGATCATTTAGTACTTTTGTTGTACAAAGAAATATTGATGCTGACATAGATATCTTAGACTCCAGATTACTCATTTTTTTATTCTAGGATAGATCTAAGTTACAATTATTGCTGATCAATAATATATATATATATATATATATATATATATATATATATATTGTCAAAAGAATAAAAGAATAACAAATTTAAATTTGAAACATATGTGATTCGAACACGCGACCTTCTAATCCGGATCAAACATGTTGTCATTACTCCAAAACCATTAGTTTGTTAAATAAAAATATTAAAAATATGTATGAATTCTGCCAGACTGTTTGGCAGAATATTTCTTAGAAAATAATTTTTCCAAAATAATTTTTTCCAACCAAAATTTCTAAATTTTATTATTCTATAAAATTAATTCTAATTTTTTTTTTTACTTTGTGTCTAATACTTTTATCCGACGGAAATTTTTTTTTGGTATATAAGTTGACGATATATAAATTACAATTATTTTAGTAAGTCACAAAATACACCTTAAGGGCTCGTTTGGATCAAGGTTTTGTATTCCTAGAAATTTATTTTCCATTCATTTTCCATGGGAAATGAATTCAACATTCCTATACCCAATTTTCCTAGAATTACTTATCGAAGAAATATCTCTTTCAGTGATAAGTTTTACACTTGTCAAAAGCCATTTGTAACGAAAATCCGAATTTCTTGTATTGTCTTCTCGCCTCATGTCATATACGTATTGGACACAATAATAACATTCCAAATGCAAAGGGCATACAAGAGCTGGTATTGTTCATATATGTGTCTAAATTGTGGCATACACTATTTGTGTCCGTTTAGAGCAGCAGATTTTCATTCTCATAGCATACAACCAATTAGGAATCTCCATCAATAGTAATCGATTACTAAGCTAATCTAATAGTGAAAAAAATATGCATACGCATAACATAGACACACAATGCGTACGTAAAATATCCACTTTCGAATTTTCTACTTAGATGAACTTCGCCCAATCAAATAGGCCCTTAAAGGAACAAGGTCGCAGATCGTTGAAGCAGCACTCGTCATTCTCAAGGGAGGATCTAGTATATAACGGAGTGGACTCCAGCTCATCCATAAAATAAAATAAAAAATCACTCTTTCTTTTTATATATATTTTTATTTTTTTAATATGGATTAGTCCATCCCTGGCCCATCCGAATCCTATTGTCCATTCCAATTTCAGTTTCTAGATCCGCCCGTGGTCATTCTCTCCATAAGCAGTAACTAAACTCCTATCAGAAACTACGATGTGGGGCACCATCGACCTCTAGACTTAGCACCAAAACCGTCTCGATAAAGAAAAAGTCAGAAACTGAAAAGGAAAGCAAAATACAGATTGGGAGAGGCTGATTATGTTAGAGCTTAGAGAAAGATTGTTCCCCCGAATCCCCTCTTATATTTTGTTCTTCACCAAACATAGGCTGTAGCCTATGGTCCTAACAATCCTGTGAATAAATGTGGCATTAAAACTCACTTAAAGCCACTGAACTCTCAAACCCCAATAAACATTTACCATTCCTTTTCCACACAGCAAGGGACAAGGAGATGGCAATGTAAATGCCACAAGAAAGTGAGCTGTTATTGTCTGCAGCCAGCTCAAACAAATAACGTTCAACCAAAATGTAAACACAAAAACTAAGAAATAAAATTACAGAAAAGAGGGTAAAAAAAAATCAACATAAGTCCCCTCCTAGTCTTGTCAACAAGAAACCCATTAATCAAATATTTGTCAACTTTAGTTGGACCAATCTCTCTGACGAAATGGATCACACTATTGAGAGCCTGAGTTTCACCCAGCTAGCCACAAAAATTGCATCATGATTCACATGACTTGGTTTTATTGGAATAAAATATTAGGGCTTGGTTAATACCAACTGAATACAAACTGTTGCAAAAATGAGCAATTGGACAAACACCAGTCCCTTGCACTGAACTCATACACCACGTCCAAATGTACTAAATCACAAAATCACAAACAAAGAAACCATGTAATCAACATCCAACACAAACAAATAGCAGACGACAATCTCAATCATGATGTGTCGAGTAATACAGCAGGCCAACACAGGTCTTACTCATGTATCATTAGATTGCATCTATTCCAATATTCAGTACTGCTGCTGCTGTCAAAACGTCTGCAACAACACGTCTTGCACCATTTACTTACGCCAACCCCAGAACAAAAACCTAATGTAAGAGCCACTCCAGATCAACAACCTTATGTAAGAGCCACCCCGGATCAACAACCTAATGTAAGAAAGGTTTCATGCAGCAAACTCTTCAAATATTATCAGAAAATGATGCACCAAAGAGAATCCAATAGCCAACGAAACATAATTAAGATTACTTTGAGCTCCTTAAAAGTCCCAGCAAAACGTCTGCACTTCAAAATGGTTGCTGCATCTTCTCTGAGAATTCTTCTTTACATGGTAGATAAGTTCCAATAAGCAGCTTGAGACCATGACTTGAATCTGCTCAACTTTGACCTCACTTCCTCGAGTATGAATTGCCAGAGATCGAGTAGGAAGTAATCTTATTGCCTTGTAGTTTGCAAGTAGGCTTGCTATATTATGATCAGTTGGTATAAGAAGCTAGTAGATGCTTGTCAGTTTTGTTTGAGATAATGACTGCCTACATGCCAAGATCCTTCCAACTGTTTCTTTCTTTTTTTCTTCTAGACCAATACCTATTCATATAAACTGCATGACACACCATCGATAGGATAGCTGTAGCCTGCACAAGAAAAGAAGGGGAAGATATAAGTGGAAACATCAGAGATGAATAACCCATTGCATTATAGTTTTGCATTAATCAATAAGCAAGCAATTTGATGACAGTACATGAATGAAATAATAGGTAGCTAGTCATGTAAACTAAGAAAAATCTCTAAAGCAAACAGCACTCAAGAAATAAAAAAATGACACACACACATATATATAACTGTAATGAGTTTTTTTTCTCATAGGCTGTAGATATTGCCACAAACAAGCCACAAAAGAGAAAAGAAAGGAAATAACACTTCGTTACAGATTCCAATGGTCATTTTAGTACTAGTTGGTCTTGGAAACGAGTGCCTAAAATTGGTTAAGGTAAATGCTCATATGCATATCAGAGGGTAAGCGAGGAAACAGACATTTCTAATGGTACCCGTATATCCCCAAAACATTGCAGCTTAGAACAATTCACATTCTGATGCCTTACTGTTGTAGTTGCAAAGCATTCAAAACAAAAGTAACGATTGAATGCATATAACTAAATCCTAACCAGTAGGCGAGCTTGCAGGTAAAAACTACACCATTCGGATATAGACTTAGGCCTGGTTTGGGATTGTTGCTGCTTTTTGTGGTTTGGGATTGTTGCTGCTTTACAAAAAGCAGCAACAGAAGCAGCTTTTGACAGCAGCCACCCAATGCTCTTTTAGAAGCCTCCCCAAAATTGAACTAGATTTCCAAAAGTTTTTTTGACAACTATTACCAAACAGCTATTCGGACTGCTTTTCAAAATAAAAACAAGCAGAATGCAGTCATGATAAGCAATCCAAATCCAGCCTTAATGAAACCCTATTCAGCACAAACGCAGCCATGATACCTTGCCTTCGTAGTGACAGAAAATTCATAGGCCACAGTTAGCACCCAAAGATTGCACTGTCTATTAAAGCCAGTTGCAACTCTCATGATGACACAGCACTCATCGTGCTTGCCCGCATCTCTACGTACTTACAAGTAGCACATTTAGCTCCAATCATGAACAAATTAATAACCTGGAGGTCAAATTATATAACAACCAACAGAGGAGTCACCCTCCCTTCAGCCTATCTGCATTACTAGCAGAATCCAGGGAGGCATGGATTTGGCTATTTGGGTTAACGTCTGTGGATATGATGTTACTAGATAATACCAAGAATTAAGAAATTACGAAGAAAACTAAGTTTCATATATAATTTAAAGGATTCAGATATAACTCAGATACTATTCGGATACGATTCAGAATAATGGATATTTGTATTTTGTTGAAATTCTCATACAAATCTGGATTTGTAGTATAATTTGTTTACACCCCTATCCAGAAGCCACCACATCATCTCTCTAGGAACCCAATTTTAAACTTCTCTAAATCAATAAAGAACGTACGTAAGTCTCTCTTCTTTCTGGAATTTCTATTAATCTTCACAACAAGTAAATAACTTCCATGATATACCTCTCTAGCAAAAAACCAAATTGATTCTCCGAACTTTTCCTTCATTTCCTTGGTCTTTGCTCGAGTATGGTCTTTGCTCGAGTACTAGTGCCTTTTCAACTACTCTCTCACTGGTTTCATTATTATAGAGACGGGGATATACATAAGCATGTATAAGAAAGCATTAGAAATAAAAACCGCTATTTACTAACATATTTATCTAGAATAAATCAATATACGTTGTACTCCTCCTTGAAGGCACTCCATTGAAAATCTGGCATGAATAAGTAGAAGCTATATTACACGGACACGAAATAATGATTTCTATATCAGTATAGTAGTGCAAAATACGTGACTACATTTTACCTATTTGAAAAAAGTCCACATTCTGTATCCGTGCAACATAGACTATAAGTCTAATATTCATAAACTTTAAAAAATTCACTACACTGCA
This sequence comes from Iris macrosiphon, assembly GCA_036927795.1. Taxonomy (NCBI): domain Eukaryota; kingdom Viridiplantae; phylum Streptophyta; class Magnoliopsida; order Asparagales; family Iridaceae; genus Iris; species Iris macrosiphon. Next base: position 18,739,017 of record JAYESA010000008.1, read on the forward strand.
GTTCATTTTGGAACTAAGGGGAAATCTACAAAAGATGGTATGAGAATACAAAAAAGATTCATAACCTTCAAAACTGAGATAATCAATTGCTCCCTTGTTCCTTTATATATTAGTGACATCTTAAGTAATACTCTAATAGTAGACATGTAAGGAATCTGCCTCTATCGAAACTACCCAAAACCCAGTAAGAATCCTCAAGGGGTTCAACAATGTACTAAGCTATATGTTCCAAGCTACCTCAAAAGTATTTGTTTGTGATGTATAGAACTAGAGCTTACTAGCATCTCAAGTTTCCTAACCATATAGATATGTTTAAAAAGCTAAATTTATTTTTATTCAAGCAAGAATTCCATCTTTGATGCCTTTGCCTACATATTTCCAACGTCTCTTACCCAGAAAGAAAGCCAAAGTTCTTGCATAATTGGGAGAGTTCAAATCATAGAAACTAGAGAGATGGCATAACAAGCACCAAGCATCATTTTAGATGCTATTGGAATCTTAAACAAATCCATAAAAGGTAAAGCCTTCCCAACCATTATAAATAGTAGATGCTTCCGATGATCTTTTTTTCTTAGATCATTCGGAAGTTGTAGAAAAGTTATATAACTCTCATGCCCTCCCACGTGTCTTCCAGAAAAGAATAAACAAGGATAGCTATAAACCAAACCTATGAAGCAACTTGCTGCGTAACAGAATAGTGAGAAATGGTGCAAGAAAATGATCAAATGGTGTCACCATGTTTGCAAAAAAATTGTTTCATCTTGTCCTCTTTGTGTAGCACTTGACTGTACTCTCCACCAGCTAAAATTTGAAAATAGTCCCCCTTTACCATCTAGGAAAAATATTATTCCATGTTCCTTCCCTAACTTCATCAGCTAAATTTTGGACATAAATTCCCCTTATCCAGAAAATTATTGTCCCTGGTATCTTTTCTACCATTGCTTAGTGACAAGGAAGAAGCATCTGCACGAAGTCCTATTGAATTCATTGCACCTTCTCATCCAAACAAAGTATTATCAATGAGATTGATAGGAAGTTGCATCACCAGCCAGATGCACATAGAAGGCCACGAAAGTTAAGCATTCAAGTTGACACAATGATAACTCCTAACAATTTGCACACACATATTAAGGGTTATCTAGAGTGATCAAATTAGTCAGTATACCAACCAGGATGACAAGAGGACAACTATACATCAAAAGGTAGATGAATTACACTCAAAGTGCACATCATAAAGCTATACACACTTTGGGATGATTTAATTTACTTTAATATGAAGGAAGAAACTTGCCTCTATGATTCTGCCTGTAAGAAGCCTATCCAGCTCCATGAAGCCTGCAACCTTCAGATGAGCCAGGATAACCTCAGTCATGGACGGCATTCGAAAAGGTAGCTACATGATGTTGGCTGCTACATGTCATGAGGCATTCTACATATCAATCAATAGGTATTAAATAATAGACTGTGAACCCAGATATTACTGCACAAAATGTTCTAATGGGCATTAAAATGACCATCAGAACTTTGTTGACCATTCATTCTTTCATCCAGTAGCCTAAGTCCCATATAATAAGCAAAATGGTTCAGAGCAAACGCTTAACGTCACTCTTCATATTTAAATCATCCAAATTCATTTCCTCATTACTCATCAGCACAGGTTGATCAACTAGGTGAAAAACCAAAAAAATCGATAAGGAAAAAAAAAAGCTTCCCACTTATAGACGACCAGTCTCCCATCAATGAACAATTTGTCAGTCAAGAAACTTGAAACTTCATGACTGTACCAATGTATATCTTACCATCTTATGGTAGCACAACTCTGTATAGTGCCAATTGCAAACTTCAGGCAAGCAACATAACATGCGACAGTCTCACGCTATCTTCCCCACAATTTTCTAGTAATATACAGATAAGTGTAATAACGACGACATCTGCAAGTCTTGCATGAACCCAACATCATGAGAATAAATGTAACCATTATACTGAAGGGTAGGCACAATATTTCGGAATAACAAGTAAAGCAATGAGGACTCCATGTATACAGAATTTTCATTTAAGTGGTCTCAAAAGCATAATGCATCAGATGCTTTCTTAACAAAGTATTAAATGCTCTAGATCTAGAAGTGCTCACACTACCCAGGCAAACACCCAAAAAACCAAGTTGGTGTTAACAATATGCTATAGCAACCAGTCCACTGATAAATTTTGACAATAATTCATCATTTGCAATCTCTACAGGCCCATCACATTTCTTTCAGAGCCCAGTTGAGGTATAAATGTTCCCTTCATGCACCATACATTAATAGAAAGTGAAGTTAGGAGAACTTGTAATTGCTCAGCCATAAAACTACATGGATATTCCCTGATTAACAACTGAGACAAAAGCCACCATCATTGATACATCCGATAAAGCACACACCTATCCAATATTTAAAGAAACCCATAACACTAAACTCATTTTGCAGGATGTCAATTCATCAAACAAAACCGTTAAGTAGGAGACATCAATACGGCTCCACGTATTATGTAGTCCACAAGCATAATAAATCAGAAATTTGGTTTAAAAGATATTAAATGCTCTCTCTCTACATCTAGAAGTTTTCACACTGCACATAGCCAACTACACAAATGTAACCAACGTAGGTGCCAACAATATGCTCCATAACTAAGTTTAATCTAATGGGTTTTGGACAATCATCTAACTATTTCCGTGCACTCACCACATCCCCATCACATGAATGCTCTCTCTACGTCTAGAAGTTTTCACACTACACATAGCCAACTACACAAAAGTAACCAAAGTAGGTGCCAACAATATGCTCCGTAACTAAGTTTAATCTAATGGGTTTTGGACAATCATCTAACTATTTCCGTGCACTCACTACATCCCCATCACATTGCTTTTAGAGCTCAGTTGAGGTATAAATGTTCCCTTCATGCACCATAGAATGATAGAAAATGAAAGTTGCAAAACATAGAGAAAAACTCAGATGCTTCCTGGTTATCCCAATGATGGCACTGTTAGAAATCATTAACTGTTTCAAGGAAAAAATTGCCAACTCAGCTAAAACTATTCTCTCTATAACCAGAACTTACCAAAGACTAAGCATTCTATATTTTCTTATCAACAAAGAATCAAGTGAGATGGGATGATGCCACACAAGAATACAGAAAATTGCATCTTAGAAGTTAACATCCTCGAGCACAATTGTTTGCTTTTTTATCCTCTTGTGAACTAGCATATCATCCTTTTTGATTGGCATCTCCGACATTATTGGATGTTTTAGCATTAGTCAAGTAGATACACAGAATCTAAAAGCTGGTGGTGCAAACTTCCAGAAACCAAAGATGCATTACTAAATAACTCTCCCTTCAGAAGTTTGGCCTCCAATTCAAGCCAAACATAAAGTATAGTTGATTCAAGCTACCAAGGGGCGAAATTAAAAGCCAGAACATACAAAGTATAAGTGATTAGTCCATAATTCCTATATAAAAGTAAAACATATAGAACTCCTACAACCAGCAAAAGAAAATTTAATACATAAAGACATGATATACTGGTTTCGTCGAGTACGACATCAATGTTTCAAAAGAGTGCTGGTGGAGCAAGCACGAACTAGTTAAGCTAAGATCTTCTAACCCTTTCACATTGATGACAGACAGCTAACGAAGGGCACACTTTAATCTCGAGATACATCAATCAAAGACCTCAATGACGCCCAAGGCGAAACTTCTCGGATGCTCCCCGAGATCCAGAACCAGTGCCATAAAGAGGTGCCTTGTCAGCAACACCCTGAAATTGAAACAAACATAATGGGTACAATTAATATATAGAAAATATGAGTAATATTTTAAAGAAAGCAAGAAAGAAACTATCACTGCTAAAAATAACATTATTAAGGCATACCGAATGAAGGCCATATCCATCTCTGTATGAAGAAGGGAAGGGTGCATCAGGGCTGCCAACCTTCATCGCATATGATCCACCTAGAATAAACAGTCAACAACATGGAATTAAAGATCAAAAGTGTAACATGTGGCAGCTAACTACTAATTACACCTAGGCCAAAAAAAAAGTAACCACCATGACCAAATGGATGAAACGATATGCAAGAAATCATGCACACACAAACCAAGGTTTTAAAAAATCGACCGATATTGATAAGTTATTGGCCGTTTTATATCGGATTTAGGCATAATTGATCCAAAACTTGCCTAGAGAAATGGAATAGACCAAAAACAAGAAGATCTCTCTTATTTCCATAGTTTTAACAAATTTCAGATGTACTTCTCAAAACTGGCCAACATACTTCTCAAAACTGGCCAACACACCCAAAACTTCTTAAAATAATCTTTTTTTAAGAAAAGTAATATGGAAAGAAACAGGGACTGAGCCAGAACTCTAAGCCAGATGGGGACACTAAACCTAGTAACCTGACAATTTTTGTAAGGAGGCAAAAAGAATTGGGTCTAGTGGAGCTCCAACTCGTGAGACCCGATCAGGGCAGATTTCGAGGAAGCTAAAGGGAGGCAGAGGTGAATCTGGAGGTAAGCTCCGAAATTCGAGTTGGAGGTCGAGGCAGGGACGTACCCAACTCCACATCCGACTCCTTTGGATTATTTTATTAAAGTAACACTTCTTAAGACTTCATACACAACATTTGTTCATGTGGAGATCAAGATGGAGTTCGTAGAGCGGAGGTGTGAATGTCGACCTTGATGGAGGAGGACATGGCACCAATCTCTCTCCTCTGAGTCAGAGGTGGATATGGAGGCAAATATTCTTGGTGGAGGAGGTTTCAACCTCGACCCAAGTCCGACCTTGTGCGACTCTAGTATCCCTAATTTTTCTGTGACTATCGTATCTGAACTTGTGTACTATCGTTAGGGAGATGGGAGCCAAAACTATAACTATAAAAACAAGAGTACCTACCAAGAATCTGATATTTAGAAAATTGTCATTTTTAGTTATGGTAAAGTAATATCATACAACCAATAAAATATAAATTAGATATGGAAAACTCTCAATCTAAACATCCTAACAAGTATCATACTTCATAAAAGAAATCATGAGAAAATGTTCAGTATAGGCCTATACGTAATTCTCTCTTTTTGGAACTTCATAATCGGGGTTAGTTATTTTTTGTTTGTTAATTACTTAGACCCAAATATTAAGATGAGTGAAATATCCACCATATATTCTCAGTAGTTAAGAGAGATCTCATTAATTAAGTGATAGACATTGGTATAAATTTTAGGTAAGCAAGACAACACCAAATTCCATACGGAAAGGAAGGAACCAGAGATACTTGCCTGCTTCAGATCCCCAGAGGAACCTATGCAAGGAAGTCTGGAGAGGTGGAGAAAAAAGAAGCAGATTTTTCTTCCCTTCGTAGTCATCTTTGGGGTTTACTGGTTGTGAGTTATATAATTGGGCTTTAAAAGCTTAAGCATGGCTGGGATCTATTCCGGTTACCATATGTCGACCATCCTTCTAAAGATGGAGACTAAAATCAGCGTGTCTATCTAACAAGTTGGGATCAGGCCAACAGGTCAGGTTCTGGCTATCCACCATTCAAGGCTAGGTCTAAGATAGGGTTGAATCCATATCTGTTATGAAATAGTAAAGCAAGTTGGAATCGGGCCCGCAAAGGGTATTCTATATACAGGCCCAAAATAGCCTAAAATATATAATTAAGGAAATTACTATGATGAAACAAGCACAGAAGAACCAAAAGCATTAGAAAATCCTTACCAATAGACAGGGCATTTCTTGCTCAAAACAATCTAACATTATGCATTTGTTGCTTACAAATTAGTAAATTATTGCTAATAAATTAGACAAATACCTGCTAGTACGATAGACAAATCTAGTTTATAAATTAGGTAATTATTGCTAATAAATTAGGCAAACGTTAAAGATCAAAATTATTTTTTGTCAAGTTTGTGTTACCAAAGAATTAGGCAATTCTTACTAATGAATATTACATCCATTAGAAATAAATTAAGCATGGCATCTTTCTTCCACTAGTCAGCGATGTCAATGATTACCCCACAAGAACATCAAAACATAAAGAAGTTATGAAATGATGTCAAGATCATAGTATTGTACTTTTTATATTTTCAAGATCTTTCTGAATTTCGAACTGCCATAACCTGATACTCCGATCTGATACCTTCAAACCGATACTCATAAAGAGGATCCGATACCAATAACAAAATATAACATATCTTAAGAAGCAATCGTCAATAACTTCTTACTAGTAAAAAGGGAAGTAGTCGCCATATCAAAATGGAAATAAACAATATGGGGGCCACTTATCAGGAAAAATGTAAATAATGACAATACAAATAGATATTATCAATCAAGGTAAAATCTGAAGGTCAAAAAATGAAGTGAATGACACATGTTTCCATTGTGTCAGTTTGATGTATTGCCCATGTATGAACAGAAGACTAATTACCGGCAGCCCATGGTCTCCCATTATTGTTTGCTAAGTCAGCTCGCAACTTTTCAACTTCACGTGCCATGGATACCAAGTTTTTCTCCATTACCTGCCTTTGTTCCATAAGCTCAGCATTTCCCTTCTTCTCATACTCAAAAGCAGCCCTACCAGAGAAAGAATAAATAAAATAAGATAGAAGTGATAACATGGTATGCTACCTATTTGCATGCCAGATAGATACATGACATGTAAATCAATCTTATGTTATGAAGTATGTCATGAGATGTAAATCAATCTTATGTATTGATACAACCTTGCACGCATAAGCTCCTGCCTTAAACCATCAATTTCAGTCCTCAGAACATGGATTTGTTGGTTATCAGCTTGTGCCCTTGTCAGGTCCTTAGTGAGGGTTTGAAACTGACCGGCAAGATCTTGCTTAATGGAATTCAGCTTCTGAACTTCTGCACGAAGCTTCATTACATCATTTCTCAAAGGCTCAGTAGCTCTCAGATCAGCTTCTAACTTCAAGCCTTTCTCAATCAACTCCCTCGAGTGGACTTCTTTTTCCGCACGGATCTCTCCAATGACCCTATTCATACGATGGATCTCCTCCTTAGCAGCAACCAGCTCCCGCTGAAAAGCCATGCGGTCCTCAGCAATCCTACGGTTATCAGCCAAAAGCCTACGGAGCTCATGCTCTTGCACTTCGAGTTCTTCCTCATAAATTGCAGGATGAGGTGGGCGAGGGACAGGTGGGCCACGTACAAATGGCCCTTCAGGATAACCACGTCTTCCATCATCAAAAGGTTGGCGTAGTATGCGACCTCTTCCAGCCATCACTCTCTATTACTGCAAAATAAGTCAAAATAAAGGCAAGAATTACAACCTTAAACAGACGGCAAATCATAAAGATGGCACAATGAGTGAAACTATACAAGGATTGCTTAAAAAGGAAATAATTAAAATTACGGAATGCCATGTGCCACATTTCGATACTTAATAGTAATTAACAAAAGTACTCAAAGAATTATGGACCCAAGGTGCTACTGCTCTAAGCATATAAAAGACCAACATAGTTACTCATGAAGGCTCTAAAGAATAAATTTCGGAATGTTCACAGCTCACCATAAGAAACATACGTGACATGCACTAAAATATGTACTCCCATAAGCAAAATAAATCAAATATTCAAAAGTTTATACTATTGACTGGCAAAAAGTTGCAACAATAAGACGATGAACAATTCTCACTTGTCGCTACTCGCTACTTAAGTGACATGGCAAGCTTCTATATCTAACAATATTTAACAAGGAAAATAAATGTACTTATACAAGCAACTCCATAAAAACATTATTGTTACGTTAGTATCTGCATAAAAGCAACCCATAAACTGCGGGAAGAAGCAACAAGGCCGCAGTACTATCGTTACATTAGTATCTGCACACACTGGTAATAATGCAAGCAACCCATAAAAACAGTCCATGCTTTGACCGATATAACCAGAAAAACCCATATTTCCGGTATTTCTACCGAAATGCTGAAAATGTAAACAGCATGTATCAGAAGTACAACACTTAATCCACAAGTTCACATATTTACACACTGTCACAAAGAACCATGCACGAATGTCCTTGATGAGTTTGTGCCAATAATTCTACATTCCCAATTTAACTACTAGCAAACACGTTCGCAACCATTAAGGTTCCTAATACCCATTTTAACTCGAATTTAATCCTTCTTGCTACTCTCTATATCAATATATTCCTCAAGAATCATTTCCTCCCAATAATTCGACAATAATAATAAAAAAATTTAATATTAGGGCATCATTCACCAAAAGAAGTTAAAAAAAAAAAAATTTCCTCCAACGGATTCCACTCGAAATAGAGGTTCCATCTCCATCAGCAATTAGGTCGGAATTAGAAATTTTTAGGGTTTTCATTCGTCGACGGATGCGGATGCGAAATCGAAGCAAGGAATTGGGAAATTCAGATGTATAAATTTGAAATTTGTTGTTGATCAGAGAAAGGGGGGTTAGATCGGAAACCTGAGATTGGAAGAGGAAACGTGCGGCGGGGAATTGGCTCTCCTTCCGCAGACCGAAACCCTAATTTAATGGTCGTGATAAAATTTCTCTCAGCGAGCTATGCATATAAAGTAGCAAAATATTCAGACTCAGACCGGCGCGGTTCGAACCAGATTTTTAGACATTTGGCCGCCGGACCGGAACTCGACTTTGGTTTTTCTGGTCTATTTCTCTATTCTAGTGTTGATCATACCATTTATTCGGTTTCTAATTTTTTTGGCCCGACATAATTTCTTCATTGACATAAGTTCGTCACTGATCTTGCTTCAAAAAATTTAATCATTTCAATACAAAATAAACGTTAGAGAAGCAAAGAAATATGCATAATAACAGTTAGTATCAGTATCATACCCAACACTAATGTAGATGTCGTGAAATACAAGTGTGGATGATAATTATAATAAAAAAGTGTATAATGCGATATATGTACTTGCATATCCATGCCTTATTCAACACTAATACAGACAACATGAATGCAAGTATAGTGATTGCAAGACCATGATTTAATAAAAAAAAACTTAATCGATTAATCATAATTAAAATACTCAAAGCAATCATTGAACTAGGTGAATCATCTATCGAGTCATCAACATACTCAACTTGAAGGGGAGAATATAGAGTAATAAAGTATGATACGGTAACAGAAGCTGCAACGACAGAAGATCTGAGATGGTGCAAATCAGCATAAAAGAAGAAGAAAAAAAATCTGAGTCACGACCACTCTGAATTGAGATCTCAACCCATCTATGAGGTCTACCTCATATTGTTAAAGTCCAATATTTGCGTGAACAAATAAGAGAGGCATCGATAAAGTGGTAACAACCATAACCTAGCGATCTCCAGTGTTCGTGCGGTGAAGTCCATGTCGGTGTTTTGATCGTGTTTTAGGATAAATTAGAATTTAGATGCTTGGAAATTTGTGGCTGCCCATTTGGGTGTTGGGGATTTTTTTTATGTTTGAGATTTTTTAAGATATTCCGGTATTAACCGCGTTAATGCGGTACTTTGTTGCTTATAAGTGGCATTTGAACAACTTCCAATCTTTGATAAACGTTAAAGGTGATTAAAAGTGAAAATTTAGTTAAATGTGTATTTTCACACTCCTAATTTTTTTTTCCTTTATCCACATACAAATTGTAAAAGACGATGTACATTTTCAACGATTTGAATATTAAAATGGTACATCCATAATCCACTTATAATATTTATCAAATAATTTGTATCCCCTTGTAAATACAACATATTTCATGTTAGATTTGGTCTTGCACTTTCTATCATCCCACTTTTCTGCAACCAAATATGCCATAGCTAGGGGTAGAGCTGTCGAGTGGGCCGGGCCTCTCAGGCCCCTGCACTATAATGGGTCGGACCGGACCTAAGGGTAAAAATCTAAGTCCAGTTCGACACGTGGCCCACGGCACAGTGGGTTTCTCAGACTGGACCGAGCCGGACCGGATCGGGCTTGGGATTCCGTGAACCCTACAAGGACTTCAAAGTAGAGATTGAAGAACTTGGCAGATTGTAAGTTTCGGAGAATCTTGCATACCAAATCCCATAGATGTATACAAAGTTCTGCGGATCATCCAAATCCAATAATTTATTGGAATGAGTTTTCACAGCAAACATGTTTGGCGTAGGACTATGTAATACATGGATGTGTATAATACATCAGATAGTATAAACCAGATTGTCGATCAGGCTTGCAAGCAGCAGCGTGTCGGGCCGGGCCGAGCTGTGCCTTGGGTCGGAACGAGCCTGGGCTTCGGGTCGTGATGGGCCAGACCTCTCTTATGGGCCGAAATATGAGGTCTGACACATCCCTATATATTGGGCCGGCCCGAGCCCACGATAATTCGGACAGGGTTTTGCGGGCCGGATTCGTGCCAGGCTGGTCATCCCGGTCCAATTGTCAGGTCTAGCTAGGGGTGAGCGTTCGGGTTATTCGGTTTCAACACCGAAATAATCAAAATCGAATAAGCAAAAATTAAAAAAACCCAAAACTGAAATAAATTATCTATAGCCGAAACAAAACCGAATTGATAATCAATTTATTTTATTTGGTTGGGCTATTTTTTGTGTTTAATTTGTCGTGTCCAAAGTTGAAATTATGGTTAAATTATATTAAAAATTATAATATTTATATATAGGTTTGTTGTATTTCAAAGATAGGCCAAAAATTAGATTTTGTTAAATTATCAAAGTTGGACTTTAAAACACATACATAGAACTGTTTTCAAATTATATACATTTTTTTTTATCATAAAAATGCATAAAGTTGAGGGTATAATTACACATGTCTTATTCGTTTTTCGATTTTGGACCAAAACCGAAACTAAAACCGAATAATTTTTTTTAGTATTTTCAAAGCCGAAACCAAACGGTTTGGTTCCTGGTCCAAAACCGAATAATGCCAATAGCCGGACCGAACCAAAATCAAGCGGTTTAGTTTTATTCGGTTTGAAATTAGCACGGTTCGGTTTTGCTGAAATGCGTTTCGGGTTGAACCAATGCAC